>BMAC01000043.1:1663970-1752362 GCA_014905375.1 Phtheirospermum japonicum
CCGCGAAATTTTTTCTCCACCGCCGCCTCCACGGCCTTGCCCAATCAACTCCGACAGCTGTGTCAGAAATGTCTCTTTGAAGGAGACACCCCCATCTACAGCAGATCCCCTCGGAGGTGGTGGTGTGGAACTCGATGGGGCTTGCCATGGCCGATCCCGATGTCTCTGGTACCGATGATGATTCTGGTGCTTGTTGTGCATGAATAGGCGCGGCGGAACTCGGAGTGCCACCCAATTCCTCCTATCAAATTTCGCTTCCAACCATCTGAAGTCATCCTCACGCCTTAGCTCGTCCGATTCCCACAGACGGGCGCCAATTGATTCGTCCTAAAATATCGAATCGCCTGAATAAGCCCTGGGAACCCGCACGCTTCCAAAGCCTACACCACAAACAAAGGTTAGAAAGGACCACCGGTGGTTTTCCGGTGGAAACCTCTCCAATGCTTAAGTTAGTAAGCGATGAGGTGTTTTTCCAAAAATAAGAAGGAATGCTCGTAACAACATACCTCTCACTACCCCCAAGCTGGGGTATTTATAATTTGTCCCTGTGGGGACCCCAGCCGGGATCTCGGGAATACATGCCGCAATTCATGGGCCGTTTTATAAAACATATTCAGAACAAGTGGTCCCACTTGTTTCCTCTTAGACAAACTGGTGACCAGGTCTGCTTAGACTCATTCCAGTGTTGATTGTTATCGGTGCCCTTTTTTTTCTCTTATTCCAGGTCTGCCAGACACACATATGGGTTCTCCCTGGTGTGGGGACCCCTTTTCCGGGATCTCGGGAACACGTGCCGCGAATCATGGGCCGTTTTATAAAACATATTCAGAACAAGTGGTCCCACTTGTTCCCTCTCAGGCAAGCCAGCGGCCAAGTCCTGACAAGTGGACTTTACTTGTCTTTTCAGTTCAAACCTTAAGCAGATCTGTCCCGAAGGCTATTTTCTCCGGAAGAGCTTTCGTCCAGCTTTTCCTTCATGCCGATTCGTCCCCTCTTATCTGTTACCGATTCCAGGTCTACCTCAATCCAGGTCTGACCGATATGGCCCTATCAATTAGTTTTGAAGAATATCTTTTCCTTTGATTTCTTTGAAATATCATTTTTTGTGATAATATATTTTAATGCCTTTTTTTTCCCCTTTCTTTTCGAAACTGTATGTTAATTTCTTAATGCACTAATTAATGAAATTGTAGACAAATTCCTATTTTGTTTGAAGTTCATTTACAAATCGTGGTTGCTGCTATATCCTCTTTATTTTGCAATCTGCTCCTTAAATATCATTTAGTCGTGTAGAATATCAACACATTTTTTGATATAGTTTGGTTTCTGTGATTGCAGATTTTATCAGCGGAATTCTCATCCGCGCAACTGGACAGAATCTTCTAGCAACACACGGCCACAATTTGAAATCATTAGGACTTGATAAATTGTTCACAGGCATAGGTACCCAAATCACCTTACTATCGTAGAATTCTGTTAATTTCTTTTTGGTATTCTGCTTTTGAATAATTTCAGGAAACTGATAAAGTTACTTCATTTGAAACTAGAGATTAATTTTAGTTATATCAAGCAATTTATTTTAGTTAGTTTTTTTTCTTCATGCTGTGATTGTATGATTCATAGAAATATTTAAGTTATTTTTTAGTTTTGTTGTGTTTATGTTCCTGAGAGTGAAATTAGAGATACAGGATTTTGAAAGTTAGTGGAGTCTTATAATAATTACGTCAAACTACAAGGGTATGTTTTGTAATTATCCCTTTTTATTGAGTAAATACAATGTTCAACGGTATTTTTGATTTTGAAAGATAAGTGGATACTTGGGCCAAACAGATGTGGTGATTATTATAATTTATGTTTTTTTTCACTGTGTTGTTTTATCTAATTAAATTGGGTTTTGGGACTTCAAGAACTTGGGAGAGTCTAAACGTTGTCGAGCCGATGAAGGGTTCATGGACTGTGGGCCGTGAGTGTACAATTATGCAAAATAAAAAATAAAATCGAAGTCCTTGAAGTGAGTTCATCGAGGATTTAAGATTTGGAATTATGTAAAATCAAAATAAATATGATAGATGCTGGCTGCTATGCATAAAGAGAGTAAACCTTGTCGTTTGTGGTAAGGACCGGAAGGTTTTGGCAATCCATAACCATAGGAAGCTGAAAATAAGGTACAATACCAATCAGACAACTAAACCTTAGCTTTTTTAACTTTTAAAAATATTATTAACTTTTTTAGTTTCTAAATTAAAAAAAATGATTCTAAAGTCTTTTAGCTTATTTTATTGGAATAATAAAACCTTTTAATCCTACTTATGCGTCTGCTTAAGCTAAGTTCTCTTTTAGCTTATTAATTTTGTAGAAACAATATTATTTACTCTTTTAGCTTCTAAACTTAAATAAAAATGATTCTAAACTCTTTGAGCTTATTTGTTGGAATAATGAAACTTTTTTAGCTTATTAATTTTGTAGAAATAATATTATTAATTTTTTTAGCTTCTAAACTTTTTAACTTATTTTGTTTGAATAATAAAACTATAAGAAAGCAATTGCGTTATCGACTAGAAGTTTGAGCACTTATATAATATCTATTAAATTTAATGATGAGAATGTCTCATATGTATTTCCATTTTCTAGGGTAATATTATAGCTACAATTACATATTATCACAAGGTAAGTTTTTTATTTTTCTGTTTCCTTCCAGTTTTTAGTATCCAAGTATTTTTATTTCTGACAGTAGAATTACATATTTGGCCCTTGATATTCATGATATTATTGCATTGGCAGTCTTTGTGGATCAAATAAGATGATCCATACATAAATGCTGACGTTGCTTTTGCAGATGAATGCCATCTTGACGTCGATACGAAAGTAGAGACAATTAGAAGTCACTTACTTACATAAGTGATTGCAATTCTCCAGATTTATTTATGTTATAATGTAATCTGTAAAAATACATGCAATTTGTCATATTAAATTGTTATACCATTTTTTTTAGTAGTATGATAATGGTCATCGCACATTAGTTAAATCTTAACAAAGCTACAACCGATACATCTTGAAATTAAAAATTTTAGCCAATTGGTATGCATGTATGAGTGTTTTATTATTTTATATCATGAAGTTGATATTTTTAGTCCAAGAACTTGTAACTCCTTTAATTATATAAGACATTTAACATTTAATAACTATTCCAGTGGATTGCATGCATAAATGCACTTGAACATTATTCATTTTGAAAAATGATGTAATGTAAATAAGAATATACTAGAATTTAAACGATTTTTATATTGGAATGAGACGCCACATATAGGGGGGGCGTAGATGGAGGAGTGCCACCTTGGTCTAGGCACATCCCAATTTTTTTCGGAGTACTATTTTTTTAAGGAAAAATATATTTAAAAATAAAAATTGTATATATTTTAATAGGACAAATAAAATTGAGTTAGGTGAAAATATAATTCTCAATCCGGTGAAGGCTAATTCGCCGAGCTGGCTACATCTACAATCATACTTTAAGATTTTTAATTTTATTTTTATAGTTATCACAAATCTTCCAAAAGTGTCACTATAAAACTCGCGTACAATGCACAAGTCATCTTTATTTCACAATATTGATAGTTAAGAGCGTAAAGGGTTGGAAATTCTTTGTTGTCAAGAAAATGATATCATTTTAAACCAAATAATTAATGTAACATAAAAATTTTAAAATATAAAGTGAACAACATTTTTTTCTTTTTGATATAATAATTCACATTCTTAATTATTTTTTCGATAAATTTCATCTATTTTATATTTTTTATATTTGCCCGCGATTTTCTTTCACACTAGTATATATATATATATATATATATATATATATATATATATTATATATATATATATATAGTAATATATATATATAATATTATATATATATATATATATAATAGGATATATATATGCGAGAATTTGAAAAAAAAATATTTATTAAAAATACTAAAAGAATATTATTGAAAATAGTACATGCAAATCATAATATTGTTTGTTTCTATTTACAGGAAAATTAATTTTCAAAATAAATAATTCTAACACACAAATAAGAATATTATTTGGTTTTCACAATAAAGAATTTTCAAGTTTTAATTTACTGTGAGTCACGAAGTTGTAAAGTATATCAGAATATCGTAAATTTAATGGGGAAACCCGTAGAAAATTAAGTTGTATTATTATTATTATTATTATTATTATTATTATTATTATTATTATTATTATTATTATTATTATTATTATTATTATTATTATTATAATTTTTTTTTGCGTAAGACACTAATTTGTCTCATATAGATATATAATGTGTGTATCAATGCATTATATTATGGTAATATATTGAATATATTTATTATTTTTTTCTTAGGCGTAATAATTTATTATTATTTATTATATATATTTTGTATCCCTTTGTTTTTTCTTTTTTTTTTTTTGGCATAAAAATAGTTTTTAATACATATTTTTAATGTTATTTGCAATTTATTATATTAGGAAGCGATAAAGAAATTGAAGTTTATATTTTTATATTTATTTCCCTTTTGTAATAATTTATATAACTCTTATTTTTCTTAAATAAATATTTAAAATTCTAATAAAATTATTTCAACTTATTATAAATAAAAACTAACTCAAATTATATAGATTTTTTTTAATTAGATATAATTTACCTATATTTTTTATTTTAGAAAATTAAAAGTAAGATATTAAATTAGGCAAACTATATTAAATAAAACATTAAATTAGGTAACATGTAATAAAATGAAAATATTGAATTAGGAAAAATATAATATTAGGAAATATTAAATTAGTTAAAATATAATAAAAATAAAATACTAAATTAAGTAAATATTAGGCTCGAATGACCCAGAAGTACCAGAAATTTTTTCAAAACTAACAAAGCGTGAGAAGCAGACACATAGGATATGAGAACTTTGCATTAATATATATATATATACATATCCCACCTATATAATAAACGAAAAGATTTCTATCATATGTGTTTGCCTAGGAAGCGTCGGGATGACGTGTAATTTTTTGATGGTTCGGATGCTTATTTGGCGAATCTTGGTGTTTCGGAGTCTTACCAAATTTAATACTAATTATAAGAGTATAATAATTCTAATATAGTAACAAATATTATAATATATTAGAAGTTCTACGTTTTTGGTAATTACATATTTTTAGAAATAATTATTATATTACAAATTTATTATAATATATTAAAACTTCCATAAATTTAGGAACTATTACATATGTACTTATTATAATATATTAGAATTTTCATATTTAGAAATTATTACTTATTACAATAATTTCTCTTATAATATATTAATAATATTTCATTTAGGTAAATTAAAAGTTATTTGCAATAATATAAATATTTAACTAAATATTAGTAATGTTCAATTTAGATATAAAAATATAGTATTATATAATAATAATTATTAATTATTTAATTTTGATTATACATCTATACAATGCGACACTGGTTGAAAGTGCGTTATCTTTTGAGTTTTTCAAAGTAAGAAACTACTAATTCTTAATAATTTTAATTTGAATATTAAGTAATTTTAATAATTAATTAATTAATAGATATTAGACACAAGTCTAGAATTTGAAATATTTAAATTTTTTTAATTATGTAAATAAATTTATTAATGAATTTAAAAATATTAAAATAAAAAATTATTTAATAGTTATAATAATTAGTAAATATGTTAGAAATGTACAAGACATGGTTATAACACACCCTTTTATATTTCTTTATGATATATATATATAATTAATTAAAATTATATATTTTTGTATTGTTGCAAATATACTCGTATTAACTTAAAATACTAAAATATTATAAATACTCAAATTTCAAATTCGATAAGTTTCAAAAACACATAAAATAAGTAAACTATTTATGCAATATTTCTTTTTCATTTTTAACACCTATAAACCTTGATTCTATCTAATAATCAATTACCTATAAATATTTTGATTCTATGTTGGGATGTATAAGGATTTTTATGTATAATCTTTTTTTTTTTGATTTCAACTTCACATATCGAGTCGACCATATTTTTCTTTAAATAAATGATACTTTATGAGTACGTATTGATACATGTTCGCAAAAATGTCTTATTCGATACGGGTATGCCATCCTCACAGAAATATCTGTAATTCATAAATTTTAGGTCGTTGATATTTTATCTGATTAATAGTTTCATATTAACTAGCTCTTTGTCATACGATGATCACTCCTAGTTTTACCTCCGCAAGTGTGCATGTTTCAATTGTAGTAGTGGTTGAACACATATTTTAAATTTATAAATATTGAATCCACATTGACTATGTCTTGAATACTTCGATCATTGCGGTTTAGTTTTATTTCGGCGTTTAAATAACAATTTTGAGAATTAATACTATAAAAATCAAGAAAACATAAAATAAATAGCTGGAGGATAATAAGAGAATCATTGATTCCTAGACAAGATCTCAATTGAAAACTCTTTATTATTTTATACTAAATAATATTTTAATTAAAGTGTCATCCTATATGAATTCCTAATGCTAACCCTTACTCCGGTTATGGATGTAAAGATGCGTAATCTCAATTAATCGTGTGTCCGTTCACTGTTAGGTAACTTAATCTTAGTTAAGCTGACACATGTAGGTCAACTGAAAAAAGGTGCTACGATTATAATATCCCTCACTAAACAGATGAACATTTCTATCCCCCATCTATATCGTCTATCTTACTGTCTAAATATCTCATCATATCACGTTAGTGTAGATTTAATATTTTGTCATTCATCTTAATCTAATAATGATAAAAAAGAGAAGAAATATTTGAGTCTCGATGACTCGTGGGTAACTCTATCTTGACATCCCGTGGATAGAAGGGCCTCAATTATCATTCATTGGCCTCTCTAAGTCGGGTCCCATGTTGGGTGTTCTGTACAGTGTGATCTATGACTTATGCACCTGGGTTGCAAGTTAGATGATAACTCGGGTATGCCTTCTACTCAAGTTTTGATTCTTAAAATAGTGAATTAGACTTAGTTGTCTTCATAAAGTCGTATCTCTCTCTATTATCTTTTTGTAAACACTCGATTTAACTGACTCTGTACGAGAGAGTTATGACTTAAATATGAAATAGCTGCGGCTTAAACTCTTGAAATCGCCATACTACTTTTACCTTAGCTCTTGTTTTCTACTTCTTCTTATCTTTCTTCTTTCAATGTACATCATTTGGTCGTCCAATCCGGGATTGTCAATATTTGTGTTACACGTAGGCTCGAAAACCTATCATTTATCTATAAAAACACCAAAAGAGTAATATTATCCAAGAAATACATAAAATAAGGAAAATTGTATGAAAAGTGAATGTTAAGCCTATAAATGCTATCAAATATGCTCTTAAAAACACGTTGTTTGCATGTGAACAAAACTCCAAAACTTAAATATTGACAGTCCCGGTCAATGCATTAAAAACCTAAACTTCGTGTAATGCAAAACTGAACAACAATCAAGATACAAGTAAGCAAGAATCATGCAACTCTCAATCAAAAACCAAGTTATCTCATAGTCGAGCCTCATGAGTTATCCAAAATTCGAGCGAGTTTCACCAAATTCGTAGACTGTGTCGTTCACGATCATCACAATATAGATGTAAATCTTTCATTTGCCACTTATGTATAATGATGCATAGGCTTGCCAAACGTCTTAATATCTCCACCGTGCTTATAACACATGCATGCAGTCCGTGAATCAATGGTCTTTATATAGGTTTTAAGGTTAGGCTCTTTGGACAAGGTAAAGAATACATATAAAGTGACCTATACTAAGCATAAAAACACCAAACTTAATCGACTCAACCCAAAATAAAACTTGAAGCTCTTAATATAAATTAATTTCTATGCTTCACATCAACCTTTTGAGATGTAACAAAGCCTTTTTAATATAGGCCAATCAACCCCCAGATTTATACTAAAGAATATGCACTAAATAAAACCCAATACCTTTAATAATGTACGGCATAAACTATAAACTAAAAACTAAAAATAACTAGGCCTAATTAATGATGTTGGCCAACAACTCTATAATTACAATGAGAAATTTTATTCCTCGACCACAAGATCCCTCGAATTTCTAATATAAAGAAAGCACAATAAACCCTCAAATGGTCTTTTGATCCCAACCATTCCACAATAAACGACGAAATCCTCTCTTAAAATAAATAAAAAGAAGTTTTAAAGCAAAAACACTCAAAGCAATCAACATAATAAAAATAGTAAAATCCTAGCATGCAACTATATGAAATGCAAGATAAGATACATTTCCCAACTCTACTATTGCATATCCTCACCTCCAAATTTATATAAAATTATATTATAAATCAAGGCAAGGATATAAATTTGAAATAGAACAAGAGTTATAAAATGTACAAAACACGCCAATTAAGAGGCGACCGACGCTTAGAGTGCCAAGACGAACTCTCCTCTTCATCTTCATTTGAGCTCAAAACTTTCGGAGGTTCATGTATGAACTCCCTCTCAATTAAAGACAAATGGGATATGTAGTCATCATCCATTTCGCTTCTCCACATAATGTTATAAGATCGTAAGAATTCAAAGGAAAGAATTTTTGTGCATGTCTTGTTTTATGGAGACAAAATCACTAATTATCTCATATTCTTGTTAAAAACCTATGCTCCTCTAAAAAGGTGATATCAATAAAATCTTCACCATTTATCAAAATCCATCCTTCCGTACTTAAACAAAAAATATAAACAAAAAGAGTTATAAGACCACCAATGCAAATATCACTATCTTACTTCATGGATATTCTCCACATATTTTCAATGAATAATCGCTTAATGCTAATTTCCTTTTCATAAAGCATTGAACAAAAAACCTCTATCTCCCGATCTATCACTTTCTTGATGTCGGAATGAGCAAAATGTATTTGTTGATATCAAATACACATACCTCAAGAAGGAAGTTTTTGTTAATGTTGCTTCGTTTGACCATAGGCACTTATGTCATTCTTTTAATTCCGTCAAAATGGTTAAATATTGCCACAACCCAACACAATCTCTGATAAGCATGGCTTCATATTCTTTATCCCCCATGTTTTGTGGTCCAACAAAAAATATATCTCTATCCAATTGCTTCATCGATAAGTAGCGAGGCTCATTTTCCTATTGTAAGTGAATTCCCGTTACTGTGTGTAGGCTCTCTCCCTCGTATGATAAGCTACTCGTGTCCCGTAAACGTATTCTAATTCTTGGTTAGAAAGATTCACATCCCAAGACTCAAATAAAACCTTGGCTTCGCCAAATATAACCTAACTCCTGCAAACAACCAAGATCCGACAATCGGGTAATCACCATGTTTCATTTAACTAATGCCCATCTATGTTTCCTATGCTCTCGTGTACGAAGATGATAATCAAATTCATATCTCTTTTGCATGAATTCAACACCAATTATTTTTACCATGATTCCTACAAAATAAGCTCATTAAAATTCATCCCAAACAAATAATAATGACATAATTAAGTCCAACATCAATAATAGAATCATGTGATCACTACAATTCTAAGAACAAACTCATGCATAGAATGGTTAAAATAATTCTTCAATGAAAAAACTCATAAGATCAAATAAATTAACAACCCTAATTATTCTTCTAATAACCTCCAATTAAACATGAAAGTTCTATAAACATAAATCAACTAATAAGCATAATGATGGAATTCATAAATTCAAAATCCTAGTTTTTGAAAACTTACAAACTTTTCGCATTTCCCCCTAAGCTCGAATCCTTGAAAAATATGAGTTATAAATGAATTAAAAGTCTTTGGTATGTATAACCAAATCCAAAGCATTTATTTATATGTTTGATAAATGTTTTAAGAGTTAAGGAATGAAAGAGTTTTAAAGAAAATAGGATTCCTTGTAAAAAAACATAACTTCCTTATAAAAACTGCTTGACACCCGCCTTGCTACTCAATTTACAAGTCGGGTTCACTCCCAAGATTTTCAGAAAATTTAACACACCTGAATTACAAGTCGAGTGTCAACTTGGGTTATAACTAAGGTACGACACTCTACTCCCAACCCGACTTGGCACCCGTGTTACAGCTCGGTGCTAACTCGGGTGCACCTACGTAATTTTTTAAAATGATGCATGAATTTAAACTAATCTAAAAATAAATTAAAATGAATGAAAGTAAATTTTATTGAGATCGTACATCCAATCATATTTTAACTTTTGGACAAACATTATTGAGATGTTGGATCCCTCACATGAGACTCGGGTCTTGCAAAGTTTCTTAGAAAACCTTTTTGTTGACTATTATGGCCTTGCATACCTTCACCAAAATATTTTCATGATTTATGGTGTATGTGGTGAATAACAACGATGCTTTCATCGTCCATCCAGGTCGTTATGAAACTTTAAATAAAATATTTAATATCACATCATGGGCAAAAGTGTAACTTACATACCAAACCTATATGCTTGTTAAATGTTGACAATTTATTTGATTGTTTGCTCAAATATCTAGATCAATATGTAGATCATAAGTTTATCTCTCCTTCAGCTAGGGAAATACTCATATCTGCCTATACAATTGTTGAGTTACTTACAAAGTTTCGAGCATACATTTTAGTTCAAGATTTTGTGAAAGTTAAAACTTTTCAGTTACAGACTATCTGTCTCAAGTGAAAAATAAGCCCAGACCCTTTAGATATCTCATTGTAAGCTCACATGAATAGTAAGCGGTGGCAGAGTTACGAAGTAAATACTCTTGAGACACACCCCACCTTCATGAGTTTATATATGTTTCTGTATTTCAATGTCGAGTGTTTAGTGCTTTTAAAATAATTTCAATATCTTCACTTTGACTATTTTGTACTTCTTCTGGAGTAATAATATCATCATTTTGCTTTTATGCAAATATAGAGGTCTATTACTTCGTGATTATAACATCAGTGATATATGCTTTTTCGAGAGTATTTCATTATCATGTCAATATGATCTCGTATGATTCTTTGGAGTGACATATTTCTTTTATCAACATGAAATTTACTAAACAATTATTTTTTTATATTATCTGTTTGTAGCTCCTACTTTCACTTGCTCAGTTTTCTCCATTAATATCCAATAAACGTGGAGAATGAACTTATTTCTATTGACTGCTACTTCAGGAGCAGTTTTCATATGATTGTTTAATTATTTCTTTAGAATTGAATTTATCTAATCGTGTGGTATAACTCACCTCATTGGTGATATTGTAATATTTAAAGTGCATAGCAGAATTAAATGGAGATAATTAAATTACGTAATCAATAACTACTTCTTCGGAAGTAGGATTTGCTTAGTATACGACATCACCATTACCTGGTATATAAAACTCACAAATATGTAAAACCATCTGCCTTATGATAATTGAACTCATCACATAGAAGGTATTGCAATATTTAAATATTAGAAATTAAAATCAACAAATAGTCCACCACTTGGACATTATTACAGTAAATAAAATGTAGGAATTTAAATTATAAATATTTAACTGCTTCACTAGGAGCAGGGTCGTCTATATTATACTGATTTATGATCAGAAATTATTAAATGGTCAAGTTATTCATGAACGATTGAGATTCGGTCCAAATATCGAGGACACTTCGATTTCATGATTCGTAAGTTGTCCAATTATATTCTCAAGATATGACCATCACCAAGTAGGTGGTTGTAAGTCGAAACTATCACCTGCCATCAGTCTCTAGCGATTACCGGCGGCAGTGCTGCCTGGACACCATGAGATGACATCCATATCTCTTTATATAATTATCATCGATTAGATGGTTGCACGTCAAACTATCTGCTACCATCAAATACTGCAAATCATCAACGGCCGAGCAGCTTGGTCAGCGTGTGGTGCCACATATACTTCTTTGTAGAGTTTCAATACTATAAAAATAAATATCCACAAGTCCATGTGTCATCGTACAATTCTCCACAATTAGGGTACGAATATATATTTAACTATTAAAACTTTAAAATGTTATATCTATAAACGAGTTATTATTTAATACATTAATATTAGTTTATAATTAAAATTCTAATTAAACTGAATACTATAGTATCCCAAAAATTTGATTTCGATAAATAATGAATAATTTATTATTATTATTATTATTATTCTTTTCTTACCTTTAATTATTTTTTGTTTCATTCTGTCTGCACACATACCACCCTCTTTTTATTTATTTATTTTTATTAACTTATGATTATTAAAAGAGAACTATTCCAACTAATTCAAAGTTGGTAAATACTAATGAAATAATAAATGATGCTTACCTGAATTTCTTTCTTGCAGCCCTCATCCCTTTTCTTTTATTTATTTTGTTTTCTTTTTTTTTTATACCTTTTTGTCGGCAGAAAGCATTTCCTCCTTTTTCCTTCATTGTCCAGCTTTTCAACATTGGTTCCATAGAGCATTTAGGAAGCCACACTGCCAAGTGAACAAATTTCTAGATCATTGCTGTAAAACATCATTCCTTCCAAGGCAAGAGGAGATATCAGAGTCCAACTAGTCCCTTTCTGTTATGGGCTTACCCACATGAAGCCTATCAGCTGTCCATCAGGTCGGAATTGAGGCAGAGCTCCACTTTAAATTACAGACGGGAAATTTCTTGATAAGTTTATGTTTAAATATTTTGGTTGGCCGTAGGTAAGTACACCAAGAAGATATGTTAAAATTATTGAAAGTTCAAGATCATGGGTGAAAGACGAACAAATTGCTATCATGAAAAATGAGATTTTCCATGCCACTAGTACACAAAAACAAATTAGAGGACCTACATATCAGGCGATTTAAATTAGGTCTGCCTCGAATAAGATAAATGAGGCGGTTGTGATCTAAAAGGCCTCATAATTATGGAGAAAATACGTCGGGTATGCAACCGCATTCAATAATAATATTGAGGTGGTTCATTAAAAAACCGCCTCTAATTAATTTGTTCGAGTGGCGGCTTAGAAGTATGTGGTCTGGTGTGGTTGATACCTGGAAGCCGCCTCATACAATATGTTCTGAAACCAAACCGCCCCGATGAGTCACTCCCTTGCAGAAATAACACACTCGTCTCCGCCAGATAATTCCTCTGCCCCATCCCTAAAAAATAACCCTTGCTCTTGAGAAAAATAATTGATTCCTCCCCCATTAATCACCACTGTTACTGCGCATTCTCATCTCCATCGCAGCTCATCCTCCCTGAATTTCAGTTGCCCCAAACGAAATTACGTCACTTCCCCGACGCCGCTATGACAGCATGTGCTTGAGGTATGTTTTCTTGTGTTATTTTGTTTCTTTCCATCTTTGTGTGTTTGGCTTTCTTAATCTTATTTTGTTATCTTAGTTTACATAATTTGCAAAATAAAAATGTTGGCTTCCTTCAGTACGCCCACAATTAATTAATATGTAAATAATGATGAATTACTTTTTGGCAAATTTTGATTATACGAATGAGTGAATTCTCAAGCTTCTCCCTAAAGCACCACAAGTGTTCGAGAAAATGTCAAAATGAATATTTCTCCTACTCCCCAGAAACAATGTCGCAATCACCCTAGATTCTTACTGATTTTAATTGTTTCATTAGTTAGTTTTATATTAATTTAAAGTGTTTTGTGCTAAAAACTAAAAATCCATCATCTTTCACAGGCTTTTGTTGAGTTTGAAATATTTATCCCCACATATTTGTTTGAATTACTTCAAATCTTATTTTTTCTAGTTTAAATAAATGAATGTGATATATATATGATTAGGTTCAAATGAGAACCATGTCCTTATATGTGAACCTAAGGTCAATTATGGGCTTAAGATCTAATTAAATGGATGGATCATATTTTTTGTGTATTTCCTTATTTGATTAAAACCATTAGGATTGTATAATAAAAGCACTGCTGGTGTATATAACTAAAATATCAATAAAGCACTATGATTGTATAATAAAAGCACTGCTGGTATATAATAAAAGGACTAGTTCGTAAGTTCACAAATAATGACATGGTTCTCATTTGAACCCACCCCTATATATATATATATATATATATATATATATATATATATAATACATACACACACACACACACACACACACACACACACACACAAACACACACACACAAATATATTTTTTGAGTATAAGGTGGCAAATCTTCTTACAAGCCTTTGTCTATAACACGTTTTTGTGGCATTTCTTTCATGCTGCATAATATTCTGTGAAGGTTTGTTTCTTTTTCAGTTTTTAATTCTTTATTTTGTTCATTACTTGTAATCCATTTATATTAAATATTAGGTTTTAATATTGTGCGGTTTACATTGACATAATCAGATTGTAAATGCTTTCTCTTCTCCGATCTCCTACTCATGATTCAATTAGAAGTTAGACTGGCAAATGATTCTTTCCACAAGAAAGCAATATATGAAGTGTCTAACTTAAATAGTTAAATTTGTGTATTTAACATTAATTATTAGTCTTGTCTTTTGTTAATTTGGATCTTTGTATGGGGGTTGCACTAAAAAAGTGGGAGTAGTTGATAGTGAATATTTGGTTCATCGGAGTATTCAAACATTGATTGCATCTGCAAAAAAGGTGAGTAGGTGAGTGACTTACCATATCTTGAATTTTGTCTTTAAAATGATTAATTCTTGATATTTGTATTGGTACCAAATCCTCGAGAGACCATGAAGGTATGCATAGCTTCATTTGGTTATGATTGTTGATTTGATTTCGTTTTGGAATCTTATATATTGGGTGTTTTACAAATTAGTTTTACCAGAGATTAGTTATTAATGATAGACTACTACTTGCTAGAGAAGAGTTACTAAAACCAGAGGTGAGACATGACATCTAAATATGTAGCATTGTTTTTTTTTTTTTTTTTGAATGCTTGAGCATGAAAGTTTATATGAACTTCAGCCCCCTTCTTTAAATAAATACCGAGTTTTTGAACCACATAGGTTTTCTATAGTGTCATAGTAAAGTTATCATGAAACCTTCATATATGCTCTCTACTTGAAAACATAGGTAATTTCTTTCTACCAGCCTATTTTTTGGTATGTCTTACTAATTTTCTGCTCCACTTCGGCATTCTGGCATAGCCTCCTAAAAGATGCATGCTAGAAGAATGCATCTCTTGTTACATATTTTATAATTACGTTATGGTCCTTGGTAATAAGGCATGTTGCAAATGTCAATTCTTGTATCTTTCTTGTCCATTAATCCATATTCTTCAAACATTTATTCCTTTGATATACTACTTGTTATTGGGATCAATGTTTTTTTCTCCTGTTGAATTTTCTTGCATGTTGATATACTAATTTATTGAATTCTTTTGAGCTTAGACTTTTCTCTTGATGATATTGGTTCGATTTTTCTTCAGCTCGGAGTTGTTATAAGTTTAAATGTCTTGTAGGGTGGTCCCCACTGTGCAGGGAATGATACCCAAATCACCGGATGGCTATTCGGCTATACGTAGATGAACATTGGATTTTTGTTGTTAAGTGGAACACAAATTCTGATGATTGCTTTTGGTTTCTTGAGGTCGGTTTTTTTAGATCCTAACAAGAAAATACATGTTAGCATTTTGTCGTAGTTTTTGAGTGATTTATTGTAATAGAAGAAAAAGGTAGTTGATAATTAGAAGTTTGGTAAATAAGTTGTGAAAAAAGTGCTTTATTTGTGTTCAAAAATCAAACTTTCAGATTCCGATTAAATTATGCAGAAATAAGAATTAGGTAATTGGAAACACTATTATGCAGAATTTTAACTCTAGCGAGCTTCAGTTTTGTTGATCTTGATTTTACGCCTATTGAATCTTAGTTAACTGAAGTCAGTTGTGTTGATATATTGATTGGGATCAATGAAATGATAAGCTCTAATAGATTAGATGATTTGATAGTTGATGTCACTAGCTGATTGTATGAAAGTGTTTGTTAAATAGTGGAACAAATGAAAATAAAGTTGCATCAAATGCTGATTATCACTTGGCAAATCTTTTATCTCAGCATCCAAATATGAAGGTGATTTTCTACCCTTTGTACCTTATAGTATTCTTTAATTCTGAGGCGTTTACATTTAATCCCAGATGTGCATTCAGCATGTGTTTTTTGTTTTTGTTCTTTTTTTTGGCATTTTTTCCCATCACTAGGAAATTACAAGGGAATTTGATTCTTTATATATTTGTTCTTTGAATTATGCAATCTCTTACCTTTCAAATTCCACATCATTCTCAAACCTATGAAACAAAAATAAAGTATTCTCACTTTTTACAGACGGTGGTGATTGATGAAGTGGATAATTTCCTTTACCGACCTCATCTTGGATTACGAGCCAAATATCACGCTGTATGCATTTTCACCTCGCCTTTAGTTTTAGTTCCACTAATCTAATGCACCATATAACAATACGAGTCTTCTTTTATCACCGAAACTCGTCCAAACCGAAAGTATAGAGTTAATTCATTCACTTCGCTCCATATTACTGGGATGATATTTTTGAGAATTGGATCTTCAGTGACTCGTTCCAGGGTTAGCTGCCGTCTCTATTTAGGTTTCTATGGATATGTGTTCTATTGGTTTTTATTTAATTTTTCCAACACATATTCCTTGGTTTTGGATTTTGCAGAATGTTATTAACAAGGCTAGCAAGGGAAGGTCCCTGTTGTGTAATAAAGATAAAATTAGAGCTTTATATTTAAACGGTTTAAATGGCAATTTTAATCAACTTGGTGGAAACCTAAAGTTTCTCAGGTGTTATTTATCCACAACTGAAGCTAGTAAAAGACCAATTTCTAGGGCTTTTTTATCGGATTTTAACCATTTTAATGCCAATCCTAAAATTAGTAGATTTCTCTCCACGGGAGCACCAAAGAAGAAAAGTAAGAGCTTATGTTTTAAGTTTTTTCAACGTCATTCTGGAAAGTTTGTATCCTAAGTCTGATATTTGTTTTGCATGTGTTGGCGGATTATGAGAACTTTTATCCAAAGGAGAAGAAGGAAATTCCAAAAGAAAATGAGAAGAAATCCGGGTCCAAAGTTTTGTTGCTATTGTATGTAGTTTCAGCTATTCATTTGGATATAAGAGAAAATAGTGGATTTACTATCACAAGGAGAGCCCCAAATCCCACAACTATGGTGCATCACTAGAGAATCGAGCTGAAATTTGTATTAAGGTCAGTGCCATGTGATTTAGCTTTACGATCTATGGCTCAGTTTGTATTGTGTGAGGATTGTTGGCAAGTGGGCTTCATATATAGTTTGCACTTTTGAAATGCACTTTTAGAGATGAGAATAACTGTCAATTTTATATGTTGGTTTGATTTAATATTATTAGTGATGTATATAATTTGATTGGTTGATTGATTGATATTGACATTGGTATTGGCAGCAGCAACAAGGTTTAAGGGAAAGAAACCATATATTTTTATTTTTTTAAATGGGAGTTTGAGGCGGTTCTGATAAATAACCGCCATTGACTGGGATGATATTTGAGGCAGTTCGAATTTAATAACTGCCCCCGATTGACACACTTTGAGGCGGCAACCGCCTTCTTTTATGAATTATGGGGCGGTTCAAAGGCAACTATAAAGACTATAGGCGGTGGTATTTTATAAGAACTACCGCCCGAATTCTCTTATTTGCGGCGGTTTGAACCGTCGCTCGGTTAATGGCACATATTTGCGGTGCCTTGATTAGTGTAACATCCAAATATTTATATTAGTGCTTTCCTAAGATTTTAGGTCCTTTCTAGTTAAAACTTTCGTGTGGCGATTTTGTGATTTAGTTTAGAATGGTCCAAAATCTCTATGTTAAGTTATTTTATTTCATTGTTTTAAAGGCCATTCTCCTTTATTTTAAATTTAGTCCATTAAAGAAAGCCCAAAGCATTCTAGAACTCTTCAGATTTTCATTTCTTTACGCAAAATACTCCTATGGTTCTCAAATTCTCATAATCGGTTACAGACTCCTAAACTTCTGGGATTTATACCATAATCTTAACAGTGAATACTACTCTCAAACCTAATTTCAATCACACTATCAAATTACCAAACCTAGTTCAAGTTCTCAGCACATCAAGTTTACAGTTCCATTTCAATCTCAAGCCACAACCATCTCAAGCCCAAATATCATCTACCTAAATCTTTGAACGACCAAGTTTGGCATAACCAAACCATCTCCAGAATCGCAGCCATCACGAGTCAATCAGGAAAAACTCAAGGATCGACCACCGACTCTGCTTCTACGAGACACTATTTCAGAACCCAGTCATGAACTAGGATCGAATCTCCAAAACCCACGAACCAATGTCTTCGAATCAGGCCCAGAAATCCAACTTCATCAAAATCGGTGAACCTACCGCCGCACCACCGCTGAGATGCTTTGAACCCTCAGCCCGTTTTAGGACCCACAAACTGAAAGCGGACCCAAGAACCCAATGATAAGGTCTCGAATTAAAACCCACTCCCACCATTTTCCCAAACTCACGACCCGAAGTCAAGGCCCGAAAACCATCTCTGTCGCCTCCGCCCTTCTTTGACGAGTCGTCGCCGAGTTGGGGTTGTAGGACGGAGACTTTTGCCGCCAATGCAGTCTCTGTCAACCGCAGCCACACTGCCGCCTTCCTAAGCTTCGTCGGTGATGAATCGAAAAAGTAGAGGAAAATTGGTCACCGACACAGCTTCTGGAATCATCGCCTCTGTAGAGTTTGTAGAAAATGATGATTTACTGAAGAGGCACCAGTACAGTATATATAGGAAAATGGTGCAGTAGAATCACAACAGAATAGCCTACAGGAAGGTTACAACAAATATATCCTAGTCTACTGGAAGGATAAAAACAAATATATTGATGTAGTCAAATAGCTTTCATATGCCCCCGTAAGATGGAGGATCCATCAGAGACGCCAATCTTGGGACGAAAGAGAAGAAAAGGAGCATGACCAAGTGGATTTTCTAGAACATCTGCAACCTAATCCCGGGAACAAATGTGACTAACACGCAAAGAACCATTGGCAACACCCTCGCGAACAAAAAAATAATCTAGCGCTAAGTGTTTCATACGCGAATGAAAAACTGGATTCTTACAAACATAAGTAGCTCCAAGATTATCACAAAACAAAAGAGGAGATTGCTTTAAGCAAAACCCTAACTCATATAACAAATTCTGAATCCATAGAACTCCCGAGACAGCATTAGCCAAAGCTCGATATTCGGCCTCGGTAGAAGAATGCGACACTGTCTTTTGCTTAAAAGACTTCCAAGAGATCACATTAGTGCCAAAATAAATAACATATGCCTTAGTATAACGACCATCATCCCAAACACCACCCCAATCAGAGTCAAAAAGGCTGTCAAGGTAAACGACACATCATAGCGTAAAAATAAACTATGAGTTTTAGTTCCCTTCAAGTAGTGTAAAACACGCTTAGAAGCCTGCCAATGTGTTGTTAGAGGAGAATGTAAAACTGCGATAACTTATTTACAACAAACGAAGTACCTGACCGAGTAAGAGACAAGTACTGCAATAGACCAAGTAAACGTGTGTATAAAAATACGTCAATCACCGAAGACCCATCGTTAAGGACTAGACTAGTAGATGTGCTCATGGGTGTGGATGCCACCTTTGCGCCTTCGATATGAAATTGAGACAGAATATCAATTATATACTGCTTTTGTGACAAGAACAAACCTGTTGAGGTAGGGATAACCTCAACCCCGAGGAAGTGACTGAGCAAACCAAGGTCTTTAAGAGAGAATCGGGTAGACAGTTGCTGAATAAAAGAATCTAAGAGTGTTAGAGGAGTTTTAGTGGTGTTGAAAGTATCAACGGGTCCATGGCTTGGTGTTATCGGAAATCGATTCAATTGAAGGATCAATGTGTTTTAAGCTTTGAAAATAAAAAATAAAATGAAAATAAAGTAATTAAACTAACTAAGCTATCCTAGAAATTGAAATCATGTTGGTCGGATGCCTCGGTCGTATGCCTTAATATGAAATGCAAGCAAAATCGAGAATTTATCAAGAACAAGCAATGTTTCACCAAGTACAAGCATGCAAGCGCAAGGTACAACTATGCATAAAAACTCAAATAATGCAAATTAGCAAAAATTGAAAGCATCAATGTAAAGAGCAATAAAAGTTGACATGAAAGTTTAAAACTTATGAAAAATAACAAACAACAAAGAGTAGATCTAAGATTCAACCTAAAATTATGCATGAAAATAAGATTCAAAATAAAGCATGTGTAAAACTCAAAATCAAGACGATCCAAGACCCGATCTATGATCTAGATGTGTCACTCATCTAGATTCCATAGCCAATTCTTAAGATCTAACATGAATTCAAGGTGCTAAGACAAAAAGCATAAAAATGAAGAAAATGCATGAAACATATGAAATTGCGTGAAATTAAACAATCTAGGTCTCAATATATGATCTAGTTGTATCACTCAACTAGACTCCATGGATGATTCACAAGATCAAGCACAAATTCTAATAGCTAAGGCAAAAAGCATAAAAGAAATGAAGAACAAAGCATGAAATTGAAAGAAAGTTTACTAGAATTAAAGAAAGAATCCAAAAGTTTCATTGAAATGGCAAGGAATTAAAAACCCAAGGGAGTACTTGAATCCTTCTTGAGCTTACAAACCCAAGGCAAAAAGCTTGAAAATAAATCTAGAGAGAGAAAGTTATCCCAAACCCAAGCTTGGGTTGGGAGGAGGTGTTTTTACAAAATGAGAGATAGGTCTATTTATACAAGGTAATTAGGATTAAATTGGTCAATTATCACTTGTAAGCTTGGATGTCCTATGTTTGACCAATTTTGACCCACAATGGTCATTCTAGACCATTTGGGTCGAGTTGGGCTCGATTGGCTTGGCAAATTTGCAAAGTGGCTCGACATGGGCCGAGATGGCTCAGCGCTGGGCGGGAGTGGCCGGCCGGGCTCGGCAGGCATGGCGCACATGCATCGGCAGCGCTCGGCAGGTGCGTGCGGACTCGGCAGGCGTGGCCGCAGTCGATCAACAGGCACGGCAGTCGATCGACAGCTCTCGGCAGGACGGGCGTGGGCGGAAACACACTGTCGAGCAGTCGATTCAACTGCTCGGCAGTCGATCGATAGCTCTCGGCAGTCGATTCGGCAGCGCTCGACGCTCTCGGCAGCTATGGCACGCAGGCGTCGAATAGGCTTGGCAGGTGCTGTCGGATAGGTTCGGCATGTGCTGTCGGACACTGGGTAACCCAGTGTCGTAACACGTACCCAGTGTCAGCTATAATACTTCAAACCGAGGCCCAATTTCGCCAAAACTCCAATTTTAAGCCCACACTTGACCATCCCCAGACCAAAATACTTCAAAATACCTAAATTAAACATAAAAATAATTAATTATGATTAAAATAACCATATTAAGTATAAAATAAAAAAGAAACACGAAAAATAACAAAACGAGAAAACAAATGAAAAACCTAACGAGACTCGATTAAAAACTACTAAAATCAACATAGAATCCTAATTAAGAATACGAGAAAAACACCACAATTACATGCAAAACAAAGATCTCAGAGTTATTTCCAGTAAGTATTATATTGTCAACATAAACCAGAAAATAAATTTGAGCATCACCCAAATGATGCACAAATAAAGACACATCAGATACATATTTTCTAAAACTAAACCCAACCAAAAATTTAGTCAACTCCAAGTACCATGCTCGTGGGGCTTGTTTGAGACCGTATAAAGCCTTTTCAACTTACATATATATTTGGGATATTGAGGATCACGAAAACCGGGGGGCTGCTCCATATAAACTTCCTCATGCAACGTTCCATTCAAGAATGTGTTATTAATATCTAGTTGGCGTATGACCCACTGTCGAGATAGAGCAAGTGTTAACACAAGACAAATTGTCACAGGCTTTGTCACTAGGCTAAAGGTCTCAAAATAGTCTCGACCAGGTTCCTACAAAAACCCCTAGCCACGAGGCGAGCTTTATAGCGATCAATAGTACCATCAATTTTCCTTTTTACACGAAAAACCCATTTACATGTAATAGTCAAATTTTTAGACCGGGGCACCAATTCCTATGTGTTGTTGCGTATTAAAGCAGAATACTCGTCTTCCATGGCTGCACGCCATAGAGGACATTTGAAAGCAATAACGACTGAAGATGGTTCAAGAACAGGAGAAATTGGATGTGAGGTTGTAAGATTTACATATGCGTCGCCAAAGTACTTGGGATTAGGGCGACGTTGTCGGGGCAGTTTAGGAATAAGATCATTTGATGAGGAAGATATCACATGTGTAGGTTGTGATTGAGAGAAGTCACGAGGGGCAGAAGTTAAGGATTGTGATGAAGCAGGAGAGCTAGGATGATATTAGAAATAGACATGGACTGGCTGGGTATGATATTAGAAAGGGTAGAGGGTTCGTAGGTGATAGTATTAGTGGTCTGACCACCTACATTAGGGACCAGAGGCAAGTATGATCGAAGTAGCGGAGGGGACACCTAGACAGGGGATGGAAAAGTAGGAAGTGTGACCGAAGAAACTCGACTCTTTTTACCGAAAGGAAAAACGTCACATACAAACTTAACATGAAGAGATAAATAAAGTCTATGAGTGTCCACTGGAGGCATTTATAAGTGGACTGAGAGGTGGAATACCCAAGAAAAACACCTGGTGATGACCTTGGTTCAAGCTTAGTTCGTCGATATGGTCGAAGCCAAGGGAAAAACATAAACAACCAAAAGGTTTTAATTTTGAATAATTAGGTAACTCTATTTAAAATAACTAAAACAGAGACTTATTACCCAGAATTGGTGTAGGTAAATTATTGATAAGGTAGACAGCAGTTTGGAAGGCATACAACCAAAAAGATAATGGCAGAGATGAGTGATGGAGTAACAACAAACCAGTCTCTACTATATGTCTGTGGCGTCGTTCGGAAGTACCATTATGTTCACGAGTATGGGGAGGGGTAGTGAAGTGAGATATGCCATGGGAATTTAATAATGGTATAAGTTTCATAAACTCCCCGTCATTGTCCGAGAATAATGAAATAATAGAAGCATTAAAGAATTTTTTGACAAGACGTTTATATTGAGGGAACACGGAAGAGACGTCCGATTTCTTTTTCAGTGGATACAACCATATATATTTAGTGAAATAATCCATAAAAATAACATAGTAATCATATCCATCAATTGATTTTTGGGTCGTACCCCACACATCTGTATAAATGAGCTCGAGCGGTTTAGAACTAACAAGAGAATTATCGGAAAATGGTAATTTATGACATTTATTTATGTGGCAGGAAGTACAATAAAAGTTCGAAGAAAGTGAACCAAATAAATTGTTTGAACGCCCAAGCAATCGGAGAGTTTTATTCGCAGGATGACCGAAACGATGATGCCATTCAGACACAGACAATGGAAGAATAGTGATATTTATTTGAGGAGGACAGGGCAAAGGAGCACAATAGGCATCATGCATATTTTGTCCCCGCATTAGAGACGTTCCCGTGCATATATCCTTGACAAGAAAATAAGATGGAAAGAATTTCACAGTAACATGATTAGATTTACAGAGTTTAGAAATAGAGATTAAATTTGTGCGCAATTAAGGAACACATAAGACATCTTGTAAAGAGAGGTCATGACGAGAAGTAGGTAAAGTAGTATGACCAATATGAGTAATCCGAAGACTAATTACCATTGCCGAGATGTATTTCGTCAGTACCCCCATAATCTGAAAAGGATTGCAAGGATGAAGGACTAGGAGTGACATGATGCGATGCACCACTGTCAAACAACCACAATTGATGGTCTGGAGGAGACATTGTGGTATTATTGGCTGAAGGGGATGCGGTATGAGTAAAGTGAGAGTCCGAAAGCTGAAAGTTTTTTGATTTTAAGAACCTTGCAAGCTTTTACAAAGTCCGGACTTGATGTCCTAGATAATTACAGTATTGGAAAACTGGGTCAAATCGGTTACCATTTGTGGTATGTCGATTATAATTATGATATTGCCCTCCACGAGGTTTTCTAGAGTTAGAGGACCAACCTTGATCCCATTAAGCATTAAACTATCGATCGGGGTTTTGATGTCGAAAGTGTGCTTTTGAGTAGCATTAGCCGTGGCAAGAAGAGACTGATGAGCAACATCATTTTCCTTCATCAATCTTTCAAAATCAGTGAGTATATCGGACAATTCAGAGAAGGCAATAGGCGTCTCACGAACACGAAGAGCAGCGACAATTGGGTTAAATTCATCACCTAATTATGTGAAAACGTGGACCACCAGGTCTTCTTCAGAAATAGGATTTTGTGCCAATGCCAAGTCATTAGTGATGGCGCGCATTTCATGAAGGAACTCAGTCACCGTTTTTCCACCCTTCGGATTTCTCACCAGTTTTTCCTTGAGGGAGACAACTCGACCTCTAGATGTGTTTGCATAACTCATTTTGAGATGCTGCCATGCATCGAAAGCGGTCTTGGCAGATGAGATAATTGGTTGAATGGTGTCAGAACAACTGCCGGGGAGCGCGCTTATAAGGATTTGGTCTTGACGAAATCAAATTGAATATTCTGGATTGATATCCTTATGTGCTGAATCAGTAAATTGATTTGGTTCTTTATTTATGCCATCAATGTAACCGATAAGATCAAAACCAATTAGAGTTGATTGAACTTGACGGCTCCACACTAGAAGATTTGCAATAGTGAGTCTGATGGGAAAGTGGGTGGGAGCATTGAGTTGAACAATGGTGGCTGAAGAAGTGGTCGCCATTAAAAGAATATCCCGTAAGAGAAATCTGGCTCTATACCATGCAGAGTTTGTAGAAAATGATGATTTACTAAAGATGCACAAGTACAGTATATATAGGAAAATGGTGCAGCAGAATCACAACAGAATAAACCTATTCTACAGGAAGGTTACAATAAATATATCCTAGTCTACTGGAAGGATAAAAAAAAATATATTGATGTAGTCAAATAGCTTTAATAGCCTCCACCGCTCAGGGCCGCCCCATTACCGTTGTCGATTTGCGGTTGCCGCTTTCCCGTCAACAGAGGGTACTGGGCAATTTGGCCGATTGGAGAGAAAAGGAGAAGAAGATGGGAAAAAGGAGACGGGACTGAGAAAGTAGAGAGCTGTGGTTTGATTTTGTACCCCAACAAGTTTCTAATTATTACCAATTCAGCCCCCAAACTTACAAAAAACTCCATTCCAGCCCACAAACCTTTCAAATTATCTTCTTTCCACCCTCTAACTTCATGAACTTTTCAAAACAACCCATTTGACTTGACTTGAAGGTTTGACCGATCAGTTATTTCAATTATTCCTATTTTTAAGTTTTGTAAGCCCTATTTCATATAATAAGTTAAATTACGTTTTCATGTAGGAGCATTGATTTTGAGACTTATGATTCGCAAACACGACCATCCTCATATTTCAAGATCACAAACGTCAGTTTAAAGGTGGGGATATTTAACTCAAAATCTTTGTAAATTTAAGTTCATATTAATTACTCGATATATTATAATTTATTGTGATTACATGACAATTATACAATGATGGCCTTCAGGCATTTGACTATGTATACATAGATTCGCGCGACAGCACAGAACAATTATTGGTCAGGGGCCGTAAATAGGTCCGGGGTCTACGGATCCTTGGGAATGTCCCACCTTACTGCACAAAAAATTATTACCATGTTTTACTATGATTATATATTATATTGCGGAATTAATTATGAACTGTATCTCCACTGAGTCGTTGTGTACTCATCCCTTTTCATCAAATATTTTTCAGGTTAAGTGTAGTCGAGCAGAAGCGTGGTAGTGACGACGATAATAAATTAAGTTATTTTTGTTTCTAACTCTAGTCGAAAAGATGGTTAATTATTTAAGTATTTCAGGGTCGTCCATATAACTGTTTCATTGACAAACATGGCATTCAAATAACATACCAAATACGTTTTCATTTTTAAAATCAATAAGATTTCAAAATTATTTATAATATGCTTTTCAACAATACAATAAGTATACTATAATCTAAATACATCTTACTAATGTAATACAAAATAAATTGTACACTTATTATAAAATTCCTATATTAATATAAAATCCTCATAACTTATATGTCTACTTCGTATACTTTGCTTGATAAATAAAAGATTTTGGTGCTTCTATTGCTTATGTGTCATCCGAGCCTAATATATAAATAATTTAATATTTTCTTTTTATTGTTTCTTGACTAATTTAATTTTTTTAATTATATTTATCATAATTTAATAATTTTTTTATTATGTTTTACCTAATTCAATATTTTTCTTTTGTTCTTCTAATATAAGAATATAAATAAGTCATATATAAATAGTATGAAATATTTAAATTAAAATATAATTATTATGAAATAATATTAATTACAAAAACTTAATTACAAAAATAATTAAATAAGTTGTATTAATAATAAAATTTGAAATAATTTATTTGAGATTTTAATTATTTTATATAGATAAATTAAGATATAATAATCCGAGCATGTAATAAATATTAGTAATTAATTCAATCTAAATATAAAAATATAAATATATAATAATAATTAATAAATATTTATTAGTCAATGGAAAAATACGACAAGGCTTGGGGGTATGATATCTTTTGAAAATTTCAAAGTATGTAACTAAAAATTATTAACAAAATTAATCTAAATATTATGATATAAAATAAGTCAATATAATTAATTAATTAATATTTATTAGACATGGGTTGAGAATATGATATCTTCTGAATTCTTTTTAAGTATTTAATAAAGTTATTAATGAATTTAACTAAACATCAAAAAATAAAATTATTAATAGATATAATAATTAATAAATATATTAGACATGTAGAAGATACGGATTGAGAACACATCATTTCAATTTTGATTTAAACTTAAAACTCTATAATTGTCACAAATATTTATTGTATATAGTTTTTTTCTGGTAAATATTGTGTAATACACTGATTTTAAACTAGTTACACACACACACACACACACACACACACACACACACACACACACACACACACACACATATATATATATATATATTATATATATATATATATATATATATATATATATTCTTATAATGCCCCTCACTTTACTATAACCGTGCATTTTAAGTCATTATAGATCATTCCACTACATAAAAATTGAAATGATCTAGCGGTTAAAAATGCATGGGTAAAGTGTGGGGCACTTTACAATTTCCCATATATATATATAATACGGTAAATCCCAATGGTTTGAGGGGTGGTCCTCAATATTAAATATTATAAAATATTATTATTTTTTTATTTTATAGAATTCCATCGATTTTATAGAGAATTCAATGAACCATATCGCTTGGTTCAAATATTGGATATTTAATAAAATTATTAAAAAGTTCGTGCAAATTCCTTAGAAATTTTGAGTTCAGTTATTGAAATCTGAATCAAATTCCTTTCAAATCTACCATTTTAATTAAATATACTACAATTAATATTACTTAATAATTAAATATCCTAAATTCTAGGTCTATTTTAATTATAGGATATTTAATTAAATTGTTTAAAATGTATGAAATGTACAATTATTTTGGAAAGATCATTTTGAAATATGATGTTTTTATTAATAGCTTATAATCTTGGTTTAATTTTTAAAGTATTGATTTAATTTTGAAAGTATTTCACGTTGGATAGATCTTAGATTATCATAACTATCACAAATAACTTTCTTAAGAAAAACAAAAAATATCGTTTGGTAAATGTCATATAACACGTGTTTAAATAGTTAAAAAGAGAAAGTTAAAACAAGAGCGGTAGGTTTTAGTGCGTTAAATTTTAAATAAGGTAAAAATAAAAAAAAGTGGGCGATAAACATAACAATTATTTAATTACGTTAATAAATGTGAGTACATATACGGAAAAACGGGATCTCAAAATGATTCAATGTAATGTCCCAACAGCCAATCAAGGCTCTAGAGACCTGGGCTTGGGACAAGGTTCGCTAGTTGTGTACGAACAAACACACAGAGATGGTAAGGTTGTCGTGGAGCAGCTATAGCTTGTAAGACTTTCTCGGCGACCACCAGCAATTTTCAAGCACCTTGTGTAGCAGAATTCGGGACCCGCGCTCTGGCATGTTGCACAGAGAACCTCTCTTGTGCATCTAATACTATCAAAAGACGTGGTGCACGTGTTTAATGTTGCATCCACCCACACCAGCCCTTTCTCACCTGGACACGGCCAAATTATATAGTAGGGATACCCAAAGTTAGTTGTAATTTCAAAACCAGAACCCCTCATTCAGTTGAGTATTACTTTCGGTACCCAATGTTTAATAAATGCATCAGATTTGGTTCCAGAAGTTCTTTTACCATAGGTCTTAACGGAATAGGTCAAAATTGGGAGAAAAATAATAAAGTGTAATATTAAATTGGGATTTATCATTGTATTAACGTCACATAAGAGTTTTGGCATATACACCGTAGGCCAAACTTTTTTTTTTTTTAATACAAATAGAAAATGAGAGTATAAAATTGTAAATATTTTTAAAGGTAGGCTAGAATTGTGAAATGTAATAATTTGAGGTATTTTTTAACAATTAATTCAAATAACTTACTATACAAATTATTACATTTCAATTAAATAAATGTATTAATTATAAAACTTATGCATTTATATATATGGAAATACACACACACAAAATGTGTTTTTTTTTTTTTTAATTCAGGGATCCTAGAATCCACCGAATGTACGGAGTCCGTCCCCGCCGCCCACCATCGATCACTGCCTAATCGGTTACAAAATTTATCAAACCCTATGTATCTTGAATTGGCTCATTGCACTCTTCACAAATCCGAACTGAATTTCTGATCCGACGTTTTGATCACCGGCCACAAAAGTTAAAAAAAAAACATTTTAGGAAGAATTAGTGTTTGGTTTGAAAAAAAAAGTTAATTATCATCTTAAAAATAGGATTGGAGCATAATGGGTGAAGTAATCCTAAATGGCCCCTACGAAATGACAGTAAAAAAGGATAATTAAAATGATACAATTCAAAACACAATGGTATAAAATGATGTTCAATTGAAAAGAATATAAAAGGGTTCAATTAATTTTAACATAGAATGAAGATGTATAGAACGAACGACTCAAACCTGAAATGAGGAAACCAAGAACAACCACAACCAATAATTTTGCTGATATTGAATGAATATTATTGGCAAAGATCACTTCGAATTGTATTCGTTTATATAGGGGTAAAGGGTAATACATAGATCATTCTAAAATCTTAACTAGAGTTTTGGGTTATAGTGTTTATATAGCTTAGCTACTTGATTGATCTTAAAAGATTCGTGGGATGATTTGATCAACGATTTAAGAATCTCAATGTCAAAAAGAAAAACGGAGAGTTAACAAGTAACCGATATTTTTAAGAAGAAAAATTCTCCTAAAATTGCGTCAGAAAATCAAACATTGACGATCATATATTATGGTGTGATTAATTTCCTTATTGGATTTCGCTTTCATTAATTTACGTTTTTCTCCATATACTAAATAAAAAGGACAAATACTCATACTTATCATATCTACTTTAAAACCTTACAAATAAATATGAATAAATAAAATTTAGTTCAAATATTCCGAAATTAACAAATAAAATTTGAATCCGCAGAAATAATTTGTATAAATTATTTATTTAATCCAAAAATATGTGTAAAAATTTGAAATGAAATTAAAAATATTAAATATATCTAAAAATCACTGAAATTCTAAATGGACTCGAATAAATCATATATTGTTAAATAAGATCTAAACATTATTTAGTAAATCTAACATTTTTTTTAAAGATATAAACATTATTTAAATTGATCTAAAAGTACCAGCAAAAACTCCATTTTATATTTCTTAATGTTTGGCCTTATAATTGATGATAGAAAGAAGAAACTTCTCCAACCCACCCCTAGGTGAATAGAATAAAAGATCGGCTAAAATATAGAATTCGTCCATTAACTTTTTGGAGTTAGTAAAAATGGTCCACTAAATATAGGGGTGGTAAATTTAGTCCATCAATTAAATTTTTATCCCACATTTAGTCCAATTTTGGACAGACCAAATGACAGTCGGTCAAAATCCAAGAAATTACAAATTTAGTCCACCAATTAAATTTTTGTCGCGTATTTAGTCCAAATTTTTGTTGTAAATTTAGTTCACCAATTAAATTGAACTAAAAGTATGATAAATATTTAATTGGTAGACACCACCCCTATATTTAGTGGACCATTTTTGACAAGTTCAAAAAATGTTAATGGACGAATTCTATATTTTACCCGCTGCTCCTACAATATATTTGTAATAGTAGGCGCTCTTATAAAACTCATCAATGCCTTTGTTTATTAGATGAATTATCAACTCGGCTGCTAGATGACATATAGATGAACGCATGGAGAGGGGAAAATAAAAGGTCAGTACTTACCGTTTTGAAATATAAATTCATTACTATCTTTCTTTGCCTTTGTTGTCACTCGATTTTGTGGTGGTATTTATAATTCTCCCAAACCGCACCCCGTCCAATTTTCCTAATTGGTTCTTTGGTCATTGATTTAGTATAGTATAGTGTTGCAAAAATCATATTAAGGTATACGAAGTGTAGTAACAATTGTGCAGCTGATTTATCCATACGATACCTATCATCAACTATTTTTATCGTAGTGTGAGTGTTTTGAGTTGTAACTTGCTTTTGACTTAAGCATCGGAGGACCTTAACGGGTTCGAAATCTGATCCGTGCGAGGTGCTATTTTGCAGGACCGGCGAGGTCGCTAGGAGATTCGTGGAAGGCTTGGCAGGTCGCTGTGACGTGTTTGGGATCTACTTCAGGTCGCCGATCTCGAATTTGAGGTTAGTACCCCCTATTTTTGGTAACCAATCGATTTGGATTTATCAAGTGACGTGTTTGGCGCGTTATACCCTTTGGGGCGGATGACTTTTCTCAAATAATACTTGGCGAGTTATTTTCATGGTTTTTATATGGTTAAAAGTTGTGATTGTGTTATTTTATGTGTTTGGAAGAGATATGTTTGACATACATATCTTTTTCAAGATATTGTGTTCTGGTATTATGGATGGTTATGTCTGTGCGAGCTGATATATTTTATATGCGAGCTGATTTTAACTCTATTGGATTGTTTATAGGTCGTGGTTTGATTATTTTCCAAGGATCTCGTGGTCTTATGGGGATGGGAAGTGTGATTGCGATTTTTTATATATTTGCACGACCTATGTTAAACTTATGGGTTTGCTCTATATATGGTTTGGTTTTGTACATGGTTTATGTTTTGGGTTATTGTGCCTGCGTACGACTGTAGGTCGGGAATGGATGGTTTTTGTGATTATATGTCGATGGATATTTCAGGCCGTTCAACATGAATTATGGGTACTTTTGCGACCTCTTCTTCTGGGAGGAGCATTCTTCCTTGGGGTTGAGCGAGCTGATTTTTCAGAGGTCGTGATGTTAGGTGGTGAACTCTTGTCAGATAAGTGGTATTATAACAGCTCGATATTGAGAGTTGGGCTATTATGGATTATGGTATGGGGTCTTGGCGAACTAACGAAATGGTTATGGTTATAAGGTGATGATTATAGTTTGTGGTATGGAATATTTTCTTGATCGACCTGTTTTAGGTCGAGTAAATGATTTATGGTGTTTTGAGTTTTCAAAAGCATATGATTGTATTTTCTTGTATTATTGCGCCTGATTATAGCTTCAGGCAGCGAAGAGATGGTTTTATGGTCTTAGGTCGTCGGGAATGGAGTCTGGGGACTCGGCCTGGGGACTCACCGGTTTCTTCTTTCAAGAGGAGCATTCTTATTGGAAGATGAGCGGGCTCAGGGAGCTGACCTTTTGGAGGCCGCGGGCTTATTTGATGAATTTATGTAAACTGATTGGAACTAAAGCTCGGTATATCGGGTTGGGAGATTCTAAAGTATGGCTTAGTAGAGTGGTGCGCTGTTGATAAATTTCTGAAAATCTGATGGATGGTGAGATTTTTTGCAGAGCGAAAATGGTGGTAGTTTACTTGAGATTTCTGAAAAGTGATAAGTGGGGAAGGTGAAGTGGTTCTTGTGTGTTGGGTGGCGAGAAAGCTGATGGGACAGACTGGAGTGGGAGTTGGTAGGGTTTCTTTTGGAAATGTTTTGGGGCCTTTTGTTTTGGGCCCACTGGGTTTATTATACTCCGAGAAAATTAGAAAGTGACACGTACCCGACATGCTGTCAGGATGCATTTAATGAGATTTAAAAGGGATGGGATGGACAGAGAAAGGCGTGTTTTGACTTTTGGGGCTATTTATGATTGCGTTTTTGAAATTATTGAGTCTGAATATGATTTCAGGTCGGAGGATAACAGTTGTGTGGTTTCAGGTCGTCATATATACAGTTGAGGAATTGGTCTGGGGATTTGCACGTCGTCCCTCGCGAGGTGATAATGCTATCTTAAAAGAAGCGAGCTCAGTGAGTTGAACTTTTGCAGGCCGCAGGTATATTTGGTAATTTACAGTGGGATGATTGTTATTATAGCTCGATTTGCCGAGATGTGTGATTCTGAAATACGGTTTGGTAAGGTGGAATAGTGATTTATTTATGTGTTTATACTTTATTGTTATTTACATGTCCTACCTGATTTCATACCTCAATCAGCTAGAACATGGGTGAATAGATGATACGGACCAAAATGTCCATACGTAATATTAATTGATATATGAGGATATTTGTGGTAAGCGACCTCATTTCCTAGAAAGGGTGTTCTTCTGGGAGGTGAGCGAGCTGATTGGTTTTTTTGGAGAAGTGGGCGAGCTGGTTGGTAGAGTAGCGACCTGGAGTATGTGGATGAGTTCTCATATAAGGTCGTGACCTCTTGTGTTTGTGATGGATGATAGAGCTCGGTCTTGGGCTTTATGAATACACTAGTGCAGAAACAGTTTTCTAGAACGCTATGTTTCAGTTATTCTAGAATGCCCTGGCCAGGCGTTCTGACTAGAGCTGTTCCAGAATATCTGATTTTCCTGAACAGCTTTTTGAGGCATTCTAGAAAAACGATTTACCCATTCTAGAAAATGGCCGGTTAATCTGTTCTACAAAATAACATTCTAGAACGGTTACAAAAAAAGAAGTTCTAGAATATAAATTTTCTAGAATGCCTTTACGAAAGAGACGTTTTAGAATATACATTTTCTAGAACGCCTTTGAGAAAGACGTTCTAGAAAATAAAATTTCTATAACGTTTTTACGAAAAAGACGTTCTATAATATATATTTTCCAGAACGTTTTTTCAAAAAAGACGTTTTAGAATATACATTTTCTAGAACGCCTTTGAGAAAGACGTTCTAGAAAACAAACTTTCTAGAATGTCTTTACGAAAGAGACGTCCTAGAATATGAATTTCCAGAACGTCTTTTCGAAAAAGACGTTCTAGAATATACATTTTCTAGAACGCCTTTGAGAAAGACGTTTTATAATTCACAGTTTTGGACTTCCAGGTTTTTTCCCCAAATCTGTTCATCCCTCATAAATCACATTTTTAAATACCTATTTAAATCACATTTTTTAACAAAACACCTGTTATTTAGATAATCCAAAAATTATTCATTAATCACAATAATACACAATCACCAAAAGATGTCAATACGAACAACACAAGTCGGCAAATACACGATCACCAAATGTTAAAATAGAAATCACCAAAAGACGAGTACCTATTTTACTACCATTCAAGTTATCCACAAATAGTTTGTTTCTTACACTCCAAAATATATTACACAACCTATATGATGATCAAGCAATGACCTCTAATAAAACATTCCATCCAACGTCTACGTACATCATCAATCTCATCGTCCGAATAAGGTTGTTCCATGTTGAGTGCCTGCAGGTCAATGGAAAACCGGAAATAAATCTATATGTAATTGAAATAATAAAGTACTATATGGCTATCATCAATGAAATAAATCATCAATGGAAATAACCCTGTTATCATAATTGAAATAATAAAGTACTATAAGAGTCGTTGAAGGAAAAAAGTTCGATATTAAAGAGGGTCAAACAAACATACAAGTTCCTAATGAACACATGTCACAACCAAGTGGGTAGACATACATATCTTTCAAAGGTAATAAAATTTCGAAAACTGAAAACATAATAAATAATTTAAATAAAAGGACGTGTGGACATTACTTTATCATCAACCATTATAATGTTCGAAATTTACAAATAATTCGAGCACGAACAGGGTATGTAAAAATATCACAAAAAATAAAATAAAATAGAAAGCTGTAAAACAAGTGTCAAGTCGAGTCGAGTTAAGAACTCTGTCCGCAAGACGAAATAGCCCCGGTAGTGCCCTTCGGTTTTGGCTATTCGTCCCCAAAGATGAAACGACTTCATCTCTGATATTACAGCACCGTAAAAAACAGAGCTCCGACGAACTGGAAGAAGTTGGACTGAGATACGAGCAAAATAAAATGCAGAAAAACAGTATGCTTTATGAATGTGTTATGTGTTCTTGTTTGCTCAGGTGTATTTTCGTGTGTGTAAAATGAAGGAGCTTTCACCCTTTTATAGGGGTTTTCCACCAGGGGTTGCAGCCAACTTAAAGAGGTCATAAAGACATTCAAAACGTACCTGACACCTAGCAGCATGAACCTGGACAGGTTCAGTATGTACATACGAACGCAGCCAGGAGAGTGGTCAAAGTAACATCCATGCAAGCATTAAGTAGCATGACGTTTGACCTGAACGGTCAGGAGTTTCAGGTGTGTAAGTTTGAAAACGTACACAGACAGCTCAGGGGTCAAAAACCGCACGTGGCTAAAAAGTCAGCCAGGGTTGAACCAGAACCAGGACCCCACACGAACCAACTCAATTGGACCAGCCAATTCGGACCAATTGCCCAAGACCCAAGACCGAGGTCCGAGGTCCGGGTCCGGGTCCGGGACCAGGCTCGGGCTCGGATCCGCCATCGGCTACGCCGAAGGCGGACGGGTGAACCCAAGTCCAGGAGCTCGCGTAAGCTTTGTTCACACAAAATCCACAATACCCACTGGCCCACTTGATGTCCACTAATGAAATGTAATCATTTTTAAACTCCCTTCCACATTGACTAACATTCAATGTGGGATATACGAAATTGCACTTAAGCAACCATTCAACTTTCAAGCATCATTTCTCACTCACCAATAAATGGATTTGAGAAATTCAAAAGGCTATAATTATCTACACGATACGTAGAACGAGCCTATACAATTCGTTAACTTGAATTTTTGCTGTACCATTTAATTAGAATAAACTCAATTTACAACAATCCCCCACATGAGTGAGAAACTCCAAAAAACAAAAAACATGAATGCAAATACATAGCTCAGTCCTTAAGAGATAATAGAGAATAGTGATAAGTGGCTTGTGGCCTTGAACACTCCTTAGTTAATACTACCGAGCATATCGGCGGATTAGTGAACATAATTCTTGAACTATTCCCCTTTGTGTATACTAGACAATAGTATCAACTCACTAAGGTCTCATAATTCTTCCGTTCTCATGTTTGTGTCCGTTTCTGGCCATGGACAACTTCTTTGGATTCATAAGCATACAGTAGAAGCGACCCTCACTTCTCTCTTACATAGGTGATTCTTCTAATCAGCATTTTATTATACTCAAGTCAAAGACCTGCAAAAGAATCATTAAAAATCAGAGATTTATCCTCACCACGTGACAGATTATAAACTCTACTTTTGCCGTTAAGGAATAGGGTCGTAGAGATTTACTTACCCAGACTTTTATAGTTTAGTTTTCCCATTGAACCAAGTTTGTGGGATCTCCACTCATCATGGTTGGGTTTCCACTACAATCATCTTTAAGATGGGGATTTCACTCCCATTCCTTCAAGCAACTTGTACATCTGATCTCGAGCTATGTTCTTAGTGAATGGATCCGCTAGATTATCTATCGACCTTACGTAGTCAACAGAGATAATCCCACTCGATAACAGATGTCTTACGGTGTTATGTCTTCGACGAATATGTCGAGACTTACCGTTATACAAACCACTTCTTACCCTTCCAATATCATCTTGACTATCGCAGTGAAGCATAACCGGCGGCACGGGTTTCTTCCAACATGGTATATCTTCCAAAAAGTTACAAAGCCATTCTGCTTCTTCACCTGCTTTGTCTAAAGCGATAAACTCAGATTCCATGGTGGATCGGGCTATACATGTCTGTTTAGTGGATCTCCAAGAAACAGCCCCTCCCCCAATTACAAACACATATCCACTTGTTGACTATGAGTCCTTTGTGTCGGATATCAAGTTTGCATCATAGTATCCTTCAAGTACCCTGAGGTATCTACCATAGTGTAGCCCAAAGTTCAGAGTATACTTTAAGTATCTCAAAACTCTCACAAGCGCTTTCCAGTGTTCTGTACTCGGATGTCTTGTATATCGACTCAGTTTGTTTACCGAGCAAGCTAGATCAGGTCTTGTATAATTAGAGATGTACATCAAACATTCTATGATCCTAGCATAGTACTTATGAGCAACAGGGTCACCTCTGTTCTTACTTAAGTGAACATCGAGTTCCATCGGTGTCTTTGCTGGAAGACTATCGTGTGCATTGAATTTCTTAATCACTTTCTCAATGTAATGAGATTGTGATAAGACAATTCCATCTGGAGTTCTTATGATTCTTATGCCAAGAATAGTGTCATCAACTCACAAATCCTTCATTTCAAAATTCCTTTTTAGCATGAGCTTCATCTCGTTAATCACTTGTAGGTTGCTACCCATGATTAACATATCATCTACATAAAGACATATTATAACAAATCTGTCATTAGTATTCGTAATGTATACACATTTGTCGCACTCGTTTAACTTGAACCCATTTGACATCATCACTTCGTCAAATCTCAAGTGCCATTGTAAAGGTGCTTGTTTCAAGCCATACAAAGACTTAACAAGTTTACAAACCTTTCTTTCTTGTCCAAGTTTTACAAAACCTTCAGGTTGTTCCATATAGATTTCCTCTTCTAAATCGCCATTTAAAAAAGCTGTTTTTACATCCATTTGGTGAATCTCAAGATTGTGCAAAGTAGCAATTGCTAGAAGCACCCGCATAGAGGTAATTCTCGTCATAGGAGAGTATGTATCAAAGAAATCATATCCCTCCTTCTAGAGAAATCCTTTCACAACCAAACGAGCTTTATACTTATCGATTGATCCATCAGCTCTGAACTTTCGTTTCAGAATCCATTTACTCCCTAAAGGTTTACAACCTTCAGGTAAAGCAGCCAGAATCCACGTATGGTTCTGCATGATCGAATCGATCTCGCTCTATACAGCTTCCTTCCAAAACTAACTATCAGTCCGTGAGAAAGCTTCTTTCAAAGAGTTTGGTTCTTCATCCAACATGAAAACCACATAATCGGGACCGAAGTACTTTGCAACTTTAGCTCGAGTGCTCCTTCTAGAAGTTAGAGCTTCAAGTTCTAAACTAGGTCATTTGCGAGAATTAGGTTTAGCCCCCACAAGTTCTTGACTTGTAGTTCCTTCAGCATTACCAGTGTTTGAACTGGAAGCAGCTTTATCCTTACAAGGATAGATATTTTCAAAGAATATCACATTCCTTGACTCAATGGTAGTTCCGACATTCATGTCCGGAACATCTGACCTATGAATGATAAATTGATAGGCGCTACTATTTAGTGCATAATCAATAAAAATACAATCAACTGTTTTGGGTCTGATTGTCACCTGCTTTGGTAGAGGCACTTCTACCTTCGCTAAACACCCCCACACTTTGAGGTATTTGTAAGAAGGTTTCCTTCCTTTCCACAACTCATAGGGAGTTTCGTCCCTTCCTTTAAGTGGAATCTTATTGAGGATATAGTTAGCTGTTAAAACAGCTTCCCCCCTCATGTTCTGAGGTAACCCAGAACTAATCAACAACGCATTCATCATCTCTTTTAAAGTACAATTCTTGCGTTCTGAAACTCCGTTCGATTGAGGTGCATACGGAGCTGTAGTTTGATGAATTATGCCACTTTTGTTGCACAACTCCTCAAACGGAGCTACGTATTCCCCTCCTCTATCACTCCAGATAGATTTGATTTTGCAGTTAAGTTGATTTTTAGCTTCATTTTTTGAAGTTCTTGAAAGATTCAATAGCCTCATTTTTACCTCTTAACAGGTATAGGTAACAATACCTTGTGCAATCGTCAATAAAAGTAATGAAATACTATTTACCACTTCTTGTTTGCACAAACTTCAAATCACATACGTCCGTGTGAATTAGGTGTCGTGCTCCTTTCTACCGATTTGAACGGTAACCTTGTCATTTTTGCTTCTACACAAATTTCACACTTACTTTTATTAACAAATTCATTTACCTTAAGTAAATTGAGATTTGACAAACGTTTTATTGCATTTAGATTAACGTGCCCTAATCTACAATGCCATAAACTAGAGCACTCAGTCAAGTAATATGAGTCAGAAGCAATTTTATTAATGATAGGTTTTGGGCGTATAGCCATTACACTGAGTTTGAACAGTCCATCTGTAAGGTAACCCTTTCCCAGAGGTGTTCCAAACTTTGACAAAACAAACTTATTAGCCTAAAATACAAGTTTAAAACCACGACTAACTAGTATTGAACCAGAGACTAAATTCTTCCGGATGTCCGGGACGTGCAACACCTCATTCAGAGTAATTTCCTTACCAGAGGTCATTTTCAGAACAACTGAACCAACACCTGCAACTTGCGAAGACGCTTGGTTTCCCATGTTCAACTTTCTTCCCTCAAGCTCCGGTCTGCACACACATAGGCAGTTGCAGCAGTATCGATGAACCATTGACCATGGTTCTCGACCATGTTAGCTTCCTCAGTGATGACCGCAATGAGATCATCACTAGTCAGCTCCCTCTTGGCTAGTTGGGCTCTCGGCTTGGCCTTCTTCTGCTTTGGCTTGCCACAGTTCTTAGACATGTGTCCAGAATAGCCGCAATTATAGCATTTGCCGTCGAACTTCTTAGAGGAAGGAGCTTTATGCTTAGAGTTGCCAGGACGCGGCCTCTTCTTCGAGTTGTCTCCACGTTCAAGTAGGTTCACTCGAGGTTCATCCAAAATTCTCGAATTCTTGTACTGAACTCGAACTTCGGACTCAATTCGTACCTTCCAGATAACATCTTTAAGAGACATCGCCTTTCGTTTGTGCTTGAGGTACGTCTTGAAGTCTTTCCAGTTTGGTGGAAGCTTATCAATCATGGCAGCAGCCGTGAAAGCATCCGGAAGAGCCATCCCCTCGGTGTGGGCTTCATTCACCAGCATTTGGAACTTTTGAACTTGTTCCATAACCGGGCGAGAATCAACCATCTTCTAGTTCATGAAATTCGTGACTACAAATTTCCTAGTTCCATCCTCGTTGGAACTATATTTCTTCTCAAGTGCCTCTCATATATCCTTGGAGGTCTTTGCGTCCGAGTACATGTTACTCAAACTATCTTTTAGGCTACTTAGGAGAAATCCTTTGCACAGATAGTCGCCGTTGTGCCAGTTATCGTAGGCGGCACGAACATTGAAGTTGGTCTCGAACTCATCCGGAGTAGGTGGTTTTTCTTCCTTCACGAAGTTAGCGAAGCCAAGCATCGTGAGGTAGAACAGCATCTTTTGTTGCCACCTCTTGAAGCCTTCCCCATTGAATTTTGAAGGCTTCTCCGCGGCGGACATGATCCGTGAGGAGTGCACCGGAGCGGTCATAGTTGGAACAAAAGTCCCCATCGTACCCGTTGAGTGGGTAGCTAAAACATGTGAGTACGTCGCGGAGCCATTGCGAACATGTTCGGAACTAAAGTTCCCGACATCCCAGAGTGATGGATTCCAGGCGAAGCTGACGTATTTTGGACCGAAGTCCCCATCCCATAAGGGAATGATCCAACGGCCAAAGCAGTGGCTGAAAACATACTTCGAACCGTAGTTCCCGTCAACCCAGAAGGATGGATCACAGCCGAAGCTGACACAGTTTGGACCGAAGTCCCCATTCCATAAGGAAACGATCCCGAGTTCGGGTTGTTTGCCGAGATGCGCCTCGACAGAGTCTCCAAGAGGGTGTCAACGGTCCCTTGGTTGAAGAGGAAGTCAGCATGACTCATGGTCGTGTTTGGCGTAGAGGCGCCAATTTCCGTGGTGTTCGTGACTGCAGGGGCAGTGGTCGTCGTGGTCATCGTCGAAATGGTGGAGGTAACGGCAGGAGCGGTGGAACTGATCGGAGTGCTGGAGGTCGACATTTTTCCAGTCAGGGATATTACAAATTACAATCACAATTAAAATATTTCGTCTTGCGATTTTTCGAAATTTACAAATAATTCAAGCACGAACAAGGTATGTAAAAATATCAGAAAACTGAAAAAAAACAAAAACAGAAAGCTGTAAAACAAGTGTGAAGTCAAGTCGAGTTAAGAACTCTGTCCGCAAGACGAAATAGCCCCGGTAGTGCCCTTCGATTTTGGCTATTCATCCCCAAAGATGAAAGGACTTCGTCTCTGATATTACAGCACCGTAAAAAATAGAGCTCCGACGAACTGGAAGAAGTTGGACTGAGATACGAGCAAAATAAAATGCAGAAAAACAGTATGCTTTATGAATGTGTTCTGTGTTCTTGTTTGCTCAGGTGTATTTTCGTGTGTGTAAAATGCAGGAGCTTTCACCCTTTTATAGGGGTTTCCAACAGGGGTTGCAACCAACTTAAAGAGGTCATAAAGACATTCCGCCATCGGCTACGCCGAAGGCGGACGGGCGAACCCAAGTCCAAGAGCCCGCGTAAGCTTTGTTCACACAAAACCCACAATACCCGCTGACCCACTTGATGTCCACTAATGAAATGTAATCATTTTTAAACTCCCTCCCACATTGACTAACATGCAATGTGGGATAAACGAAATTGCACTTAAGCAACCGTTCAACTTCCAAGCATCATTTCTCACTCACCAATAAATGGATTTGAGAAACTCAAAAGGCTATAATTATCTACACGACACGTAGAAAGAGCCTATATAATTCATTAACACGAATTTTTGCTGTACCATTTAACTAGAATAAATCCAATTTACAACATATAATGCAAATACCCCGCTCATCTTTACCACGACGTCCAGCTCTCCCACTCATCCACAAGATGAGCATATACGTAAATAATTGTACAAGCCAAGTAGATATAATACAGAGCTCTAATAGAAATCAAACAATTCACCTGGATATACTCACTAGATCCAATATAACGATGACTATCACCATCCCATTTTTTGACACTTGTAAAAATGACAGTTTTTGCAGGCATATTCAACCCCATGGCAAACCGCTGCAGGCATATTCAACCCCATGGCAAACCGCCGTACGTTAAAGTTAGTAAAATTGAGAATTTTTTTTACTTAAAAGACTATACAAAAAAATATCCCACAAGTTATGTAATGTTAGAAGATAATAGAAGAGCCATTGGCAGAATTAAGAGCTCAGATGCACTTTATTTGAAATTAATATCCTAACAAAAAATCGCTCAAGATTAATACCATTTTTATATAATATATTTATTAATTTACTAAAAGTAAAAACAACAAATAGAGTATATAAAATAATATAATCATAATTTTAGTTTTCATATATCTAATCCAGTTTACTAATCTACTGAACTCGAAATACCAAATTATTAAAAAAATCTCTTCTTTAGTCCCTTCTTTAAAACGATGTTTGAAATCAATCTGGAAATTCTCTCACGCGTTACGACTTTAAACTCAATAAAAATGAACCTTTAATCCTTCAATCTTATTTTGTTTTTGAAAAATGTGGATGTGAGTGACTATTACTTAAATGACTTCAAATTGTATTTACCTGAGAGCATGTTAGAAAATAGTTGCTCATGTTCGGTTGTTTGGGTCCCATAAAAATCCAACACAAAACCAAAAGCCAAGATAATTGAAAAGGAAATATTACAATTTGTACAGCCCCAATTCAAAATTCAATCAAGCCTCAAATTTTGACCGAGCTTAATATTAGCGATAATATTTTCAAGTGAAGTGAAATGAAAGAAAATATGGTAACAGAATACTACCTTAGATGTACGAAATTTCCAGATTATTCATCTAGTGACTTGGGGGCATGCTTGTTGATATAGATGTCATCATGTTGAATAGTTTGTCCAGGAGCTACTAGTCCATCATCTTCCAAAACCCGTGTATAGCAAAACATTCAACAAGAAGGCATTGATACTGCAGCCAAAATCTACGGCAACCAAAATTATGTATGAAATATAACCCAATTGATTCTTACTGGAAAGAAACCATGCACAATATTTTGACAGATCATTTTTCCTTTACGATCAATCTCATTTACCTCCGTATCAAATGCATGTGTATTTCTCTTAAATTATCTAGTTTGTAAGCAGATGTCAATAGAAACAGACCATGAACCTCTTTCACCACCTTTCCTATTCTGCAATTAAGTTCCCATCTATACAATCATATTTTAATGCAGAATAAGAATCCATTGACATAATACCTGCATCCCCTGAGAATCTTTTTTTAGTCTAATAAGACGTTCGATGTGCTATTCTCATATGTCTGGATAACTGCTGTCATTCTGTTCATGGAAAATTATTTGATGCAGCTATCATAAATTGTATACCACTGAAAACATTTAAGCAGATGAAGCAGATAATTTGTAATAGCTAATTAGGAAAATAGGCAAGTACTTCTTCATTACGATGCAACGACCAAAACCACGATCCAAGGATGATTTATTCATTACTATTGCATCCTCTATGTCATATCTACTATAACTAATAACTACAACAGTTGTGTTTTGTCCAGCTCCAAGTTTATCATAGCTGACCTGGAGAAAAGAAGAGGAAAAAAAAAAGAGAATAAAAAAAAATACACATTAATAAATTATGTTCTTGTTTCAATATAACAAGAGGCTTTAGGATCAACTAACCATCTTAAATGTTCGTGTCGTTAGTAATGGTCATTGTGGGTAAACTAAGAGGTAGATTAAAGTATACATCCTACTTAACTGCAAAGACAAAAAACTACAGTAATAAGATTATTAGGAAAATGAAATATTATCTGCAACCTTAAAGTAAAACACAAATTTATCAAAAAAATATTTACAAGGTAAAAGTGCTAAATTCCAGTATAGATAAGTAGAATAGAACTTTTATAGGTCTTAGAAATGTTAAAAGCAATCAAGTTTTATCCGTGAGGTAAATTTTGAACAGAACTCATTAAGCAACATATCAACTAATGAACATAATTTTCCAAATGTAAAACCTCACCAGGAGACTAAAACTAATTACAAAGTTAGATGACGAAGAGTCCAAACAATGAGGCCTAGGAGATTGATCCCTAAATTTTACAAATCCCTCCTCTATCTGACATTACCCATTGGGAGAAACCTCATACGACTAATACTAGCCAAACGTATCATTAGCCAATGCAATACAAGACCATGATTTAATTGATACCTCTAAGCCTACAAAACTAAATTCTTCTCTAATGAATATATTGCTGAACACTTAACGTTTGTCTTCAACTCTAACTTATAAAAACCAAACATTTCATATTCACTATAGTAAGTCACTAACAAATTCATAACCAGAATAACCAAAAAAGAAACCTCACAGCTAGAATATTTGAGGGATTCAGGGGTATTTCGTGCATCTAAGGTAGTATTCTGTTACCTTAGATTGAGGGTTTATCCACTGGTCACAATCTTGTGTAATTCTTGATAATGCAGCCTTTAGCTTGTCTGAGGAACATAAACAACAAGATGTCAAGGAAAAGAAGCCTACTACAAACATGCTGAATCAATTCACCCTTTTGGAAGAAAACAGCTATATGCTATGATATCAAGGGCTAAACAATACTTACGAGGAACATAGTCCATTGAGTATTAAGCTCACATAACGACTCAAATACAAAGTGGAAAAAGATCCCAAACATCTGACAAATTCCCTGTGAAATATTAAAAATTCTATTATACTGAAAATATAATCTGCCAGACAGATAAAGAAACACAAATACACGCATTTTGCTAAAAAATGAAACCATCATATATGATCCCACCTTAAAAAACTCGACATTGTTATTCTCTAATTTCTGCATCAGTCACGCATATTTGTCCATCAATCTGACTCGTAAACAGAAATTGAAGCTTAATATTACTACGGAGATTATATCATTTTATAGATTCAGAATTGAAGTATCAAGAACTCACCTCAGGAGACTAAGTGAGGATCCAGTTTGTGCTTCCATATCTCCATCATTGCCACGTAAAGAGTTATGCCTTGGTTTGGAAATACGGCTAGGAAGCTGACTATCTTCATCAATAAAATCGGCATGAAGATCTTCATTTTCATCCTCTGAAAGAGTAGTCCCATTACTATGGTTTGTATCACTACTTTTTGAAGAAGCTTTAGTTTTCTGTGTTATCTTATCAGTATTTTGGGCTTCTTGTGTGGCCACACCATTGGGGTGGAACGTGTCGGAATATAGAGCAAACATAAGCGAAACATCGAACACGATAGAACACAAAGTGTACAGAGCAATCAACCTCCTGTAAAAACATTAACTTTCACAACCATTGCCATACCATAGACGTGCTCCATAAAAAGACGCCCCACATTCACCCTTAAACCATGTCCGCATAAAGGACCCCCAACTCGCGAGCTCCAATCATATTGATTTCACCTCAAGCAAACAACATGTTTTCCATTACCCTGTGAAAGTAGCAAAATGCTGGATTACAAATGTGGGATCTCTGAGCCTGTGCAACGCTATACATTACATACCCAAATTTGTTCCATTAGTTTGATTTCAACAAAAATATCCCAATATAAGTTCAACACACAATTTGAACACCAAATTTCAACAATTTTAGTCATAATTCAAAAAAACTCAACCAAATAATCACCAATTACATGATTCAAAGCATATAAAAAAACAAACACACGAGTCCAAATATTTTATATCACAATGCCAATATAATTTAAAAGCAATTGAAATAAATCTAGCACCAATTTCTGGCTAGTTTTAGTTATTATTATTATTATTATTATTATTATTATTATTATTATTATTATGATTATTATTATTAATTTTTTTTTGTTACAGATCTGTCAAAAATGCAATAAATTGGTCCCATAACTAATATGCTGTGATAAATAGTCATCTTCGAACATGATAGAACGTGTCGGAATATAGAGAAATTGTGTACCTCGGAGAAATGGACCAAATACGGGAAAAGAAGTAAACCCTAAGTGAACTCTGGGGAGTGGTCGGAATTTGGGGCTGCGGAAGGTGAGAGAGGATGGTGGCGGTTCTGGTGGACGGCTGAGCTGGTGCTGGTGTGCGAGCTTTCGTCAGTGCTGTTGGAGGAGGAGGAGATCTGGCGTAGATTGTTAGCGTTGTGTCTCCCCAAAAATACCGGATGCAACAATGAATTCCATGAATTGAACCCAAAACAATAAAGTGGAATCATAGAAGTTTCTCAACAATTTCAACACAAGCAACTCAGTAACAATCGAGCAGAGGAAATAAAAACTAGGGAAGAAGAAGATACCTTAATCAGGGCGTGCGGAGGAATAAAAACTACAAGACTTGGGGGGAAATAGGCCTGGGATTCGGTTTCATTGAGGAAAAAACTTTAAAATCAGTTTTTTGGGCCAGAGAATTGAAAGAGAATTGAAAATTTTTCGACTCTACTCAGAAATTGAGAAAGATGAAAAACAGGAAGGCTGAGAAAATTTGTGAGGAAAAAGAAAAGGTTAAAAATGAAAATTGGGGCTGAGAAAATTGGTAAGTAAAAAAAAGTAAAAAATGAAAATTGGGCAAATAGGGGGGATAGGAGGCAGGAGGAGGGAAATAATATGATATACTAGAACGTCTTTTTAAAAGACGTTCTAAATAATATGATATACTAGATTATACCAGAACACCTTTTTTAACGGCATTCTGGTATATCAATATACCAGAACGCCTTTAGAAAGGCGTTCTGGTATATCGAATATACCAAAATGCCTTTTTAACGGCGTTCTGGTATATTTATATACCAGAACGCCGTTAAAAAAGGCGTTCTGGTATATGACATTTTTATTACAAAAATGCCATCGGCTTATATTCTAGAACGTCTTTTTTTGAGGCGTTCTAGATTGACTGTTATAGAATAGATTTTCTGCAGTAGTGATATCAAGCCTACGGGCTTAATGTGAGTGGTTTATGGGGTCTTGGTGGACTGTATGAAAAGAATAATGGGCCCAGGCCTATTACGGTAAGAGATTTATTATCTATGGGAACTTAGCATACAGGAGGAATCCTAATTTTGAGTTGGTTGTAATGTTGTGATATTTATGGAATTGTGATGGGAGAAGGAAACCCTTGGCTTGGGGAATACTTCTCTTATCTCTATAAAAGGAGGTGCATACCTCTCTTTATTTTCAAAGTTGAAGGGGACGTTATTAATTATTGTGATTGGGGCTCTTGAGATCTGAACTTGTTTTATCGTAGTGTGAGTGTTTCGAGTTGTAACTTGCTTTTGATTTAAGCATCGGAGGACCTTGACGGGTTCAAAATCCGACCCGTCCGAGGTGCTATTTTGCAGGACCGGCGAGGTCGCTAGGAGATTCGTGGAAGGCTTGGCAGGTGGCTGTGACGTGTTTGGGATCTACTTCAGGTCGCTGATCTCAGATTTGAGATTAGTACCCCCTGTTCTTGGTATCCAATCAACTTGAATTTATCAATTGTACATAAACTAAATCATCTCTTCTTCTTCTTCTTCTTCTTCTTCTTCTTCTTCTTCTTCTTAAAATGAGGAAGCTGAATAGTAGTTCAGTTGGTGTTTCATAAATCAACTAGGCTAATCCTCTAAAGAAATATTCTAAAATACCTGAGAATTTAGCTAAATGATAAGCATGTATCTCTATCAGCTATCTACTTACAATAAGCTAATGAGATGGTGTAGGCACATTCTATTGTGTATAATAAACAAAAAAAGTTCTTTTACTCTTGCTTGTTCTAGCACGATAGCTTTAAGCAAATAATTATGCTTTTATTATCATGATCTATAGTCATTGGTAGATGTAGTTTTGTAGAAATGCAGTTTACAGATATGATGTTAGGTTTCGTGATAGACGTCACCAGACCTAACATCAATTGAATCTCAGAAGCAACAGCGGAAATAAATAAGAAAACACAATAGATTGAATTTCAGTTCGTATGCAAACGTGCTTACGAACTTGGGTGTACAAACTCGAAAACTATATTACTTTTCAAACGTTCAAATCCAATTACAAAATAATAGAAAGTAATATACGAAAAATAACTTGTATCAAACAATTGATACATAAAATACTCGTCGCTTCTTCTTTAGTAGAATTCCTCTGTTGGTTACGCAACGTAGAGATCCTTCTAATTTCCCAGCAAAGCTCCGAGTGTGCCGTACGTGTTCTGCTTCAAAATAATCATTGCGCGTATCTTGTTTTTGCGTCTTGGTCATATTTATAAAACAAGACTCCTAGTCTTGTTCAACAAGTTAAAAAGTATTTAGGAAACTAAATAAAATCATAGACTCCAACTAAGAAAGAAATCTAGAGTCCTAAAATACTTTGCGTCCTAATAAAGGCAAACTACAAACAAGGAAATTATTGTTGAAAATAAAATTTCCAACAATCTCCCCCTTTTGCCTTTCTGGACAAAACAACCATGACGCAATCAAAAAGTTCAATAAACAAACTGACACATAAACCAACAAAGTCCCCCTAAATTTAAATCCCCCTAAATGAGCAATAATAGAAAAACAAATTGTTCCATAAACAAGCAAACGCAAAAGAAACTAAGGAAAGCACAAAGAGAACCTAAACACCACGAGCCTTCTTTGCCCGTCGAGAAGATGAAGATGTCCCTTCACCATCAGTTTTCCTTTTCAACAACTTCTTCTTCACTTGCTTCAAAAACCTGTTTCTGAAGCGTATCTTCTTCCTCCTCTTTGCACTAGCCAAGTTCGCCAACACGGTGGCAGCCTCAGCATCAGAAACACCAGCTCCAGTAGCATCTTCAGCACCATCTTCGTTGTCATGTCTATCTCCCCCTTTTTGTTCAGAAATCAAAAGGGCCTCAAAGAGGGAACCCCTCAACGCCAATAATTGAGCACGCTGACTATGAAGCTGGGCAATTCGGTTGTCAAGTAAGGCCACTTGATCACGGATAACTGGAGCCATCAACTGTGCCATGTTGCCACTGTGACAGGACTCGCAGAGGTGTCACCACGGATATCACCAACCTGAACAGGTGCACTCCAGGGCAAATCAACAACGCGGGCTCCAGAGAGGTGCTGGATCCTCAAGGTGAACCACTCCGCCTCACCAGTGAGGGAATCATCCACGGAAGGCGTAAAGCCTTGGTTCTCCAAAATACTGTAAATCAAAGAGGGAAAACATAGAGATGAGGAAGACTTAGAGGAGGTAAACCTTGTGACCATATCAAATACGAGCTGGCCGAAATTGAACTGGATCCCATTTCCAACTTTGAAAAGGAACTGAGCCTGGGGTCTGGTCAAAACAGTCGAATTCTTCGAGGGCACCTAGTTGAGAATTGCCACTTTATGCAGAACCGAGTAAAGCGATGTCAATTTCATGCTGGGCAATTGTTCACGCCAAGTGGTGAGCAGCCCGCCAGACAAGAAACCAATAACCTCGTCCATGTCATCAACAGTGGATTCCCCTTGAAAAGCATCAGTCCCATAAGCCGCATTTATCAAGTCAGGCGTGAAGGCATAAATCCGGCCGCGTACAAAAACTTTCCCATAATTTGCAGACGTATGCATAGCAACTGAGGATAGAAGGTTGGCATAAAATTCCACAATGACATCCCGGACAAATGGCATGGCGGTGGAGACCGTCGAATACAAGCCCCTGTGCTCAAAGAAGGCAACCAAATTTTGACGCTTGAACAACTCCACAGGGACTCATCTTTCATCAATCATGCCGCGGGTCTTAAAAACTGAGAAAAGTGCTTCAGCCTGTGAGGAAAGAAATTTCTCAGAAAAAAGAACAACATCCTCTATCTCCACTTCATCAGAAACCGGGGCAATTTCAGCATCCTCAACAGGAGGAGAACCTGGAGCCGGAGGAGGTAAATCACTCGCAGTATAAGACCTCGGACTGGAGGGAGATTCATCACCTGGGATGGGTGATGTCGGCTTTGGTGACAAATCACCAGTCCCATCATCAGACTGCTGAACATTTTCAGCTAAAGCAGCCCTGGACTTCTCCTTTCCTTTCTTCTTGGAATCCTTCACAGAATTCACCAGGTGCACAAGAGGGATCTCATCTGAGTCATCAGGAGATTGTTCAAGAACAGTGTCAAAAGTCGGAGAAGTTGGAGGTGTAGTTGAAACAGGAGGATCGGGAACAACAGGATTAGCTAAACTGGATACTTCACAGTGAAGAAATCCACTATCTCATAGGGAGCGCTTGAATAATCAGTTTCCATTGAACCATGAGAGACCTTGATAGAAGTCGGTGGGTTCTTCTTTTCCGCAAGCGAAACAGTCTGCTTTCGGCGTCCACGACCATTTTTGGCAGCTTGGGAAGCAATTGAGGGTGCCAGAGCCGTGACAGTCGCTGGAGGCACAAAATCCTTGTCATATGAGTCAGTGGCAACGGTAACATCATCGGTGAGATTCATGTGCTCGATCGGCACATTACGACGTGGCCCAGCTTTGCTCTTAGGGACCGCCGGCGGGATAACCCCCGAAGGAATATTTCTTAGCCGCCGTGACCGCTTCAGGGTGGGTTCACCGATGCACCCAAAAACCTCAGCGATAAATGGCAGAGTAGGAGGGCTGTCGACATCAATCTCGTTGCCAGGTTCACCGGGAAGGACCTGGGCCGAAGGGGCGGCGTCAGTCGAGGCTGAAATCGGCGATATGATAAGAGAGCTCGCCGGAGCGGAACCACTTGGTTCTTGAACAACTGGTGATGGGTGTCGACCCAAAGCAACACCTATCTCCTCCCGGATGTCCAGCCCACCAAATATCGGTAAAGTTGGAGCAACCTGTTCGCCGGAGCGCTCAATTTCTGCCGGCAGTTCAGGAACCCTAGACCCTGAAGGAGAATTCGACATCTTGCGAATCCAAACAATACACACCACAAAGAGAAATAGAAACAAGAAATACTGAGAGGAATTTGAGTTTGAGAAGGAGTTCAACTTCACAGGAGAGAGAATCAAGGTGGGCCAAATCGGTAAGAAAAGCTCCCTTAAAAACATAAAAAAAACTTACCGTTGGGGAGGAGAGAGAGACCGCTGAGAATTATGAAAAAGAATATTTACAAAAAAAAAACCCACTAAAAATACAACTAGGAAATATTACCCCCGGTAATATGTACTTTCCTACTAAAAAGCCCATTATCCCTCAAACCAAGGAACCAAATCTCAATCTTAACTTCCCAAGAATCCCACTAAATCAAACCAGCAAAAAAAACCGAATATTGTTGTGGATTAAACCATCACCATGGAAATATTAAAGACACGTTCCAAGTGAAAATACAAGATTAGTATCCATTTCATAGTACCCTCCCAGCATACCTGATCTCAGCACCACTAGAACAACCAAATAACCATATCCTCAACAAAAATCAAGAGACGTCAGAATATGAAGTAAAGAAGAAAAACAGAACACTCAGCAGACTGTCTAATTCAAAAAATATGAATGTCTTAAAATATGCCTAAAATGATGACCTAGAAAGATAAAAGAATTCACATAAAGATTTTTAGAGATTTTGATCGGTGTTGCTTTTCATGACTGATGACATTGGTCCCAACACTGCAAAAGGCGAAGTCAATGAAAACAACCCCTTTACCCAAGTTAATGACAATGTCAAAATCGCTCAAAAGGTGAAAATTAAAGATCAGACCTTTAGTCCGGATTTTCTTCATCTTTTTAAGATTTGAAGAGAATTATTATATCTTCAGCAATTGCTGTTACACCTTTTGTTTTTGGACCTGGGAGAAAGCCAGTTTCTGCGGGAGAGTTTCACAATCACCATAGCAAAGAGGTTAGTTCTTTTGGCATCACTTTTACTACACAACACAACCTTATTTCTCTTTAAATCAGACTCAATGCATTTGAATTATGTATGGAACAGAAATTAAAAATGCATGCAAAATATACAGATGTTATGACTGATGACATCTTTGGGTGTCATAACATCAAACATAACATGGACTAGACTATGCACATTCCGAGATCTCTTCTCAGATGAGAGAAGGTCTCAAGGTCTAATGCTTTTGTGAATATATCAGCAAGCTGGTTGTCTGTCCCTACATGTTCAAGACTTATTATCTTTCTTTCAACTAAGTCTTGGATGAAATGATACCTGATGTCAATGTGCTTTATACGAGAGTGCTGAACTGGATTTTTTGAGATTTCAATTTCACTCGTATTGTCACAGAGCACGGTCAAAATACTGCTATGGAGACCGTAGTCCTCAATCATCTGGTTCATCCAAAGGAGCTGCGTACACACACTTCCTGCTGCAATGTATTCGGCTTCGGTTGTAGACAAAGAAATACAATTTTGTTTCTTGCTATACCAAGAGATTAGATCCCCTAAAAGAAACAACCCCCTGTATTACTTTTCCTATCAACTACATCCCCAACCCAATCTGAGTCCTTATAACTTACCAATTCAGTGCACGTTTCTTTAGTATACCATAACCCTAACTCACTGGTTCCTGACACATATCGAATTATTCTTTTAACCGCCTTCAAATGTGATTCCTTAGGGTTAGATTGATATCTTGCACACAAGCACACACTATACATGATGTCTGGCCTGCTGGCAGTTAAATAAAGAAGACTACCAATCATGCTTCTATAAAGGGTGTTGTCAACACAAGACCCAATATCGTCTCTCGACATTTTCTTATCTTTACCCAGAGGCGTTCTCTTATGTCTCTCACCTACTAAACTAAATTTTTGGACCAGATTCTTGGCATATTTGGTTTGTGAAAGAAAAACTCCATCATCAAGTTGTTTAATTTGTAAGCCAAGAAAATACGAAAGATCACCTTGCATACTCATTTCGAAAGTGTCTGACATTCGAACAATGAAATCCTTCACCGTCTGTTCGTTAGTCGAATCAAAAATAATATCATCCACATAAATTTGGACAATAAGAATGTGTTTATGGGATTTGAGCAGAATTAAGGTCTTGTCAACCTCACCTCGTTTAAAATTTAAAAATAGTAGATGTTGAGTTAGCCTCTCATACCATACCCTTGGAGCTTTCTTTAAACCATATAAGGCCTTTTTAAGTTTTAAAACAAAATTCGGTTTGTGAGTATCCACAAACCCTTTGGGTTGCTCAACATATACTTCCTCGCTCAAAACACCATTCAAAAATGCACTCTTAATGTCCATTTGATGTAGTGAAGTTTTTAAATGGCAATCAACTGCAAGAAGTAATCTTACCGATTCTATACGTGCAACCTGTGCAAATGTCTCGTCAAAGTCGATACCCTCAATTTGAGTGTATCCTTGCGCTACCAACCTTGCCTTGTTTCGAACGATGTTTCCAGATTCATCCGTTTTGTTTTTAAATATCCACTTCGTTAGGCATAAGGCAAACTTGGAATTGAACTAATACTGGAGGTGAATCCGCTAACGTGTCAGGTGAGGTCATACCACCGGCATACTTGAAAAGACAACCCTGAAAACGAGCTAGAACTATGTTCTTCCTCTGACTCGAAATGAAAGATCTTACCGTTTTCTTCCATATCTTGGCATCATTGGAAACTCGCACAATGGAGTGCATGGGACCAGGTTCCACACATCATTCTTTGCAAATTGGTCCAGCTCCTCTTGCATTGCTTTAATCCAAAATTCACTCTTCAATGCATCCTCCACTCATTTCGGCTCTGTCTTAGCAAGAAACAAGGTTTCTCGAATTTGAGAATAATTAGTGGATAAACAGACATACCTTACCATCTCCTTGAAGTCTATCTATCTTTTCCTCGTACTCCTCTGATCAAGATCACCAATTATCTGCCCGGTAGGATGGTTCTTTTGAATTCTTGAAGGAATATCTCTTTGATAGAGATCAATTTTATTTTCAGGGTTTTCATCTTCTGAATCAGAATCAGAATCAGGAATCACCAGGGAAGGGGTTGAAACTGGGGTCTGCTCTCCAGTGTTATTTATGCCAGTTTCTTCCTCAGACAGTGTTGGGTTCGGTGATATGTCCTCAAACTCGTCATCACCTGCAGCAGCAGCTTCTGTACCTGCATGATCATCTAAACCATCCACAACAAATTAAGGACTCTGATCATAAATCAGGTAATTGTCCTCCGCAGGTTTTACTCCACTAGTTGTATCATCAAATTTCACATTTACTGACTCCATCATGCAACGTGTCCTAAGATTAAAAACTCGATATGCATTACTATTTAGAGAGTACCCCATAAAAACACACTTATCACTTTTCGAATCGGGCTTCGAGAGATATCCCCTATCATTTAAGACATAACACACACACACCCAAAAACGTGAAAATAGCTTAAGTTAGGTTTCTTGCTAAATAACAGCTCATAGGGGGTGACATGTGATCATGGTCTAAAGTAGACTCTATTAATGGTGTGACACGTTGTGTTCATGGCTTCTGCCCAAAACGGTTTTGCAATACCATTAGAAATCAGCATGGTTCTAGTCATCTCCGTAAGAGATCTGTTCTTTCGTTCAACTATACCATTTTGCTGAGGGGTAATGGGGGAAGAAAATTCATGAGTAATTCCCCTTTTAGAACAAAGATTTGAGAATAATTCATTCTCGAATTCCTTTCCATGATCGATTCTGATTCTACCTATATTCACTCCAAAACGCGCACACAATTTCTTAACAAGTTTTTTAAAAAACACAAATGTTTCCGATTTTTCTTTTAAAAACTCGATCCATGTATATCTAGAAAAATCATCGACAATAACTAAAACATACCTTTTACCTCCGAGACTCTCCAATTCACGTGGTCCCATGAGGTCCATATGCATGAGTTCAAAGCAATTGGATGTGGTAAGGCTCTGGACATATGGGTGTGGTAATTTAACTTGCTTCCCTTTTTGGCATGCTTCACAAATAGGGGTGATCTTCGTGTTGAGTTTCGGCAATCCGTTCATAGCGTCTTTCTTTACAAGCCTCTCCAACATTTTGTAGTTAACGTGTCCAAGTTTTTGATGCCATACCTCGGCATCACTCAGCTGGGACAACTTACAAAACACGTCTCTATTTATTTGATAGCAGTTGTCGGACACATTCTGGCCAGTGAGAATGCAGGCACTTTCTTCATCAAAGACCTCGCATATTTCTCGTGTGAATTAGACGTTAAAGCCTCCATCACACAGCTGACTAATGCTTATCAAATTTGCATTCAGCCCTTCAACAAGTAGCACATTTTCCAGTTTAGCAATCCCTGGAACATGGAGTGTTCCTTGCCCAATAATCTGTCCATTTGATCCTCCACCATATTTGACTTTTCCTGCTTTGAATTTTATGATGTTCGACAGAAGTTCTTTAGATCCGGTCATGTGTTTGGAGCATCCACTATCAAAGTACCAAGCTCCAGGAACGTGGGATTTTAAAGAGGTGTACATCATATTACACTTGATATCTCCCTTTCTTACCCAGACTCGTTTCAACTTGGTGTTGTCTTTGGTGTTGACAACTTGAGTCACATCACGAGTCCCATCATCTTGATTAATTCTCTGAAAAGGGCTTTTCTTCCCAGTTCTCTTCCAGTAGAAGGGACGAATGTGGCCATGATTTCCACAGTGATGGCAAACATACTGCCTTCTTCTCTTCTTATGGCGCTTGACAGATTCTTAGTTGTGGCTGACTTGATGCCGTTGTTCCTCCAATTTGTAACCAATTCCGTGCCTTGAAGTTTCTGGGTACGACATCTCCAGAATTTCATCCAGTTTCGCCTTTCCCTTGTTGAGGTTTGAAATTGTATCTTGCACCTTTTTTAGTTCAGCCCTTACTCGTTCCAATTCCGAATCTTTTCTTGTAAGAGAGGTCTCCAAACGTGTAATGATCTTCACTTGATCATCTACCTCATGAGTCAGCTTTTCAACTTTGATCATAAGGGTTTTCACTTTCAAAACCTGATTTCCCCACTTGGAAAAAAGTTCATCATACTCCACGCCACAATTTTTTGTATTCATCGCGAGGATTTTCAACCTCAGCATTCAGACACAGGGTGTTGGAATTGATGTTGTGAACTCGAAAGTCGTCATCCCAGGCAACATGAGCAAAAAGAGCAGGTACTGACTCAGGTGAGTCAGAGTCGCTTCCATCTTCATCAAACTCCTTTGAAATGAGACTTTTCTTCCTTAACGTATTTGCACATTCGTTTCTGTAGTGCCCCCAACCTTTGTACTCATGGCATTGGATTTCACTGAGTGGCTTGGAAGAAGTTCCAGTCTTTGATTCAGAAGATGAGGGGTGGAAATTGGATAACTTTCTTCCAGAAGACTTTAGAGGTGGTGTCTCCATCATGAAACTTGATGCTTTCCCTCCAATGTTGTTCTTTCTCCTCAAGTAGAGATTGAATTTTTGAGTAATAAGTGACACATCTTCCTCTCCAAGTGTGGTTCTTTCAAATTTGTCAAAAAACTCTCTCTCTCTCCAGTTAGAATCTTCATCTTCATCTTTTGAGTTAACATCGGAGGTGAGAGCAACATTCTTCTCCTTCGAATGAAAGTCTATATGCTCCATGTCATATGTTTTGAGTGCACCGACCAAATCATCATAGACTAGTTTGTCAGTATCTTTGGATTCCTCAATGGCAACTACTTTCATACTGAACTTCTTTGAAATGGATCTGAGAAGTTTTCTAACAAGGCGTGCACTGGACATGGGCTCGCCAAGGTTTCCAATTTCACTTGCTATGTCGGAGAGTCTCATGGCATACTCCACAACCGACTCTTTGTCATCCATTCTCATGGTCTCGAACTTTGTGGTGAGCATTCTCAGGCGAGATTTCTTCACACTTGCAGTCCCTTCGCATACCCTTTGAAGGGCATCCCATGCTTCTTTTGCAGACTCATAATTCTTGATCACTTTGTAATAGTTTATATCGACATAGCTGCACAAGGTATTAATGGTCTTAGAGTTCCAGTTTGAAATGCAACTTCATTGTCCCTCCAGTCTTCTTCTCTCTTGAATACGAAGTCACCATCACCATCAGCAGGAACACGAGGTTTCTCCCATCCAACAAGGATGGATCTCCAAGCTCGTTCATCGATATTTTTGATATGCCACCGCATCCTCTGTTTCCAGAGAGAGTAGTTCTCTCCATTTAGGATTGGTGGTCTTGGATTACCTTGAGCGTCCATTAAGTCAAATCTACAAACAAGGATTGAAATACTTAAGGTTAGGTATCCTGCTCTGGTGCCAATTGTAGTTTTGTAGAAATGCAGCTTACAGATATGATGTTAGGTTTCGTGATAGACGTCACCAGACCTAACATCAATTGAATCTCAGAAACAGCAGCGGAAATAAATAATAAAACACAATAGATTAAATTTCAGTTCGTAAGCAAATGTGCTTACGAACTTGGGTGTACAAACCCGAAAACTATATTACTTTTCAAACGTTCAAATCCAATTACAAAATAATAGAAAGTAATATACGAAAAACAACTTGTATCAAACAATTGATACACAAAATACTCTTCGCTTCTTCTTTAGTAGAATTCCTCCATTGGTTACGCAACGTAGAGATCCTTCTAATTTCCCAGCAAAGCTCCGAGTGTGCCGTACGTGTTCTGCTTCAAAATAATCCTTGAGCGTATCCTGTTTTTGCGTCTTGGTCATATTTATAAAACAAGACTCCTAGTCTTGTTAAACAAGTTCAAAAATATTTAGGAAACTAAATAAAATCCTAGACTCCAACTAAGAAAGAAATCTAGATTTCTAAAATATTTTGCGTCCTAAGAAAGGCAAACTACAAACAAGGAAATTATTGTTGAAAATAAAATTCCCAACAGTAGAAGAATCCAAGATTTTTGTTTCGAAAGTGTTAGCTACACTAAATGATAAGAACATAAAATAGATGAAGCTTAAATATAAATATTGAAATATACTGAATGTTCAAACCTACTCAGGGCCTATATTTATTTTTTATATATTTTTTAAGTGGCTCCTTGATGTAGAGACTTACCATTTTATGAATACTATAATATTACTCGTAAGCAATTTATATAAAATTTTAAGTTATTTGAACAGCAAATTGTTAAGTGTATGAGAATTTCAAGGACTTTGTTGTGGTGTTCACAAGAAATGAATTATGATTGGAATATAATTTGCAATGCATTAGATTTAATTATGTATACATAAATTGACATATGATCTTATTTATCTTCCTACATGATATTGGTGCCAACATTGTGGGTTGAGCTATTTATCTTCCTAGATGATATTGGTGCCAACATTGTGGGTGCTCGAGTTGCAACTACTTGGTGAAGATTGTATCTTGCAAAGAAACTAAGCCTTAGTGCTCAAACTCAAATTGAGAAAAAATCTTTATTTGTTTATATATATATAAAAGGCCTTGGTATGGTCCAAAATTTCCAATTAAACATGACAAGTTAAATGATCTGACTACCCAACACCTACAAAGGGAACGTGAAGAAACACAAGAAAAGTTAGATTCAAAATTTTAAGTGAGTGATCTTAATGACAAAGTTAATAACTTAAAAAATCAACTAAGGCAGCATTATGAATGCATCAACAAGCTTATGACCTTTATGGTTGCTAGTGCTCTGAGCGGGAATAATATGTGAATCAATAAGTTTATGACTTTTATGAATGAGCGTGCTCCGAGTGGGAATAATACCCGAGACAAAATATTTCACATAAGTAATAAGTTTCAATTTGAATATTGTGAATTATGTGACTTTTTAAAAATATTTGTAAGCTAAGAGTAGCTAAGCAAGTATAATACGAAAAAATAAGGTGATCAGAAATGAAATAGGCAAAAACCATGAACGGGAAAGAGTGTATGACTTTTATTCCTTAACTCGGGTCGGATCGGTCTTGGCCGGATCCTTATACAGGGTAGCTCTCTTGATACAAGACTTTCTCTCTCTAAAACTCTCTATATGTTTCTCTCTCTAAAAATTGGGCTCCCCACTCTCTCTCTTGGACACGTGTCACCACCTCAATGATCACCGACTTACTTGGCCAAAAAGCTAGCCGAAAATCCCAACCCTAATTGGACATATGACACTACTTCATTGATCATGAGTCCTTTTCTGAGTCAGGATAATTAACCTGGATCACGTCTCTTCCGCTGCTTCAAAACCGTCCTCACCTTACCTTGACGTCGAGCTGACCTTTCCTCATGGTTGATCAGTCTTAGCCAAACCATTTTTATCCTCCGAGCCTTCTCCTGGTTAGATACGGGGGAGGGGGGGGTTAATAAACTCGATCTTTCCACCGGGTGTCAGGTTCCGGATGATTCACGCTTGACTTGCGTGGTCGAATAAACAAACCTCTTGGTCGGCTGCTCGGCCTCAAACGTGTCTGGTCAGCCAGGCTGGGCGGTGCCTGGTCGGCTGCTCGGCCTTGGACTGGGGCGGTGCCTGGTCGGCTGCTTGGCCTCGGACGTGCCTGGTCGGTCGTGGTGGGCGCGCTAAGCTTGGCAGATCGGGTGTCACTTGGTCGGGCAAGCTGGGCGCGCTAGGCTTAGCAGGTCGGGCGGCACATGGTCGGATGCTTGGCCTTGGGCGAGCAGGCTCGAAAGGCGGGCGGCGCCTGGTCAGCTTCTCGGTCTAGGACGTACCCGGTTGGCGGGGCAGACCGCACCCAGCTCGGCAGGTCAGGTGGCACCTGGTCGGGCGAGCTGGGCGTGCCGGGTTTGGTAGGATGGGCGGTGCCTGGTTGGTTGCTCGGCCTCAGGCGAGCTGGGCACGCCAGGCTTGGTAGGACGGGCGGCGCTTGGTCTACTGCTCGGCCTTGGGTGAGCTGGGCGCGCCAGGTTCAACAGGCCGAGCGCGCCGAGCTCGGAACGTCAGGTGGTGCCTGGTTGAACGAGATAGGCGTGCTAGGCTCAGTAGGCCAGGCGGCGTTTGGTCGGCTGCTCGGCCTTGGGCGTGCCTAGTCGACTGGGATGGGCGCGCCAAGCTTGGCAGGTTGGGCGGCGCCTGGTCAGCTACTCGGCAGGCCTGGTCATCCGGGTGGGCCGTGTTCTGCTTGGTTGCTTGGGCAATGCCCGCGTGGTTGGCTGCTTGGCACCGGGCGCGCCTGTTTGGTCGAGTGGGCCGCGTTCTGCCTCACAGGTCGGGCGGTGCCCACATGGCCGGCTACTTGGCCTCGAGCGCGCCTGGTCAGCTGGGTGTGCCGTGTCTAGCCCGACAGCTTGGGCAGTGCCCCCGTGGTTAGCTGCTCAGCCCTGGGTGCGCTTGGTCGGTCGAGTGGGTTGTGTCCCTCTTGGGAACTCGTTTGGTGCCTGCTTGTCAGCTGCTCGGTGCTGCTTGCACCTGGTCGTTCGGGTGCTAGCTGGTCGATGCCGAGTGCGTCTGACCGATGGTTGATGGGGACGGTGACCTAGGTTATAAGCACCACGATCTTGACGATAGGCACAACAACCTAAGTGATAGGCACGTCAACTTAGGTGATAGGCATGGGCCTAGGTGTTTGATTAGTTAACATACATTAGTTCAAGAGTTAAAGATGACCTGAGTCGACTCCTAGCATATCGGGTTTTTATGCATCTAAGTCGGGTACCCCTCTGCCCCTCCTCGACCTGAATTCAGCCGTGTCACATTATTATCCTTTATATTGTCATACGGGTCAGGTCGACTATCAACAAGCCCCTGGGTGCGGAGTCGGATACTTTGTTAGGCGGGTTCGGACTCTGCCCCTGAGTACGTGATGTTGGCGTCTCGTTCTATCCATTGCGGCACGCCTAGTGTCCTATCCTGTCCGTCGTCTATGTGCTTGATGCGCATTTACCAGATCATATGTTGTACGGAGTGTCATCTCGCACGTTATACGACATGATAAAGGTTTTTGTCTTCTTCTCCTTTATTGAGATGCGGACTTATGCTCTTTCCTTTATAAATGGAGGGTAAGAGCTCTCATCTTCATTCATCCTTTCATTTTCTCATTACTTTTGAGATCTTCTTGGTTTTCTCTTTGCTTTTGAGGTATTTTTAAAAGTTGAAGCCCCTTGTCTTTCCTTCTACTTGCTCGGCCTCATCGTTTGTTCGAGCCCCGAGTCGCTTTTTTCTAGCTTTCCTCTTATTTCGTTCTAAAGGTAAAAGTTTATGCTTTTTTATTCCTTTGTTGTTCAAATGTCTTATAGTTCGGGATATTCTCTGGATGATTCTGGTGAGGTGGGTTACGAGGGTGACGGGAGTCACGGTGGTGCTCGTCCAGGACCAGGGGGTTACGACTCCCAATTTGGCGTGAATGAGTACGGGAGCTTTGGAGCGGGTGCCATATTTGGTGCTGGCCAGCCTTTAAATTTGAGAGGTTCGACTGCGGGGATTTGTTTGGTTCGAGCGCTCAGTTCGGCTCTAGGGAATAGTTCAGTGCGACTTTTAAATTTGGGACGAGGGTGGAGTTCGGCTTGGGTGGCGCGTATAGCCAGGTTGACATTCCAGGTCCGGCCGATCCGCGTGGTGTGCATTGGCTCGAGGATTTGAGCCCGGACTGGACAGGGGTTCCGGGTGTCGATGCTGGTCCTTACGAGGGCATGGTTTCTGGCTTGGTTCGACGTAAGCCAGGGGGGTCCACAGTCGGCGCGTATAGGTCGGCCGACCTGGTGCCTCAAAAAGGGGGAAAAATCTCTAAAGCCGCGAAAAAAAATTCGTCCTGATGATGGCTTGACCCAACGAGTCTACTCCAACTCGTCATTGGAAAAGGCCATCGCCTTTGGAAAGATAGGATTTGATGTTGGAAATCGTCGTGCAGAGCAACTCCTTGACCGAGAGACATATGGAGGAGTATCGTGACGAGTACCTTGTGCCTGGCGACGTGCATCTGTTTCTGCCTTACCAAGCTAAGCAGATATATCGTGCACCCCCCTCTTGTACAGCTCTATTCCGTGATAGCTTGAAGTTCATAATTCATTCCCGCTCTCGCCTTATATCACGCGTTTACTTAGGAGATGGGGTATTCCCCTTTCTCAGATCCACCCTCTGTTTTTGGCTCGCATCTTAGGTGTTGTGGTTCTTTTTAGCAAAAATGATTTGCCTCTTCCTACCTTTGATGAACTTAATTGACTATATCAGTGGAAACCCTCGGGAGGTGTTGGGTCAGGCTGGTTCTACGCCTCAGTTAGGGATGGTGTGTTCAAAACATTGGTGTCAGATATGTTGGAGACTCTCCACAAATGGAAGCCATATTGGTTCTATGTGTGGTGTAATTGGCAAACGAGGAGAACCGATGGGCGTGCCTGCAGTCCGCCACTTACACTCATTTTTGGCCTTGGTCAGTATATGTTCTCATCCTCATCATTCTCTTCTATTCTAATCCCTTGTTATTTCCTTTTGTTTGCAGCTATCCCGGAGGCTGTTGAGCCTAGCGTTGAGTTTGTCGAACATTTATACACCATTTTGTGTTCAGACCCCAATTTGCGGCGATGTGGAGAGCTTCTTGATCCTATCAAGTGTTACAAGGCCGGTTTACGAGTTCTTCCACCTGACACGGGTCTTGGACGAGTCCTTCCTGGTATGGTTATCGATGTTTATTGGGTGTCAGGTCAGATCGACACCCTTTTTTTGTGGTTGGCTTGTTGAGCCTTCTTTTGGTGTCGACTTGTTGAGGTCGGCTTTCTGATCCTGATGTCCTTTCCCCTTGCAGTGTTTTACCCTTTCTTCAATCGAACTGAAGCAATGAATGCGATGGAAGAGGCCCGGAAGTATATGGATAGCTTGAAGAGCAAGAAGTCAACCAGGGGTGGTGCCGGAAAACAGAGGAGGCCGACCCTTTCTGGTAGCGCGCTGCCCCCTCCTGAGGTTGAACCAGTCAAACCCCCTGCTGCAGGGGTGGGTGGGTGGTGGTCTCATGGGCGTCCATTTAATGTCGACGTTGACCTTGACCCCAAGCCCGAAGTCTTTGTGAGCTCTTATTCTTGGCCTCAGGCTATCAAGCCGGTCTACCCGATGGCGTACGCGCCGTATTATGGTGAGGGGTCATAGAATGGCCTAGTTTTCAATGAGGTCCATGATCGTGCTTGGGCCCCTGACCTGCTTGGTGAGTTGAACGCCTTCAAGGAGAAGCACGCCGAGCTCGTGAGGGGTCATGCTGAGCAGGTCAACGCTGCTTATTAGAGAGGGAAGATAGAGGGGGTTGCCTAGTACGAGGCCGAGACTATGGACCCGATGATCGGTGCCTTCTATTTGTCCACCATGCAGAAGGCCTATGACATGCTTTCAAGTGGTTCCTCTCTTCTGGACCTATCTAGAAATATCGCCGAGAGGAAGGCCGAGCTCAAGATGGGCGAATCAGAAGATGACATGGATGGTCCGGATGGGGAGGCCAACGAACAGGATGGCGAGGAGGGGTTTACCGGCGATGACTAGGTGTTTTTTTGTTCTTCTGGTCGGCCTTTCACTTTTGGGCGGATTGACTTGTTGTTTCATTTTAACTTGTTTCTGAATAGTTGGTTATGTAATGAACTTGCTATATATGCTTCGGTCTGGTCGGCTTCTTTTGTTCGACCAGCTTTCATTTGTGGTATCTAATTATCTTTAGGAGTTTTTATTGTTGGTGCTGGGTAGCTTGACCATACATTATTTTTGCTAACCTTGTGTTACGTTGTGGTCATCTATGCTGAGTTGGTTAGTCCCGAAGTTTGGCCCTTATGGTGGCTCATGGCCTTAAGATTTTTTTCAATCTTTGAAACTTGTTTCTCAAGCTGACCATTTGTTAGGCCAGTTTCATTTGATTTTGGTAGCTCGTCCATGCATCATTTTTGTACGACTTCACCTTGTATGGTGGCCGGCTATGTTGGGTTGGACAATACCGAATTTGGGACTCTGATATGGGTCTTGGCCTTAGATATGTTTTTTCGATCTTGTTAACATGTTTGTCGGGCCAACCATGTTGTTAGGCCGACCTTAATTACTTAGGTTGTCGAGTTCCTCTTATCTATTTGCCTTGAGATTCCCTTAGTTTTTGTGGAATATTTTGAAAGTCCTGAGTTGACTTTATTTTCTTTGGAAATTATTCCTTGGGCGTGCATCTGATGTGTGGTGTCGTTCTGATGAGCTCGACCTTGTCAGTGAGGTCGGCCTATGTGGTCGGCTTGACACTAATTTTTTTAACCGATCTGAAGTATTCGACCTCAACATATGAACTGCTCGGTCAACCTGTTGGTGTGGATATGGATATTTCATGCATTTATTGGAAACTATATGCTCAAGCGAAATTGAAATCTTATTGATAGTATTTTTGAGGTACATTGCATTCCATGGGTGCGACAACTTTTTACCATCGGGGTGTTCTAACTCGTAGGCACCGTGTGAAAGGGTCTCGACTGTTCGAAATGGTCCTTCCCACTTTGGTTTGATGGGCCCTTAGTTCGTCCCTAGGATACGTTTGAGAACTAGGTGTTCGACCTTGAAGATCCTGTCTCTTACTTTGGAATTGTAATATCGCTCACTTCTTTGTTGTAGATCACGTTCTTCATCTCGGCCTTTCTTCTCTTTTCTTCCAGGAGGTCGAGTTCGGCTCGACATGCCATGTTATTATTTTCTTCTTCGAAGTGTGCTATTCGATAGGATGGGGTGACGAGCTCGAGCGGTATGAGTGCTTCTGATCCGAAGGCCAATGAGAAAGGGGTTTCATCACCGGATGAGCGGTGGGTCATCCTATACGATAGGTTTAGGCACTGTAATACCACTTCTTGAGGATTGAGTTCAGGCACACAATTAAAGGAATGCATATGTGCCAAAAATAGTACATTCATGACCTACTCCATAAGGCAGGCATGTTAAATGCTAAGGGCTCTATCACTCCTATGATACTCTTCACGTCACTTCTCTAAGTTCATTGGAAACCCAATTCCTGATCAAACCTTATATAAAAGTATCATAGGTGGTCTTCAATATCTCACTATAACCAAACCTGACATTGTTTACAATGTAAACATGCTCAGCTAATTCATGCAGTGTACTCTGGATACTCATTGAAAGGCAGTTAAGAGAGTGATAAGATATATTGCTTGTACCCATGTTTTGGTCTTTCTCTCACAAAATCCAAGTCTAGTAGGCTGATTGGCTTCTTTGATGTAGATTGGGCTACATATATTGATGACAAGAGATCAGTCACTGGTTTTTGTGTGTACCTAGGTGATAACCCAATATATTGCTGTTCTAAAAAGCAAGCCTCAGTCTCCAAGTCTATTACTAAGGCCGAATATAGGAGTCTCTCTCATTGTGCTTCAGAGGTTATTTGGATCAAACATCTCTTGTCTGAAATTTGGATTTCAACTAATAACAACCCAATTATCTCGACTAACAACACTGGTGTTGAGTATCTTGCTACCAATCCTGTTTTTCATTCAAGAATAAAGCATGTTGAGCTGGATGTTCATTTTATTAGAGAAAAGGTAAGTCAAGGTATCCATATTGTACATCATGTCCCTTCTTTTGATCGAACTGTGGATGTGCTTACCAAGACTTTGAGCAGACAATCATTCATTCGGTTCAGAAACAAGTTAGATATCACTCATTCACCTTCTTTGGATTTAGGGGGTATATTAGAGATTACAATCCTAATCAGCTCTCCAGTCAGCTCAGTTTTGGATGTTTACAGGCTGTGTTTGTACGTTCAATAAGGCCATGCATTGTCATTTTGTTCTGGATGATCTGCATCGTCCGTTTGGTATCCTAAGACCTAGCTCACTAGTTGTCCCACACCCACGATCATGTTTTGTTGTCCGTTAAACCTAGTGCATTACTGCAGTCTTGGGTTTGCTTATTTATGTTATATATGATTAAGCATTTTTCTTTGTATTAAAAGCAATGTCTGCATTTGACAAGAACATCTTCTTCTGTATATTTTCAGCTTTATGTCATTATCAAACATTAAAGGTTCTACGCACATTTTGCACACTATATTTTGATTAATCCGATTCCTTCTCATATTAATTTGTTCCAAGTCAAAATCAGTTTTATTGTATTGAAAGTTACTTGGACATTTTCAAAAGCTGCAAGGATTGTTAGAGATTATATCTTTGTATTTAGGATGTAGAGTTATTACGATACGACCGTTACGATTACATTACGATTCTTTCCATATTTGTATCTCACATACTTGTATAAATATAGGATGATGAAGTGGCCTTTTGGGCACTCAAATTAACCAATTTTGATATTCTTACATGGTATCAGAGCCTTATTAGGAAACTAATTTTTCTTCCTTTCTCGATCCAATGGACAATGAGGATCTGATCCTACCAACCACCTCTTTTGCTGCCACTTCACCAACTTCAGCCTCGAGTTTTCACTCGGCTCAACCAGTTACGAACATTCGTAACCAAATCCCTCTTATCCTTGATCTACAGAAGGTTCAATATCACACTTGGACCGAGCTTTTCCAAATCACCGCCAGCGCTCACAATGTGATTGATCACATTGAAGGGTCCCCGCATCCGGACGACATCTCCAACGCCAAATCGCAGCAATTGGACGCCATTGTTCTTAGTTGGATCTATGGCACAATTAGTGAGGACCTTCTCCTCACCATCATCAAAGTCGGCTCCACTACTCGAGAGGCTTGGCTCCGTGTCAAGGGAATCTTCCATGACAACCACACTGCTCACGCCGCTGACCTCCATAGTTGCTTCATCAATGCCCGTCTTGCATCGTTTCCCTCCATCTCCGCCTACAGCCAACATCAATCATTGGTCGATCAACTCGGAGACGTCGAGAATGCTGTCAGCGAGCAGCGCCTAGTCCTCCAACTCATCAATGGCATGTCTCAATAATAAGACACCGTCGGAAGCATCATAAGTCAGACGCCGCCGCTGACCTCCTTCTCGGGTTCTAGTAGCATGCTCACACGGGAAGAATCACGTCGGTCTCACTAATCGAAAGGGACTCATGCCCTCATTACAATTGGATCATCATCGAGTGCTACTAAATCGTCGACGCCAGGCACTGACAACACCTCCCATCTCATCTTCAATAGTCCTGGTTGTTAAAAGAGTTTTAGTGTTGTTGAAAGTATTATCGGAATTCGATTCAATTGATGTATTCAATGTGTTTCAAGTTTGGAAAAGTAAAGAAAAATGAAAATAAAGCAATTAACCTAACTAAACTATCCTAAAAATCGAAATAACAAGTGGGTAGATTGCCACGTCGGATGCCTCAATATGGAAATGCAAAGCAATAATGAAAATAAGCAAGAAAATGCAATGTTTCACCAAGTACAAGCATGCAAACACAAGGTACAACTATACATAAAATCCTAAATAATGCAAATTAAAATAAATTGAAAGCATGAATGGAAAGAACAATGGAAATTGACGAGAAAGTTCAAAACTTTAAGGAAAATAACAAGCAACAAAGAGTAGATCTAAGATTTAACCTAAAACTATGCATGAAAATAAAATTGCAAATAAAGCATAGGAAAGACTTGAAATTAAGATGATCTAAGACTTGATCTATGAGACGTGTCACTCATCTAGATTCCATATCCAATTCTTAAGATCTAACATGAAATCAAGGTGCTGAGGCAAAAGGCATAACATGAAGAACAAGCATGGAAATGAAGAACAAAGCATGGAAATAAAGCACAAAATATGAAATTAAAAGGAAACGTATTTGAATTAAGAAATGAAACAAATCTTGAATGTAAATTGCATAAAAAGTAACAATCCAAAGGAGTATTTCGATTCTTCTTAGGCTTACAAACCCAGTGAGGTGCTTGAAATTAAATCTAATCTAGAAAAGAAAATTATATCAAAGCTTGAAATTAAATCTAAAACCTAAGAATGAGAGAATTATCCAATAGCTTGAGAGTGATTTTGATCCCAAACCAAAGTTAGGATTGGGATGGGAGTTGTTTTTTTCAATGGTGCAAGGTGTGGGCTTTATATAGTTGTTTGTAGAGGCAAAAATGTCAAAAACACCAAAATTCCCGCAGCCCTGAGCGTTGCAGTCGATCGACTGCAGGGGGTGTCGATCGACCGCCTGTCGATTGAATTCAATGCATTCGATCAACTGCTCTGCTCGCAAGATGTTGGCTACTGCCCGACAGTCGATTTGGAGCTCCGTCAGTCGATCCGTGTCCAGTCGATTTTGTAGTCGATTCGGGGCTTTTCAGTCGATCCTGGATGCTTTCGGCTCGAATTTCTCGTTCTCCGGTACAAAACTTCCGTCGAGGGAATATAATCCTTTTGACCACCTACAAAACAAGAATTCAAACTTAAAAACCCAAAAATAGCACAAACACCTCACACTTCATACACTTTAAATCAAAAATAAAACTAACAAGAAAATGACCTAAGAAACAGAATAAACGACTCAAAACGACTAAAAAATGCTAAACTCTAACTAAAAATACTAGGAAAAACACAACAATTACATGCAAAACAACTACCCCATACTTATCGGTTTGTTCGTCCTTGAACAACGAAAAGAATCAAGAGTGTACATGCAATGAACATTATGTAAAGAGAAAAATCCTTGTGCTTATCCTTATTTAATTATGATAGAAGTATCAACATAGACTCGCTATCGCCAAGCATTGCTCGTATTACTCTTTCGCAAATGCAAGCCAAATCGATGAATTCCTCACAAATAGAATCTTGAGGGTGTTCGCTCAATTCGCTCAAGTGTTTAGTGTATAGGACGTGTTTTTGCTTGAATTGGACAATGCATGCACTCATCAAGATTTCACAAATCAAACGCTCAAAATTGCTCGTAGTACATGACCAAATAAGAATTGAAAGAGGTCTTTATTATGGGTTGTAATGTTGGCTCTTTGGTAAGGTATTGAATGGATAGAGTGGCTAACACACGATCAAACGCGATCAATAACACACAAAATCCTAATTTCTAAAACCCGAAGCTTATAGTCGCTTCACATTTCCCAATTCACCAATCTCTCATTCGAAACCCTTTCGTTCACTTACTTTCCCGACTTTTATTTCACAACACTTAGAAGCTTTTTGAATTTGCTTCTTTTCACTAAAATTAGCCCTTTTTGAATTATGCTTTACACATGAACGCACGCTTTATCACTTTTCATGATTTGTGTTGGAGTTTTTTTTTATTTTTTTTTTGTATAAGCAACTCAAAACCTGAAACCCACAATTTATTTCCCACACATTTCTCGTCAACTAATCAACACTCTCACCTCATAATTTATGAAGATATAAGCGCTAAAATTGAGCTCGACTAACAAGAAATGGGACATAGGCTCAATGGATCTCGTTTGGGACTTTTAAAGTAGCTTAAATATATGGATATGGCAGGAACAAGGGTGATATGTGTGCCTCGAGGTCATTTTTGAATTCAATCATGTACGAGCAAAATCAAACCTCCTCAATGCAATTTCTATATAAATGCAAGCAAGCCGATAAATCCCACAAGGCTACTAACTAGTTTGCACCAAATTTGGGAACAAAATCAAAATAGCTTTTAGAGCTTTGCAATCTTTTCACGAGAAAATGCTGATTATATATATATATGCGGGTTTTGGACGAAACACAAAAATTTAACTCCTTACACAAGAGGCCATAAACATGCAGAAACTCGACAAGTAAACTATTCAAACTTCCAAGTATGTGGAGTTGTTCAACAATGTAATAAAGACACAAAAACGACACAAAAATGACTCAACCATATAATAGCGCAAGTAGTAAGCGTTACTTCACCAAGAATACGTCACTTCTCCAAGGCTCGAGTTAAGAACAACAAAACATGCTTTGTAAAAACCTTGACCCTAACCACCTACCCACCCCACACTTAAACCATGCATTACCCACATTTTAATGAAAACCAAGTAAAAGGAGGGGAAATAGAAACTTGCTTAACCGAGCAAGTTTTGGTCGAGCTCGATGGGGACCACCTAGGCATCTAAGTAATCCAAGAAAAAATCGAGCATGGATAGTATCTCCCGGCTTCATGAACGCTACTAACTTATCAAATCGCCCAAGGCTGAAGTCGAAAAACCAAACCTAGCAAAGAAAATCACATAAAATTCAAAAACAAAAGAAAATATGTACATAAACCCAAACAAAATGAAACTAAAGACCAAAAAGGGCCAAAAGACAACTCGAAAACATTTTTTTAGTTTTAAAATTTTCAAATGTTTTTGGATTTTTATTTTAAGAAGAAAGAAATAAAATAAAAGAAATAAACGAGAAGAACTTGGGTTGCCTCCCAAGAAGCGCTTGTTTTACGTCATTAGCTCGACGTACTCCCTTTTGGTCAAGGTGGAAAGATCACGGGAGGATCCACCAACACAATCTCCTCTTTGTCGGGAGGGTCTACTCTTTGGAACGTCCTTGGCGCATTTCATAGCTCATATAAGATCCGCCAAAAAGTGAACGTTCCAAGCGGGCAACCGAAACACGTCTCGGCTAGGTCCTCGGGTGGGATGGTGATTTTGAAGTGCCCCGACGACTCATCGAAAAAGCAAAAGAAATATTGGCTGACTAGCTTGTCCATCACGTGGTCGATAAACGGGGGAGGGAAACAATCTTTCTTTGTGGCTTCATGAGACTTCTTAAACTTGATCAACATCCTCCAACCCATTGTAGCCCTCGTGGCCAACAACCCTCCTTTTTCATACTCAAGAACTAACAAGCCGCTCGTCTTGGGCACCAAGTCAATGGGCTTCACCCACTCGCTTTTGGACATCACGAACATCAAGCCCTCTAATAACACCCTCCACATCCTGGCTCTCACCATATCTTCAAGACTCGAATTCGAAGAACTAACTCCCTCAAACACTCCCGGTATCCAATCAATAGCACCCTTAAGAATGTCAAGACCTTTAACCATCCTTTCCTCCTCTTCTTCTCGGTGCGAGTTTGAAAGGATAGTAATCGACTTGCTCTCCTCATCCTCCTCAAGATAATCGTCAATTTTTTCAATCTTATCATCAATAACCCCTACCTCCCCCTCTAAAAAGTCTTTGTTTCCCTTAACGACCCATCGAGAGTCATCGACACACAAATCGGGGTCACGTAGAGGCACATTGGGTTCATCATTAAGAACAAGGGGATCATCATCCTCACAACACTCCTCAAAATAAGCTTTTCGGCCACTCACCTCCTCGTTGCTCCTATCCTCCATTGACTCAAACTTTTGTGCACCCCGTTTTTAATAATTAATTTAAAAGCACGTCAGTTTGCTCGCAAGTGTACGAGGTAACTGTAGGGTGATGAGTTTGAATCGAGTCGTATCTCTCGAGGAAGCAACTGTTCGGTCCTATCAATGTTTTTCTCAATTACGAATGACATACATATACAGTTGGGGGTTTGAATAGATTGATTCGATCATTATAAACTAAGACGATAATTAAACTAAAATTAATTAAACTAATTATTTAAAACTAGATTATCAATTACGAACTAAGTAGTAAACTAAAGCTGATTAAGCTAAATATTCTAATTTTCCAACTAAGAGGAATAACTGAATTGAACGCTACGAAGATTTAGAGCTTATTATCGAATCTAAAAACATGAATTTAAGAAACTATCGCTAAGCAATAGAATCATACGAATTCAAGAACCATTAACTAAGCATAAACTAAATCGCATAAATAAACTAATTAACCAATATCCAATAACCAAGCATAAGAACAATTAAACTAATTAAAACTAGAATTAACTAAGAATTTATCTAAGCAATTAACTAGAAAATTATCTAAGAGTTTAAAAAACTTATTGAAACTAAGGAAAGCAATGAAAAGCTCCAGCTATTCCGGAGTCTGAACGCTGATCTTGGTTGAAGATTGAATTCCGAGCGCGAAATTGAAGTCTCGGACTTGTCGTTCTTCGATCCGTGATCTTCATCTCCAAATATTGTTATAAGATGTGGACTTATTGTTGTTGTACGCTAAAATACCCTCGGATATCGTCCCTCCGGTCTCCCCCCCCCCCCCCAAACCCGAAATAATGAGGGTTTATATAGATATAATAAGTCTTGGCGCGCAAGGAACCCTAATTTCCGAATTCTGGGCCGTCGCGTCGATTGAGCGTCGACGGAGCGTCGACTGACGCGAGCAGGCGCTCGGCGGAACTCGGCAGAATCGGTCGGCAGCGCTCGGCAGGTGTGGTTAACTGGTGCGGCGCGTCGGCTGGCAGGGTGCGTCGACAGAGTGCGTCGACATCGACGCTTCAGAACGTAACGTCGGCAAAGCGCGTCTCCTTGCGTCGACTGACGCGGAGCATGGCTCGCTGGCACGGCTCGCATCGACGGTGCGTTGACGGTTGCGTCAGTCGACGCGACTGAGCGTCGGTCTCCGTTTCTTGATCGTTTGCTACTCGTTTCACCGGAAAGCTTGTTCTTCTACTCTTGACATCGAACTTCGTCTTTTACGGGCTAAACTCTTCCGGTTACTTAGCTGTAAGGTGAAAAACAACGAAACATCACCTAATTGCATCAATTAAGATCAAAATACGGTAAAATAAGCTGGAATTATAAAATTATGGAATCATGCTTAAATCATCCAACTTATACCAAAAACAAATATAAAAATGAACTAAAAAGCTAATAAAAATAAGGACAAATCTACTCTAATCATCCATATAAACTCGTTTGACCAAACCTTTGATCATGTCCATATGTATCCGATCGAAAATAGAACCTTTTGAAAGAGAAAGAAAAGAGAGGTCCACGGGAGTGGAGTCAAGAGGAGTAAGAACACTCGGATTAGAAAGCACATCTTCTTCCGACGGTGAGATGACCGTATTGTCAACCACCCCACACTTATCGAGGATCGTGATCGGAGTAATCGGACAAAATAGGCCCACGTGAGGAGTTACAAGAGGATTATGAGTCGGCGGTGGAGCAAAAGAAGGCATATCACAAGTGGGTCCTGCTTGATATCCATGACCCCCATACACATCCTCCGAACGAGGCATCGACAAGTTGAATGAGGGAAGGGAAAGGCAAGACTCGGTATCATGACCACACATTCCACACCATGCACATGAGGGAACCGGGCCCGGGCTAGACATTTGAACAATTTGAGCCTCCAACGCCGCCATTTTCTTCTTCAACTCAAGCTCCCGAGAAGAAAAAACTCCACTCACTTCATAATCATTGGAATATATTGCTCGAGAAGATGTTCGCTCGGGAGGGAGGGATACGAAAGATGCTATAGGTGTGGGGCCACTTGGGACAATGAAGCTCCCACCTCCAAAAAACTCATAAGGATCGGGAGGAGGGGCACTATTGTCAGTACCAACGTAAATCGGCCTAAAAAATGGTCTATTAACATTCGCCATGGTGCGGATAGGGGGGCCACTTGCTACAACGGATCCCCCTCCTCCAAAAAACTCATACGGATCGGGCTTTAGAGCACTATTGATGGAACCTCCATAACTCGCACCTCCACCATAAGCATTAAAATTCACATTCAGAGCATGATTGAAATTAAGCGCATGAGAATCTCCATAGGGGCCGGGATTCAGAGTTGGCATGTTCGGAAATTGATTAGGTGCAATTCAACCCCCATATGGACCGGGAGTCGGGCTCGGCATATTCGGATAATCTTGTGGAGCACCATAGCCATACGGGACGGAATTCGGGGCTTGATAGTTCGGATAGGACTTCAGAGCTTGCTCGTTCGGATAGGAATTTGGAGTTCCATAACCACCCAAGGAACCATTCACGCCCGAGAAACTATCAAACCCGACATGGTTTGCACCATGCCCACCCATGCCGGGTTGCTCATAACCAAAACCACCATTGGCAACGTGGTTTGCACCATGCCCTCCCACGTTGCCAAGGCCATTATACATCATTCCAATCCCGACATGGTTTGCACCATGCTCTCCCATGTGAGGAATATATCCACCAAAGCTAGAAGTACCTAACATACTTAACAAAAACATCAAATAACAAAGCAAGCTAAAAATACAATGAAACTATAATCAAATCGAAAGCCTTAACCAAGCCGAGTCACAAAAGAGCCATTTTGTTAGAAGATTTTTAGTGGTGTTGAAAGTATATCAACGGGTTCATGGCTTGGTATTATCGGAATTCGATTCAATTGAAGTATTAAATGTGTTTCAAGCTTGGAAAAGTAAAGGAAAATGAAAATAAAGCAATTAACCTAACTAAACTATCCTAAAAATCGAAATAACAAGTGGGTAGAATGCCACGTCGGATGCCTCAATATGGAAATGCAAAGAAATAATGAAAATAAGCAAGAAAGTGCAATGTTTCACCAAGTACAAGCATGCAAGCATAAGGTACAACTATGCATAAAATCTTAAATAATGCAAATTAACATAAATTGAAAGTATGAATGGAAAGAGCAAGGGAAATTGACGAGAAATTTCAAAACATTAAGGAAAACAACAAGCAACAAAGAGTAGATCTAAGATTTAACCTAAAACTATGCATGAAAATAAAATTGCAAATAAAGCATAGGAAAGACTTGAAATCAAGAAGATCTAAGACTTGATCTATGATCTAGATGTGTCACTCATCTATATTCCATATCCAATTCTTAAGATCTAACATGAAATCAAGGTGCTAAGGCAAAAGGCATAACATGAAGAACAAGCATGGAAATGAAGAACAAAGCATGGAAATAAAGCACAAAACATGAAATTAAAAGGAAACTTACTTGAATTAAGAAATGAAACAAAGCTTGAATGTAAATTGCATAAAAAGTAACAATCCAAAGGAGTGTTTGGATTCTTCTTAGGCTTACAAACCCAAGGAGGTGCTTGAAATTAAATCTAATCTAGAAAAGGAAATTACATCAAAGCTTGAAATTAAATCTAAAACCTAAGAAAGAGAGAATTATCTAATAGCTTGAGAGTGATTTTGATCCCAAACCAAATTTAGGGTTGGGATGGGAGTTATTTTTTTCAATGGTGCAAGGTGTGGGCTTTATATAGTTGTTTGTAGGGGCAAAAATGTCAAAAACACCAAAATTCCCGCAGCCCTCAGCGTTGCAGTCGATCGACCGCAGGGGGTGTCAATCGACTGCCTGTCGATCGACTTCAGGGCAGTCGATCGATTGCTCTGCTCGCAAGATGTTGGCTACTGCCTGGCAGTCGATTTGGAGCTCCGTCAGTCGATCCGTGTCCAGTCGATCGACCACCAGTCGATTTTGTAGTCGATTTGGGGCTTTTCAGTCGATCCTGGATGCTTTTGGCTTGAGTTTCTCGTTCTCTGGTCCAAAACGTCTGTCGAGTGAATATAATCTTTTTGACCACCTACAAAATAAGAATTCAAACTTAAAAACCCAAAAATAGCACAAACACCTCACAATTCGTACACTTTAAATAAAAAAGAAAACTAACAAGAAAATGACCAAAGAAACAGAACAAACGACTCAAAACAACTAAAAACAATGCTAAACTCTAACTAAAAATACTAGGAAAAACACAACAATTACATGCAAAACAGTGGTCGTGGGTACAGCTGCAGGTACACCAACCACAGCAGCAACGCAAACAAAGCCGAGTCGATGTCGCTATCATCCAATCGCAGCTGTCAATAGGGCACTGCTGCACACCCACAGTGATTTGTCGTGCCCCAACAAGGCTATTACTACCCATTACTGCTCCCATATCCCACTGGCCCAACGCAGCGCCCCTACGCTCCACTGAGGCCACCACCAGCCGCTGGCCAGGCGTTCTTAAGCCCTCAGCAGTACCCAGCAAACCCCTCCCATGCATTCAGCACCATGTCTCTCCAACAGCCCTCCGACACATGGTACATAGACACTGGGGCGTCTTTCCATATGACCGCGGAGTCAGGTAACCTTCGTATCTGACACATCACCTGTTTATGTCGGTAATGGAAATACAATTCCAGTTATTGGTAAAGGTTCTGAAAACCTAAACACATCGCCACCCTATTCCCTACACAATGTCCTACACACTCCCAACATTGTCAAAAACCTCGTTTCTGTTCGAATATTTACTTTTGATAATAATGTAAGTGTGGAATTTGACCCTGTTGGTTTTTTTGTGAAGGACCTCCAAACGGGGAAAACCAAAACAAGATGTAATAGCCTTGGGGATCTGTACCTGGTCACCTTCACCAAATTGCTGAACTCTGCCCTTGTCGCTTCCCAACCTCCACCTTGGCACGATCGACTAGGTCACCCAGGTGATCATGTCTTTGATATTCTCAAGTGCTGTAATTTTAATTTCAATAAAGCCTCATGTTCAGCCATTTGCTATTCTTGTCAGATTGCTAAAAATAAGAGACTACCGTTTTCACATTCTGTTTCTGTTACTTTTAGACCCTTTGATATTATTCATAGTGACATTTGGACTTCCCCGGTAGCTAGCACTAGACTTGATGTTTTTGGATGATTTCTCTAATTTTGTTTGGATATTTCCCATTAAACACAAATCTGAAACCCACAATAAATTCATGCTTTTTCATGCCATGGTTAAAACTCAATTTAGTAACAATATCAAATCTTTTCAATGTGACATGGGTGGTGAGTTTGATAATTAATCTTTTCGTTGCTTTTGTGATCAAAATGGAATATTAATGCATTTTTCTTGCCCACAAACTTCTCCATAAAATGGGAAAGCCGAGAGATCCCTTCTCACCCTTAACGACATTACTCGTACCTTGCTCACACATGCCTCCCTTACCCCTCGTTTTAGGGTTGAGGCCTTACATATGGCCACTTACCTTCATAATATTCTATCATCTAAAACCATACAAAACAACACACCCACCTTCATCCTATACCGTCGGAAACCCACATACTCACACCTTTGGACTTTCGGGTTACTATGTTATCTAAACACGTATGCCACAAACCCCCACTAATTAGCTCCTCGATCGGTCCCATGCCTTAACCTTGGTCCTTCCTCCGACCATCGTGTCTACTGTTATTTGGTTCTCGGATCTCACAAAGTCATTATCTCTTGCCATGTTGTGTTTGACGAGTAAACCTTTTCGTTTGCCACACATACAGCTCCTAATTCCCGATCCCACAAATCAACCCGCAAGCCCGTCGATCAATGCCATGTCGACACAACCTAACTGCCTGCGTTGATCAACAACCACATCGATGCCCATGTCGACGACCTCTCTGTCCAGCCCGTCGATCGATGTCGGGTCGACACATCCCAGCTGCCTGCATTGATCGACCTACCCATCGATGCCTATGTCTACAAACTCTCTGTCCAGCCCGTCAATAGGCCATCGATCGACGCTATCCCCTCACCGCCTGCTCCGCCACAGCCTCGTCATTCCATGACAACCCGTATTTAAGTTGGGGTTATTAAAACCAACCCTCGATACAATATTTTGGTTTTATCCCCCACCATCTCACCTCTCCCCACCTCTCCTATCCATGCCCTGCAGGACCCTAACTGGCAAGCTTCCATGAAAGATAAATTTAGTGCTCTTATTAAAAATAGTACTTGGGACTTGGTTCCGAGGCCACCGAATACTCACTTTATTTGTTGTATGTGGTTATTTAAGCTTAAGTATAGGTCCGATGGCACTTTGGAAAGGCACAAGGCTAACCTCGTTATTAACAACAAGTCCCAACAAGAAGGCAGCGGCTATGATGAGACTTTCAGTCTTGTAGTGAAGCCAGCCACAATTCACGTTGTTCTAAGCATAACTCTCTCACGGTCTTGGCCTATTCACCATTTTGATGTCAAGAACGCTTTCTTACACGGTTCTCTCCAAGAAATGGTGTATATTCATCAACCCCCGGGTTTCTATGACAACCCACGACCTAATCATGTTTGTCTACTTCATAAGTCTCTCTACGGCTTGAAGCAGGCCCCACGGGCTTGGTACCATAGGTTTACCTCGTATATTTGCAGGAATGGGTTCAGTGGAAGTCAAAGTGACCACTCATTATTCATCTACAGCTCCCAGGGCGAGACTGCAATCTTGCTTTTGTATGTTGATGACATAATAATTGTTAAAACTTGAGAATTATGCACAGTAGGATTTTGATTTGTACCTTTTGTTTAAGGAATTGTGGTTCGCCTGAGACCTTCTTCCCTTTTCTCATCTTTGCCCACCAAGCAGCGACAATAATTTCGTTTAAAATCCCCTGCGATTTGCGGTTCTTCAGATTACACTACAATTATTTTTAGGATAATACTTATTTTTGGGAGGGATTGTGTTTAAATGTGAGAGGGGTTGTGTCTGAATATTGTTTTAGGATGTGATGGTTCATATTCCACATTCACAGAATTATGGGGGACAAGATTCTTTCATTTGACTAATTTACCTCGTATTTGTGTTTTCTACTTAAACAAATATTTTTTTTAGTTTCAAAATGTTCATTTAATATTAGCCATAGGATTAGATTTATTAGTGTTGTACAACAAGCCATAGGTTCCCAAAGGGGAGGGGGGGTGCTCTCTCTCTCTCTCTCTCTCTCTCTCTCTCTCTCTCTCTCTCTCTCTATATATATATATATATATATATATATATATATATATATATATATATATATATATATATATATATATCACCTATATAATTAATGAAAAGGTTTTTATCCTATGTTTCTGCTTAGGAAGCTTCGGGTTGATGTGTAGTTTCTTGGTGGTTCGATTGCTTACTTGGCGAATTTTGGAGGTTTGGGAGACTTGATAAAATATTGAAATTTTAAGTATATTTACCTAATTTAATATTTTTATTTTATTATATTTTTCTAATTCAATATTTCCTCTTATTCCTATAATATAAATATATAAAAAGTTATGTATAATTAAAAAAAAGTTACTTATTTTAATTAAAAGAAATTACTTATAAGATAATATTAATTACAAAAAAAATAATTATTTTTTAATAATCTAAATAAGTTATTTTTATAATAAAACTTAAAATACTTTTATTCCTAGGATTTCAAATATATAATATAAATAAAATACGAGTTGTTTACAATAACGTAAGTTTGCAACTAATTTATTTACAATTACACATAAACATAAGAAATATAAATTTTAATAATAATAATTAATAACATTGATTAGAAAGTGGTACAATACTGTACAGGCTGAGAATATGACATCTTTTGAATTTTTATAAGTATGTAATTCAGAATTATTATAAAATAAATTTAAATATTTAAATATAAAAGTATTTAATAATAATAACAATCAATTAATTAATTAATAAAAATTAGACACAGAACGAGCATGTGACAAGTTTTTAATTTATTTAAGTATGTAAATAAAACATTATTAACGAATTTAATTTAAATATTAAAATAAAAAATAATAGTTACTAAACAATAACAAGGTATCGGTACAAGACACGATTTGAATATACGATATCCTTTGACTTTTTATATTTTAATTAAAAATTCTATAATGATCGAAAAATATTTTTTATATTTATCTTTTGATAAATCCCTTGTAACACACAGGTGTTAAACTAGCATATATATATATATATATATATATATATATATATATATATATATATATATATATATATGTGTGTGTGTGTGTGTGTGTGTGTGTGTGTGTGTGTGTGTGTGTGTGTGTGTGGAAACGTCTACGGTGCCGTGAAGGCACCATGCCCCCCACCCCCTTCATTTACATCCATCCATTTACCAATATTTATATTCAACTTTTAATCCAGTGGTTGTGATTAAGTGAAGAATGGTGCCCTCACGGCATCGTAAAAGTTCCCTATATATATATTGGAGATGTTTTTAGGTGGGAACTAGGAACCAATATGATCCATTAGATTTGATTAGATGGACGACAAAGATGTGTATATTAATTTTGTAATTAAGTTAGTTTTTTAATTAAAAAAGGGTTCCAATGTTATTACTCGTAATATTCTTATTTAATCCCACAATTAACGCATCACAATTAACTTATATTTTTTCATTTAAAAGTATATTTATACTTCATGTCATCCTTGTTCTACAGAAAAGATATAAAGAAAAACGTGTCAAAAAAAAAACAAGAAAAACTCAAAGGATAATTATGTACTTACACAATATTAATAACAGATTTCAGTTGAAAGTTTTCTGACATATACTCAAAGAAGGATCGTAGAAATATCATCTTCATCGTTTCAACCAAAGTGATGGACTCACCGAGTTTTTTTGTTTTGTTTTTCTTATACTGGTGTCCAAACTCTACACTAGGATGTTAACATCAATTGGATTCTTAAATAATAGATCCACTAGTGATGTGACCAAAAAGATTGGTGCCTCAAGAATAGGGTGCTGACCTTAAATATAAGTCAACGACCTGAATAACTCTAAATAACCTTGCAGCAACCTAATTGATCTCCAAGAGACTCTTGGCGACCTGATCGATCCTACAAAACAACATCTATCACCAAGGCGGTGGATGGCCCTGGCGTAGGCCCTCCGATGCTTAAGTTAGTGAGTGCGAGAGAGATTCGAGAGCTCAAAATACGTAGGATATGAAATCAACTTAGAGAGAAAAGTGAGGCCTGAGTCCTCTTTTTATAGATAAGAGAACTATTCCCCAAGGTAGGGTTCCCCTCTCCTACTATAATACCATAAATACCACAACCGACTTAGAATTAGGATTCCTTCTATATGTTAAGTTTCCATAAATAATAGAGCTCTCGCTAAATTACTAGAATAGTTATGGGCTTATAATCCTTTCCATGATATAGTCCATCGGGACCCTACAAAACAACCTATATCAGCACATTAAGGCCCAAGACCATAAAGCCCAACACTCGATACTGATCCACCACTCAGCATCGAGCTGGTATAATAGTACCCATATCATAAGAGCTCGCTACCCCATATAAGAGCTCACCACTCCTATATGCCAGGTCACTACTCCTCAAAATAGCTCGCCCAAACCCTAGAAGGATTGTCCCTCCTAAGAAATGAGGTCGCCTACCCAAATTACCATAAATACCTGTATGTATTCGACGTGGATATTTGATGTCATATCAGCTAGTCCCCCATATTCTGGATTATTGAAATCAGGTAAAATATATACGAAGTAAAGAATACGTCGGCTGAAAAACCATAAGCCATTAACTCGACCTAAAATAGGTCAAAAATCACTCTATACCATAACGTAATACTTAAGCTTGCCTTATAACCATAAATCATTGCATCAAGATCGCGCAAATCATGAAGCCTAGCTCTCCATACCAAGCTATTATAATATCATTTACCTGATAAGAACACGCCACCTAACCTAAGAGCTCGCCATTCTTATATGAGAGGTCGTTGGCTCCACAAAAAACTCGCTCTCCTCACAGAAGGATTGCACCTTCTAAAAGAAGAGGTCCCCCATAAGCCCCCCCTTAAAGATGCATACTTACCGACCTGAATATCTATCAGCCCATAACCATAAGAAGTATAAAAACCCAATGTCGAGCTAATGTTATACCTTTTGCACAAAAACCAAGTAAAATACAATCATGCGTTTTAAAGAAGTCAAAAACACGCCACCTTCAACCATCACATCCTCATTAGGATCTTTAAATATGTTTCTACACTGTGTCGGACATGTGTCATAACTCCGTTTCCTCGTAATATATTTAATCTGGTGGGCCCAAAAATGAAAGACCCAAAATAAAACCCTACCAACTTTACCGCCTTTCGAAAACCCTTTTTGTCCCTTTAGCTTTTTACGCCGCCCAACACAAAATACCCCTTCACCTTCATTTGTCTTCACTTTAACAAAAACACAAGTAAAAACACCATTCTTCTTCTGCAAAAAATTCATCTCTCATGAATTTTTGGAAATCTGCAGCTCACCAATCATCCATCCTCAGAGTTACCGATCAAAACCATGAGTAAGTCCCCATGATCCTTCATCCTGATGATAATCATTATAATTTTTATTTTGATTTTCTAGAAATCGTTGCATATGCTGAGTATATTTTCTGTCTCCCCCTCCCCGTTAATTGATTTATGATGAACACATTGCCTTCAAATTCTAATCCCTAAAACCCTATCCCTTCAAACCCACACACTTCTTTTGACACCGAGTCCATCGAAACCCATTTAGTATGTAAGAGAAGCAAGAAAAACCCTCCTGCACCCCGACCTGGCTTAAATGATGAACCAGAGAGTAATGTTAGTTGGGCTGAACTCGAGGCTCAAACTAGGGCTTACACTGAGGCCAAAGCCTTAATCGAGAACATAAAAGAAGACCCCCCTTCATCCCATCCTGAAGTTGAAAACATCCCAGAGGGCATTCCCATAGTTGAACCTGATATGCCTTTAGCCTCCCAATCTGAACACTTCCTCGAGAATCCAGTAACCGTGATACCTCCATCTGCCGTTGTCGACTTGCTTCCTTTACCTCAAGCCACTAGGGTAGTCGCAGACAACTACTGGTTACTTCCTGATAGGGAAAAACTTGAAGAATTTAAGAAAGTACTCAACCTTCCCGAGACTGCTAAAATGGTTACTCCAAATATTCTTCAGAATGACCCAAATCATCACCCTCCCAATCACATTATATTCTTCGATGAACTCCTCAAAGATGGATTCAGGTTTCCTCCTCATTGGTTCTTTATTTATACTAGAAATAAATATAAAGTCCACATTCTCCAAATGAACCCTAACTTAATTAGGTTCCTAGATGGGGACTATCTCAAATGTCCCCATTCTCCTTCAGGTTTCTTTCTATTTTTGTTTTAAATAAATTATCAGAAAAGCTCCTTTTACATTTCTGCTCGTCTCAAGAAACCTCGCTTCTTGGTGAATCTATCATCAAAAGTGCATGATTGGTGAAAAAAATTCTTTATCCTCCACAATACTGATACCTGGCCATTTAATACCGATCTTCAACACTATACCCCTAAACAAGACTCCCCTCCCTGCAAAAATAACCTGCCCTTTATCAACGATACTCCGAACAGCTCTCCAAATGGAGTAAACACCCCTTCGATGTGGTGCAACTCACAAAATGGGAAAGGGACTTTTCATACGTAGGTCTTGACTTGCAACCTAATGACCAGCGTCTCACCAGATCTGAATTCGGTAGGTCCCTTGCCTATAGATTCTTTCTCCTTCACTTAAATGATAAAACAAATTAACTTATCCCTTTTCCTCTGCAGATAATCTCATCGAAAATAGCTTTTCATCCAGCTCGGAAGGAGTCACCATTCAAGCTGAACCAAGCCTAGTGGCGACATCAGCACCACGAGCTCCCCTAGTTGACGTGGACAGAGACCTTGATCAGGCCATGGCAGCCAAAGCGGGACAAGAGATGCCCGACGACCTGGAAGAATGGTTGTTGCCCAGAAAAATGATGAACCAAGGGAAACGAGAAGCTCATGAACCTTCACAACCAGCACCTTCAGTCCAAAATTGCCGATGTCTTTGTAAGGATTGTGATGACCCTGCATCGAGCTTTCCGGATTTAGATAAGAATCTAGTGCAATGCGCCAATGCTGACCAATTCAAATACCTGTTGACCGCTCAGGTGAACTTATGTTTTCCAGAATATATTTTTCAAATGTATCTTTGCCACATACTTAACGTATCTTATTTTACCCTTTGTAACATATCTCGAACCTCTAGTGGATGCTTTGTCGAACCATTTCCAGACGACCTCTATTGATAGCGAGCTGCAGAAAACCTATGATGAGCTAACAACACAAGCAGACAAACAAACACAACAGCTATCCTTAACTCAAGGGGAGTTAGACGAGGCTCTTCGCCAGCTAGTAGCTCGTGAGGAAGAACTGAACATCTCCAAAAGTCAAGTAGAGACGCTGAAGGATGAAGTTACTCAGATAGAAGGTCGCTTGATGGAGTTGGAGGGTCAGTTGCAGAAAAATTGTGAGCAGATGGAGAGTGCCATTTGCATAGCTCGTGAACAAGGAGTAGCCGAAGGAGAAGATAAGGGTCGTCGTACATTTATGAGGAGTGAGATGGGGAAAAGATTTATGGATGCGTACATGGATGAATTATTGACAGCCTATAAGAACACAACCCTTTGCCTGGGTAAGATGGCAAGATGAGGCCAAGAATGGGTCCGTCATGCCGCAGAGCAGATCAAGGTTCGGCTCGCTGCAACCAACATCCCTTTTGATCCAGACGTGGAGAGCATCATTAACAATCTTCCTCCTTTAACCTTTTGGAAAGGTGACATAAACCAACCCCCGTAAGCCAAATGGTGGACACCCTGCAAGAGCAAAGCAATTTTGAAAGCTGGTCTTGGCAGTGAGCTAGAAGCTCCACTTGACGATCTGGTGCCCATGTAATCTCATACATTTATTTTCATGCTCTTTTTTAAGTAATCATGTATGAAAAATCTTACTCTTATTATCGAAATTCATCATGCATCACCTGCCATAGCAAATCATCATAAGCAATCCATATTCCAAACACGATTAATGCGAACCCAAAATAGTTAGATCTTCCCTAAAAAAGGCCAAAAAATTTACCTGAGTTCCCCAAGTTACTGCAGATAAAGTAGAAACAACCTGTTTATCAAAGATTACATCATAAACTAGCACGTAAATTAAACATTCTCATACCCAAACTAAAATATATAGATACATTATTAGGGAAGCTCCATCCCATCATTATTAACATAAGCCAGTGATCGACACTTCTTTGAGTTTTTTCAATTTAGAGCGATCTAAACCATCTCATAACACCATATAAACCCACCATATATTCATCCATATAAAACCATAAAGAATATATATATCCTTGTAGGCCTCGAGCATCACATGAAAATATATATCAATCCAACATACCTTTGTAAAACACCTCAGAATATGTAAGTCAAACATATTCAAAGATATGTGTGAGCATATAAATCAAATATGCCCCCACGCACAAAGTTAATCGAAACATATAACTCCAAATAAGACCAAAAACCTAATTAGAACTCATAAAATTGAAACAAAACAAATAAGACCAGAACACAAATAATGCACATAACTTCGTATAAATCACAGTTATCGAGAAAAATATGTAAGTCAAACATATTTTTCTAGAAGCGACCTCAAACATGTAAATCAAACATATTCAAGGACATCAAAACACATCTCATCCACAAAATCACCCATTATCCCATCCAGTGACCCCGTTGCCGATCTAACGAGAACAACCATAAAAATTTCTCGAAGTACCATAAAATCCCCATTATTTATTATAAATAGATACCAATCCATAACTGTATGATAAGACATAAATCCATCGCCGACCTATAGATGAATCAGCCCATAATACAATAAATAAATATAGTGGTAAGAAGGCATAAGCCTGCTATCTGGAAAGCTAGGTGTAATACTTCTTCAGGTGACAGATGTTCCAGCTTCTGGGTAAGGCCTTCCCTTGTGCATCTTCAAGCACATATGTTCCCCCTCGCAGTACCTTAATAACTTTGAATGGTCCTATCCAATTTGGGTCCAACTTCCTGGTAGTATATATTGCATCAGCCCGCATCCATACTAGATCTCCGACCTGGAAATATCTCCGCTTAATAGACTTTGGTCGAGGCATGGATGGGTGACGTACATGGAGGTCAACTCATTATAGGTGTTCGAAAGCTAGTCTAAATATCTTATCTCAATGTTATCGTGTCGTCCTTTTAGCTGAGTTTTCAGTCGATTAAATGCATTAACTTCTTGAATCATTTGAATGCATTAGAGATTAGGTCATCGGGTAATTAGCTTTTCCTTGTCTACGTCTAGATTTGATTTTGCTTGAGGACAAGCAAAAATCTAAGTGTGGGGGAGTTGATTTGTACAAAATTGTATGTGATTTTCGTGTATTTTTGCGTCGTGTGTTATTTGCTTTTAGGGTTTTTAGGTTTATCTTTTTGTCATTTTTCTTCCTTTTGATGTTTTTCGTTTCGTCTGGTGTTTAATGTGTTTCTACTTTATATTATATGAAATAACCTAATTTTGCTTAATTTTCGTGTTTCAGCTCAAAACGAAGAAGACGGGAAGAGTAACGTGTCGAAGCCCTGCAGGCGCCGGAATGCAGCGCCCGCGTCGATGCCGAGAGCCGCCCGCGTAGTATCAATCCTAGCTCTGTTGATCGACGCATATGTAGACGCAATCTTGCAGTAGCGTCGATCCTGGCTCCCGTCGATCGACGCACTGCCTAGTCGACGCGAGCATCCTGACTCGCATCGACGCCGATGCTCCGGCCGCGTCGATCGTCGCTAAGGCAGTTTGTGCTGGAACTTGGGGGAAGGTTTAGAAATTGCAGAGATCCCTCGATTCCTGCCCCCTTTCGATTCATGCAAGATTAGTGTTGAATAGTTCTTAATTTTGTCATTTCGCTTCTGTTTGTCGTTCAAGTCGTTCCTCGTTGATGAAGACTCGTTCGATGGCTGTTATTTTCTTTACGTTATAAGTGTTTCTGAACTTTGTTATTTGCTTTTTGTATTTGGCTTTGGTTATCTTTGAGTATTTATGTTAATTTCGTTCGTATTCCTTTTATTGTTCTTCTCGTTTTTAATTTATGTTTATTTGCTTTAGTAGTTTAGTTGTTATTTCTCTTAGATTAGTTGTCGTTTTTAATTACATGCTTGGTAGAATAATCATTCCTTTAATTTCCGTCGATGCTTATTTCTCGTCATTAATATCGGTTATGTTCATGCTTAAGTTGATATTATGCGATTGATCATGTCAATGCTTATAGGCTAAATTTATCGTTCTAGTGCCTAGAGCCATTTAGAGCCATCAGGATTGACAACCCTGATCGTGGAGATGATTCTGGCGCACTAGAACCCTGCTTTTCTTAATCGTCAAAGCTTTGCTTTCAATTTTATTGCTCGTAGATGTTAGAAACCCCAAACCAAATTGGATCGTGTGTTTAGTTTAGTTTTTATTTCATCTCTATGTTCGTAAAATCAAACACCGGAATAGCTTCCGATTAGTCTTCCTTGTGATTCGACTCGAGTCCTACTTACCACCTACAGCTGCTCTGTTATCTTGCGGATGAGCTTTTTATTTTTAAATAAAAAGTAGGTGTAAAAAGTTCGATTCAGTATGTGATGATAATAAGTTAAACTATTATTGGACATATAAAGTAATCTGCAAAAGTTATTTCATAATATATAAAAATGGAGTTATTTACCATTTATTTGTTTTAGGGCGCGGAAATACGCAGACCATTTATTTATGAGTTCACTCCCAATAAAAAGAAATTCAAAAAAATGTCAAATTACCTTAAATACTAAACACCTCAAATACATCATCTTCTCAAACTCTTCAGCACCAATCAAACTCTGTCATTAGCGCCGCCCATCACACCATAGCTGTCACCATTGCTACATCGCCAAACAAGAAGAAGAAAAAACGATGATGGGTTATGAAAGATAAGTGACGGATGTGGGTGGTAAAGGGTAAGAAACAGATATAAAATAGGGGTGTTCGTCTCTGGTTTCTCGAACAGAACTCATGTGTTCAAACTTTTTAATCGAACGATACAATGTTGTTCGAATTTTTTTCCAAACAACACTTTTTTAGCCTGAAAAAGAGCGCTCAGATCAATTTTTCTAACATGTATTTTGTGTCGGATCAATTTTATGAACACGTGTTTTTTGATCGAATCAGTTTCTTGAACATATATTTTGTGTTCGAAAATATTTTTCGAACGATTGTTTTTCAAGTCGTTCTTACGATGATCATAGCGGTGACAGTGTATTTCTGTGGGCATGTTTTGTTTATATTCTTCAATAGCCGACATCCATGACGGTGGTGGCGGTGATGGGCAGTGGCTGGAGTGGTGATGGAGATTCGTAGGAGATGAAGTATTTGAGGTGTAGGGTTTGAGGGTAATATTGACATTTTTGTGATAACATTTTGTAGTGGGTGGACCAATAAATAAACGAGGTACGCATATCCGCGCACTTTATTTTAAATTTTCTTATATTCATCGATAACCGTGACTTGAGTATTTTAGATTATTATATTATATTAATAAATCGATAATATTACACATACATCTAATGAATTTACACCATCAATTTCAATTAATTTCGTGCATCGCACGGGTTAAGTACTAGTATATATAAAAAAGACTAGCATTTATAAGTAGTAGTTCAAAAAATTTCCCCCCTTTTTTATTACTTTTAATGGAAATATGAGATTTAGGCTTTAGAATTATGTAATATTTTGGAAAGCGATTTTTTATAGTAATTATTAAGATTATAATTAAAACTATATAAGTAAGATTTAATTATTACATTAACCAATCGACAAACAAATCTTGTAAATTATATTACACGTAAGATTTAGTTTGAATTTCAATTATGGTAAGATCATATATATTTTTCTTTTTATATAATTATCACACGTTAGATTACATATGTAGAATCATTATTTAATTGTCCATGATAATAAAGCCAAGTTTCAATTATATTTAGAAGCCTGTCAATTAAGTGTAATATTATAATTGTTTTAAGAAGTAATTCTTTCGGACACGTTCTCATGTTATATTTGGCAATATATTATATATATATATATATATATATATTGGGTTCAAATGAGAACCCGTCATTATATGTGAACCTAGGGGCTTATCTTGACCATTAGATTGGATAATCTTGATAGTTGAGATCATGACATGTCAGCATGGTAATAATGTAAAAAATGCATTAATTAATTAAAAATTGTATTTTGGACATAATATCAACGTTTACGAAGAGCACTACATTGTTCTTTGGAAAGCACAATAGATTAAGAAGAAYAAACACTACGATTGTATACAAAAAAGCATCGCAAATTTCGTCTATAAACTGCAAATTCAAAAATTTGAAATGAAACTCAAATTTTCAACAAACCATAACTTTTTCAAATTTTAATCGTTTTGAATGAAATATATATCAAATTAATCACATTCTCAAGATTTACAATTTAAGATACATATTGCATATTTTAAAACGTAAAAAATATATATATATATAATTAAATTAAAAAAACTGGACTGATTTTAGCACTACAGTACTGTGTAAAGAGCACAATGAACCTGGACATATAATTGCACTGTGCAATATTAGATCTAAGGCCAGGATTAGTCCCTAGGTTCACATATAA
>BMAC01000043.1:1755452-1779896 GCA_014905375.1 Phtheirospermum japonicum
AACTTGGCCCAACATTCAACCCTACCCATTGGCAACATAGAATCAGCCGCCGCCTGCAGCAAAAGCGACGCTCGGCCACAACCTATAGAAAAGCCGCATCCGCCGTCCGAGCCAAACCACTGCCGAAGGCCCGACTCACCACCCAAACAGCACAACAACCATCACCTATCGCCATCACCATCCCTATGCCAAACCCCACGTTCAACACCACCGCAACACCACCGGAGGCACCTCAACACCGCCTGACCGGAACCCAACACCAACCCATGAGAACTGGCCCGAGCCCGCCTCGCCAACGTCCCACAGCTGCAGCTGGGTTTTGCCATAAATCGGTTGTCAACAGCTCCCTTCGTGGCCCAGCAAGAGAACCCGGTTCAGCCCCAAAGCACCGGATCGTCGATGATATGAACAACGATATAGCTGGAAAGCACACGCCTCCGTTCGCCACTCTCAAATTTCAGCCGACGGAGAAAGCAAACCCCCACGATGAACCAGCCGCTGCCGTTGTGGCCTTCACCACCGCCTACCGAACGCCACCGCCTGATTCCGACTCAGTCCGTCGCCGCCGTCATTTTCAGAGGAGGCGGTGTATGTTGGGGAGGAGACGCAGGGGTTCGCGAGGCCGCGCGGCGTGAGCTTGGTGGAGAGAGAGACGGCTGAGCTTGCTGGAGAGATTGCCGCACGGCGGCTGGCTTGGTGGAGAATGGATGATTTTTGATTTGGGGAGAGACGGGAGGTTTGGGGTTAAATTGATTAAGAGGTTATGTGAAATTACATAAACACCTTTACCTACCATATAAATTAATTTAATAAAATTAAAAAAAGTAGAAAAAATCTGGCTCACACACATTATTAGATCTAAGGCCAGGATTAGTCCCTAGGTTCACATATAATGACGGGGTTTCTCATTTGAACCCAATCCTATATATATATATATATATATCATCCCCTATATATTAATGCAAAATCTTCATTATGTGTCTGTTTTGCATGCTTCGTTTAGCAAATAAAAAATTTATGGTGCTTCAATTGCTTATCCGAGCCTAATATCTACATAATTTACTAATTTCTGTTATTATATTCTTGCCTAATTTATATTTTCTTTTTATTATTATATTGTGCCCTAATTTAATAAATTTTTTAATATATTTTACCTAATTCAATAATCTTCTTATCCACTTAATATAAAATATAAATAATTCATATATTATTAGTAAAACTATTTAAATTTGTTATTTTAACTTAATTTAGATATGAAATAATTTTAATTACAAAACACACTTAATTATAAAATTAATTAAATAAATTCATTTATAATCAAAGTTAAAATAATTTATTTATGGAATTTTAAAATCTAAATATAAGTAAATTACGAGTTATTTGCATTAATATAAGTATGTAACTAAGTATTAGTAATGAAATGATTAACTATAAAAATATAAAATTATATAATAATGATTAATAATTATTTATTGGAAGTAAATGCGACACGGGATGAGAATAACAGATTTTGAATTTTTCAAAGTATGTCGAGTTAATGCAATAATATAAGTATATAATTAAGTTATAATGAGTTCAATTAATCATAAAAATATAAAACTATATAATGATGATTAATAAATATTAATTAGAAGTCGGTACAATATGACACAAGTTGAGAGTAATAACTTTTGAATTTTTCAAAGTCTGTAACTAACAATTATTAACGAGTTTAATCTAAGTATTAATAATTTAATAATAGTTAATAAATCGAGATTAGACACTGGTTGAAAATGACATCTTTTAAACTTTTATAAGTATGTATATAAATTATTAAGAATTTAATCAAATATTAAATATAATAGAATTTAATATACACTAATTAATAAATATATTAGACATGTACAAAGGTAAAAGCTTAAGAATACATCATTTGAATTTTTTATTTTTTATTAAAACTCTCTAATTCTCAAAAATATAATTTAAATTATAATTTTATAAATTTCGTGTAATACACGGGTGTTTAAACTAGTATATATATATAATATATACTATACATATATATAGTATACAGTATTTATAGAGTTGAGTATGTATGTATGTATTATGTATGTATGTATGTATGTATGTATGTATGTATGTATGTATGTATATATATTAAAATCATTATCACAATTTTCGTAGTAAATTTAAATTTTAAAATCTCAAATATGGGAACAGTCATTTTTACATTAATTATTTACACAAAAACTTATTTTTTTTATAATATAAACTTTTCATTTGACTTAATTTACATATTTATTGGCATCAATTTTTTATTTTTATATAGTTCTCGCCCATCAAAATTAATAATAAAAAGAAAATCTTATTTTGTAAAATTAATAAGTAACATTTTCAAGTGATTGCCTATTTCCAATTGGTAGAACTACTCATATCACTATTTAATGAAAGATGTAATAATTTATTTTGATTCGTACGTTTCACTTTCATGAAATTCACATAAATATGCCCCGTTGGTTAGTTGATTTTTTCTAACCTACTTAGTTCAAACAAGCTTCTTTGACTTGCGAACAGGTTCGTTTGAGTGAATTGGTTTGGGATTGGTTTCAGATCGATCCGTTGGTCCACTACAAAAGAATATGGGATTGCCGACGGCTTATTCCGCCGGTAAGTGATTTGCCGACGGATCTACGACGTCGACGAATCTTTTGTCGGTAATTGCAATTGCCGACGGAATATCAGGGCCGTCGGGAATCTTATTTTTTTGAATTTACCGACTGGAACCATGTCCGTTGGTAATTAATTAATTAATTAAATAAATAAATAATTTATAATTACCGACGAATTTCATGTCCGTCAGTTATTATAAATAATTTTATTAGCACAGTCAATTCCTCGATCGTCTTAACAACATCCGATTTTTTCGTGATTCAAATCCTCAATCTCTAAACTCATTTTCACAATTATAGTGCCTGTTTTTTGCGCTTGATTAGTTAACCGAGCATCAAATGGATAGTTAATCTCATTATTAATTAGAGATTCATAAACATGAAAATAAATTTAATAACAAATCTAGCATTTGGCACACGGTTGAAAAATTTGATCATAACAATTTCATGAATTTAATCCTATAATTGTATTTGGTGTTGAAAAGTTGGGGTGATATGGAAACAAAGGTATATTGATTCTTTAGTTGGACTTGTTATAATTAGTAGTGGCTAGTATTCCTAAAGTATGTAGGTTTCTTTTATATAATCATTTATAATTTCATTTCAACTAATTCTTCGGCCTCAACTCATCGATGATTTTATTAGGCTCAGCCAATAATTCCTCGATTGTCTTTTTAAAATACTTTTGTTTTAAAAAAAAATTAGAAAAATGAAATGTAAACATATTAATGTGAGTCCTGCGGAACGGGCAAAATAATAAATATCATGAAAATGAAGCACAACAAGTGTTTTTCATGGTATTTGTTTCTCTGCCCGTGCCCTAGGACTCGCACTATCATGTTTACATTTACATTTTTCAGTTTAAAAAAAACAGGTTTTTAAAAAACGATTGAGAAATTATTGATTGAGGCTAATAAAATCATCAATGAGTTGATGCCAAAGAATTAGTTGAAATGAAATTATAAATGATTATATAAAAGAAACCTACATGCTTTAGGAATACCAGCCACTACTAATCATAACAATTCCAACTAAAGAACAAATATACCCATGTTTCCATTTAACCCAGCTTTTGAGCACCAAAAAATTTTCAGGATAAAATTCATGAAATTGTTATGATCAAAATTTTCAATCGTGTGCCAAATGCTAGATTTGTTATTAAATTTAATTTCTCATGTTTATGAATCTCTAATTAATAATGAGATTAACTATTCGTTCGATGCTCGGGTAGCAAATCAAGCGCAAAAAGTAGGGCACTATGATTGTGAAAATGAGCTTAGAGATCGATGATTTGAATCACGAGAAATCGGATGCTGTTAAGAGGATCGAGGAATTGGCTGTGTCTAATAAAATTATAGGGTAAATATCGTTATTATTAATTTGGTTATATTATATTATTATTAATAATTTTATTTTTGGTTATATCGTTATTATTAATTTTATTTTTTTGATATGTGAAAACAAAGATTTAGGAGAATTGTTATGAATTTTTGGAGATTTGATTATATTTTACTTAAGTATGTTAAATTTTTATTTTTGGTTATATTATTATTAATATTATATTTTATCATATTTATTTAAGTATGTTAAATTGTTGTTTTTTGGTATTATTATTATTATTAATATTATTAATTTTATATTTTGTTATACCATTATTATTAAATTTCTTTGTTTGGTATGTAAAATCAGAAAATTTAGGAGACTTATTATAAATTATTGGAGGTTTGATTATATTTACTTAAGTATGTTATATTGTTGTTTTTATTATATTATTATTAAGATTAATTTGGTTATATTATTATCCACATTTTTTTTTAATGTTGTTGAAACCCTAACCTATGTATCAACTAGCCATTGATTCGGATGACATGTGTCATCATTTAGTAGATTCGGATGCTGAGTTGTCAGCTTTTGATGGTTTGTGTTAAAATACTACTTTTTTTTAGATTTTTAGTGAGTATAAATAACAACTCATATTCATTTTTGCTCTTTCTCAAATAATTAGGGTTTGTATCAACACAATTCCTCTCTCACTCGAGTAAACCCGCTGTTCATTCTCCTAATGAGACCCTAATCTCTGGAGATTAATTGCCACAATATTGGCCCACCTTCTCTATTCTCTTTTCGAATACCAGGCGACGCTGCTGTTCATTTCTTCTCCTAACAGACTGAAACTCTAATATTTGGAGATTAATTGACACAATATTGGCTCACCCTCTCTATTCCCTTTTCGAGAATTCTGTCTGGACAAAATATCACGTCTTCAGAATTTTGATGGCGACTATCTATCCCCTTTTCAAGAATCTCCGTGTAAAATCAGGTAAACTGTTAAGTTAATCCATAAACTTATTTAACCAGTTTTTACCTGATTTATATAATATGTTCCGATTGTTGTTTTTTCTTTGATTCGTCTTCAGATCTACGTTTTGCCATACCAGAATTTTGTATACGACATCGAATTTGCTATAACACTTTTGTTAATTGGTTTGGAATTTTTATGAATATTTTTTTTTATATATTTGAGAACTAAATGGTGTTATTAGTTATTTCATTAAAAAAAATCTAGATGAAGAGAAATAATAGATAGTTCAGAAAATTTGAGATTTGTGTTATATACTTTATGCTATTGTGCACAAGTGAGCCTATTTTCGCAAAGAAAAAAAATCTAAATTTGATCACAAAAAATTATTAGATTATGTCATCGAAAGTTATGTTGGCTGTTACTTAGGTTTATTAAAAATTATACTGACCATGACTTGATATATAAAATTAAAAATTATGCTGGATTTTTGGATCATGCTTTTGCAGAATATTCATTTGTGTAATGGTGGATTGGTCATTATTATGTTCATTATGTAAATTTGTTTTGAAAAAAAATATCAAATTATAATATTTTCGTGTTTATTATATTTTTGTGTTTATAAAAGCAAATTTGTTTGATATTTGGATGATGTCAAATGAATTGTCCAATTTCAATAGGTATTAATTATGTAGTTAATGGACAATTTTACTAGATTTAGATTTTTATTTTTTAACCATGATTTTTTATTTTCTATTTATTATTAATTTACAAGAGAAAGGTTTTGGTAAGTCGTGATTATTCTAAAATTGATATTAGTGGAGAAAACTTGCAGTGTTTGAGACAAGAAGCTGAAGCTTTCTCTGTTAAGTGTCCTCAAGATTCAGAAAGGGGACATCACTCGGTGGTCCATCGCTATTCAGATCCAAGTCATGATTCAAAATTTTTTTGGGGCATCTTCAATTTTTTTGTAAGCCTGATTGTACTTGAGTTTCCTGATACTTGATTGTTGGTAGAATCTGGATAGTTTACTTGATGTGTGGAACTCTTTTAGCCTTTTAATGTTTTAGGTTTTACATAAGAAATATTATTTGATGGTTATTATTTATATATTTATTTATTTATTTCCCTCTATTCTTTTTGCAACTTGGATTGCCATTTGTGTTGACTTTTTGCTTTATAATTGATATGATTCGAGGGTGAATTAAGCTTCTACTGGTGCAAGGATAATGTTTTCAAGTGGATTTTGAATTGGTATATATTCTTTTTTTTTTGCCGTTATCCGTTTGTTTTGATAAAAAACTTAAATGATGGCCTTCTCTCTTGCAGATATGTAGTCGAATCTTTGTAAACCCTTATCCATGATGGTCCTCTTCACATGACATGATTATATATGGTAAATTTTATTCATCTTTAATTTTTCTTTGTGAGTTTTGTGTATTATGTGATTTCAAATTCATAATTCCGAAATTTTAGATATTGATATCTGTTTGAGTTATGAGTTTTTGTAATAAGAAATAAGGGATATAGTTGTATTCTTTACAATTTTTTGTTTAGATTCTTTGACTAAACTTATAATTTGGGATTTAAGGAGTTTACCTATTTCATTGCTAATTGTCCTGGAATTGTTCTAGAAGTTTATTAATTTTTTTGACTAAATTAACTATTTTTTTAATTATATATTTTAGTTGTGATTCGCAATGTTCACATGGCAATAGCATCACTTGGATTGCTTTCCTTTTAGTAATTCTTATTTAATTTCCTCGATTTAGGCTATCATTGGATTCTCATCTTTCAAGGTCTACATATTAAATTCTCTATCAAAATGTAATTATGTAAAGATATAATAATAAAATAATAATAATAATAATAATAATAATAATAATAATAATAATAATAATACAACAACGAAGGCAGTCTAATCATTTTAACGTTTCAAAGATATGTTTAGTTTTTTTTTAATTTTGCAATTATGTTTTTGCAGAGTACTAAACATGAGTGTGTAAAGAAAATAACATATGAAGGAGCTCAATCTTCAGAGAAGGTAATCTATTCACTATCTAAAAATTAGTAATAAGTTGGATTTATCTCATATACATAAGTACTTGAAACTGAATTTTGATACTGACCCTTTTGTTTTAATGTGGTTCTTAGTCTAAAGGCCATGGATCACATTAAGAATGTCATTCTGTATCTCTACCTTTTGTTGTTATATTCAAAATGATTTAGTTTGTTAAGTAGGGTGGTAAGTTTTTTTCTAGCAAACTTGAATTGTTTGACATATTATCTAGCTGAGCTTGCCTTATTTTTTTATACAAACTTATGTATTACTGAGCAAAATTCTATGTTCGGCATGGAGTTAGCAATTAGTGGGAATCTTACGATAATGTCTTATTTTTGCTGAAATCGCTTGATGAAAAATGACATATTGTTCTTTTAGGAATCTATTTTAAACATGGATTGTTTTGTTAATATACTTCTGAGTTATTTCAAATCTTTACTGTTCACATCCTTTGGTGTGTTTGTTTGGCTCATACAACTCCAAGATATCGTGTTTGAAAAGGTCATTAACTAAAAAGAGTTAATTGAATATATATATATTTATTTATTTTTTTCATTGAATGCATAACAATTTGTTAACGTGACTTCTGTTTACGGAGTACATTAGGTGATAATATCAAGAAATTGAAAGAGGATGGGTACACGTGCGGAAATATTACTATGAAACTTCCTGAAGCTTATGGGCTTTGCTGGTGTTTAAGCAAATTGTTAACATATGCATTGTAGTTTGTATAGTGTTTAGTTTTATAATATTTAATATTGAGCAAATCAGTGGCATAGTCATTAGTAAAACAAAATACTTTGATGAAGTAATCTTTTTTCCTCCCATATATAATTCATTATTTTTCTTCTGATCGGTTTTGTTGCCTTCTGAATCTGAACGACATTTAGTTTAAACTAAGTATATATCGCTTGCCTTTTTGTTAAATGTGATGCATTAAAAAATATGTTTGTGAGATTGAATGTGTAGCATGTATATAATATCCTATGATTTCTGTATAATCAGCAATGTTGGGTTTAAATTCTTCTTTCAAATGCAAGATTTCATTTAGTAGAAAACTACCCCAAAGTTTGGGGTAATTACAAGGTAAACTCAGGAAATTTTCAAAATTGTAATAGAATTCATGAGATTTGATTTTATGTGCGTATCATTGTGAATAAGACCGTTACTATAATTTCCATTTCAAAATTTGAAATCAAAAATATTATTTTCTATTTGATATTGATAATTCATTTTGTGAATTTAATTAAAATACAATTGATAAACTTTATATTATTATGTATTTTTTCGATATGCCCGCGTAATACGCGGATTATTTCATTAGTTACTATTACTACTATTATTATTGTTATTATTATTATTATTATTATTAGGTGTAAGGTACGTATTGTAAAAGGAAACATTTCGTATTGTAAAAGGAAACATTTCATATTTAATACTTGCAACAAAATTTAATCAAACTCCCTATCACGACATTAAAAATGATAATAATAATCGAAAATATCAACCAATCAATCACATGTATACAATATCAACATAATATAATTAAACATAACATTCACTTACCGATCATGACATTTCATTTTGAAACCCCCATCCCCAACAATCTCAAACTTTTAAAAACCACCATAATTTTTGTAAAAAATCTAAAAATCGTTATTGGAGGGACGGAACCTCCCGGCCAGCGCCGTACACCACGTCATCACTGACGCCTACCCAACCAATCACAACATCAATCAATCATAATATATATAACAAAAAATAATATCATACATGAAACACAACATAATTAGCCCTAAAATAATTATAAATTAAACTCTAAAATAAAATTTAGTTGCATAAATAGACCCTAAACCTAAAATCAATCACAAATCCATTAATCAAGCACAAATTCATAAATTGAACCCCAATTCAATTTCTCAAAACATGAATATTCAAATCAAATAAAATCGAAACCCTAAATTAAAAAGAATATTAAATTTAAATTAAAAAACTAACATACCTTAATAGATGGTGTTGACGGTACTTCGACAGCGCTCCGACGGTGACAACAGCTTCGGCGGCGACTCTCCGAGCCCTAACCCTATTTCGGTTGTATGATGGTGGAATTAATCCGTCCGCGCGCGGGGGGTGGGGGGTGAAGGTATTTATACTAATTTTTCCGACGGAAGAAATCCGTCGGTAATTCCGCAGGTAAAATGTCAGGTGATACCAACGAACAGTATTCCGTCGGTAAATGAAAACCGGCGTTGCTGACGAGAATATTTCCGCCGGCAAATAATATCCAATTTATTTTACATTTTTTAAAAATATTGTAGACGGCCAATTCCTGCCGGCATATTTGGCGGTCTTTTTGCCGCTAAATACCCGAGGACTTGCCGACGGTCACGTACACAAATGGTAGTATTCCGTCGGTAGTCCATCGACAATTTATGTCATCAGAGAAGCTGTCGGTAATGCCGGACTTTTACCGACGGGAACCTCTTGTCGGCTTTTCAGGTTTTTTTTTTTGTAGTGGTCTGGTTCAAGATTGAAAATACAGGTATCTAGAAATTGTGAATCTATTGATAAATTCAAAGATAATCGAGTAACAAACTTATTTAACTGAATCCGGTATTTTCAAAATGAACATAACTTTGGTGATCAAAACAATAAATGTCAAACTTTTACACTTTATTGTTTAAATAAAACAAAAGTAAATTAATGTATATAGTAATTACTTGAAACTATATGTTTCAATTGAATCAACAATTACCGATATTTATTAAATGAACACAATGATTTAAAAAGTATTAAATAAAAATGTGTGTTTTTAATATACAATTTTAATACTTTTAATCAAATAAGGAAATACACAAAAAATCTGATCAATCTATTTAATTAGATCTAATGCCCATAATTGGCCATAGGTTCACATATAAGGACATGGTTTTCATTTGAACCTAATCGTGTGTATATATATATATATATATATGAGCTAGCATTTCTAAATATGTTCTTAAAAATATTATCTCCAAATTGACATGCTGAAAATAGAATTCATTTTTAATTAATTAAAAAATATATAAAAGTCATGCATTTAAATGTCTATATTTGGGTTATTAATTAGATACTTATTAAATCTTTTATATATATATATTTGAATCATATTAAATCTTATATATGACTTATATATCTATGAATTCACACATATAATTATTTTGAAATATTCAACTAAAATCTACCACTAAGACAATCGTTTCCAAATGCATACGCACTTATATAATTAGAAAGTTGATACGGTAATTTAAAATTATCATCTATAATTATTATATATCTCATTCATTTATATTTAGAAATAAAACATATATGACTTGTATATAAATAATTTTTAATATATTTATAATCAAATATATATTAAGTAAATTTATTTATTTTTAAATGAAATTATGACAAGTTAAAATTATGATTAATAAAATTTATAGATATCTATAACTATATAATGAGCGAGCGGTATAATTTTTCCAATATTCTTATCATTATTAAATTCATGGTTATCATTTTCTATATACAATAAAACTCCATCCAAGGATATTTATATTCTACTACCCAACATTTTATCTGCATTGCTAAAAAATTGTTATAAAATTAGGTTCTAATATATGTTTATGCATGATCAACGTCTTTAGCATTAAACGCGAGACCAAAATTTCTTATAAAGTTCTTGACATATCCTAACTGATTTATATCAGTTTCTAACTAATTTAAATCAGGTTTTTAAATTAATTTTGAAATCATATATTGGATAGATAATATAATTAAATAATTTCAAAATAGAAGATCGGTATTGATGAAAAACTTTGTATAAATTGAATTTAAAATGTTTCAATATCCTAAAATTTCAAAATAACTAAAATATATAATAATTATTATTATTATGAGCCTTCATAAATAATTATTTACTTTTAATTAAGTGACCTAATATACAATTTATCCTTTTTAAATAATTATTTTGTGAAGTGTATGTGTGTTGAATCATATTCTTAAATAAATAATAATAATTTAAATTGTCCTTGAAAATAATACATTCATCCCCAACATCAAAATGGTAAACTACTAATTATACCCTTCATCTATTATTTATTTAAATATTTATAATAACCTTCACAAATAATTAATTATTTTGATTATGGTAAATCCAATGAGATGAATCATCTTTAATACCTAAATTGTAAAACTTGAACAATTTCAAATAGATAATAATTCCACTAAAAAGGATAATAATCTCCATTAATTATAATTGAATTAAAACTGCTTCCTACATAATCCCTGGTCAGTTGTAATTTAAAGTTGTGAATAAAAAAATAAAGTAAGTAAATATTACAGTAATCAATTTGTGTTTAATGTTCAACTATTTTTTATGGAAAAATAAAAGTAATCAAAAGATATATATTTCCGCAAATAACTATTAAAATTCAAATATTATAAAATGATCTACACAATATTATATATATATATATATATATATATATATATATATATATATATATATATATATATATAAAACGATGAAGTATAAATTTAGTACTTTGTGTACACACTTTCCTTATATGTGTGCCACTTAATTAATATGAGATATTCTCTAATAATCAAATACATAGTCTTTTAATTATTACTTAATTAATTGACAGTTGCAATATATGATGGCAACTAATTAAATTTTAAATATTTGTTGCTTAACATGCACTGATTTTTTTAATTTTAAATATTTGTTGCTTAACACGCGATGAGATTTTAAGGATTTGTTTTGGCCGATTTTTTCTGACTTTTGTTGAAACCTACTCTCCGCGGCCGCTTTTTTTTTCTTCCCAAATTACTGGAAAATAAAATCTTGCTTTTTCTTCTGCTGATTTTTTTCTCAAGCCATAAATCTTTCACCCCTCATCAAAACTTCTTCCTAACTGTTTCAGAATAACTAATTATTTCCAAACACAAGACCTGCCCCAAGACCCATCAGACACTCCTCCACACCGCCTTAACCCCCAACTACGTCCTGAGAAGCCTCATCGCCCTGTGGTGCGAGAGCAACGGCGTCGAGCTCCCCAAGACCCAAGCCAACTGCCGCAACCGCCGATCCTCCYGAATRAGCYCCTCCGACTGCAACTGCTCGGCCATCGACGCCCTCTTCCAGATGCTTGCCAACAACAACCCCAACCAGCATTGGGCCGCCGCCGGCGAGCTCTGCCTCCTCACCAAGCGAAATGCCGATCGGGTTATTTTAATCTTTATTCAACTAAACAAAAAGAGTCATCCTTCTCTCTTTATTTCTCGATCTAATATGAAATTATTAGCATTTTATTAGCAGTCTTTCGATCAACGGCATCTGGTTCTTCACAACATGAGGGAGGCCGCGGGTTTAGAGCGACGACTAGAGGGTAACGGTGGATCGAGGATTTGTATATTTTGGGCTCTTTCCGGAGGTGGTGGATCTAGGGCTGCGGCAAGAGAATAGCAGCCCCTTGATTGGGATGGTGATTGATTCGGATTTGGCTCGGTCCCACCTCATGTTGATGTGTTTGATGTTTGTCTCGTGTGAATTCAATTCTCCAGGTAAACTTCGCAATCCAGCCATTTGTACAACATCGTTTATTTGTAATTCTGACAACGACCACCATTGGACTTCATCGTTTGCAGGATTACAGTGGATGGTGTATGCGTTTGTCGGATTCCAATTCACTGTAGTACACCGCCAACTAATCATCCACTAGAAATAATATATGAATGGTAATTTTGTGGTGAAGTTAGTTTCGTGAATCAAATGCAAAACCCCATATTTATATATTTATTTATTTATTTTGAGATTTAGATTTTTTTTGTTGTTTCTTTTTGTTAGGAAAACTAATTTGTGTTTTCGATATTAAGTCATTTAATTTGGGTGTTTTTGTGTTTGGCCTGAGTAGACCATAATGTAAGATTCATTGATTTTATTAATTTTAAATTTGTTAATGAGTACATGCTTATAAGTCATTGGGGCTATCACTTCATGCTATGTCTGTTTACTTGTTTAGTATTTTGGTTATTATTATTTTAAGAAAAACCAATAATGCATATGCCACTAACATAGACAAGTAAAATCTGGCACAGAATCTGGACAGTGATGATAATTATTGTAATAAACTTAGCCATTGATAAAGTTTGTAGTGCTATATAAAGTCTAAAGAGGGGTGATTACAAATACTGCCTCATGCTATTCTTATTATAAAAAGACAAACTTATCTTTTACGATTACAAATATCTCATTGAATGGCATTTGTTTATGTTTTACCTGTGGCCGGAGACATTAATTCGGAACTTGGTCCCTTTATATCTGTGGTCCCGGCCATCGGCGGTGCCCATGCCTATGAGTGTTTGGGTTCTGAACTTCTTTATAAACATTGTTTTGATGTACTTATGGCGTTAAACTAAAAAGTATTTTTTTATTTATTTATGTAATTTGTAATTGCATTTAGAGAACTGAAAGCTATATAATTGCAATATAAATGTGAGTCGGCTGTTACMATGTTGGTGTTGCATTAGTAGTTTTTTAAAAATAAATTATTGTTCTTTGGTTAGAGTTATATGTTTATGTAATGTTTTAGTGACTTGTATATCATGGCTGAATTATATGACACTATCTTTTTATCTTGCCAACTTCAGATCATTCATGTGTGCCCTGTAGGATATTCCAAACCTGATGCAGCTTTTCACTTTAATTGGATTTCATTTGTTGAAATTTTGTCGCATCCTCTGTTCATAGGCACCTGACAGCTTTGCTTGCACTTGGATGGAGGATTCGTCTGACCATGCACCTACTTAGAAACTACTTAAGAAAGAATGCATATTATAAGGTACTTAATTTCATCACATAAGTTTGATTGGAAAACCTTTTATTTATTATCTAACTATGGGTTCTAGAATATTTTGCCTTTCCACATCAAATTGATGAAGTTCTAGATGTTCAAAATACTTCCAGAATGCATATTCTTGTTTTGACATAATCCACTCAACTAATACCTTCACGTGGTAAGAAAAAAATGTATGTTTTTTTTATTTGAATATTTTGAATTCTTTATTCTTTTGGAATGCTTGGACTCAATTTTCCCTTTTGAATTTATTGCATCATTTGGTGTGCTTACTTTTAACATGTTTGGAGAATAATGAGTCTTAATATTGTTGGTTAGTGCTTTAATAATAATAATAATAATAATAATAATTTCTATTTTGTTTATGAATATTATTGGTAAGGGTTTTCTTAATTTGTTTTAGGTTTCTTATGTTTCTGAATTGTGATTTTGAAAAAAAATATGGTATGCGTAAGTCTAGATATTATTTACACGTCATTGTGCATTTTAGAATTATTTATTATTTTGTGATGTGTCTTATTATGGTTTATGAATATGATCCATGTAATGTTGGGATTTGTTTGCTGTATTCATTTCTTTGGTTTTGTTGTGTTATAGGCACCAAGATGGGAAATAATTGTGCTTCCCTATATTCAACGGTATGTTTTTATTTTCTTCGTTTTCTCAAGTGAATTTACTTTTGTCTTGCATGTTTGAATGTCTTGATTCTATATCATCTAATTTGATAAAAGAAACTTATAGCTTCTTTTATTAATGTTAGGTTAATACACTCAGATTTAAGAGATCTTTTATAAATATTCATTTTACGCTACCTACATATGTTACAATTAAGTCGTCTTTTCAAATTGTCTTATTATTTTTTCTGTTTTAATTCGAATCAGTAGACACATCGATTTTTTTAAAAACCTCATTGAATGGCATTTGTTTCTGTTTTACCTGTGGCCAGAGACATTTGTTCAGAACTTGGTACCTTTATACCTGTGGTCGCAGCTATTGGCGCTGCCCATGCTGATGAGTGTTTGAGTTAACTTCTTTGTAAACATTGCTATGATGTACTTATGGCGTTAAACTAAAAGGTATTTTTTGTTTATGCAATTTTTAATTGCATTTAGAGAACTGAAAGTTATATAATTGCAAAATAAATATGAGTCGACTGTTACTATGTTGGTGTTGCATTAGTAGTTTTTTAAAAACAAATTATTATTCTTTGGTTAATTTTTTGAATCTTATTATCCTTAAGTTTTAATTATAATTTTGTTTATGAAAATTATTGGTAAGGGTTTTCTTAATTGATTTAGGTCTCTTATGCTTAAGGATTGTGATTCTGAAAAGAAAAATATGAGTTAGGTTAGTCTAGATATTATTTACACGTCATTGTGCATTTTAGAATTATTTATTAATTTGTGATGTGTTTTATTTTGGTTTATGAATATGATCCATGTAATGTTGAGATTTTGTTTACTTTATTCATTTCTTTGGTTTTATTTATTAGAAACGGTTTTGCATACGAAGATTGATAGTAAGAGTCTGATATACACATTGATTTGTTGATCAATTGTTTTTTCTTAAGTCCGGTAGCTTTTGTTTTTCTTAGTATGTAATTTAAATGGACTCTATTATTTTTATTGGTATGTCGCGATTGTTTTTCTAAATAATTATATGATGCTTTGAATGTGATTGAGGATTGTATTTTGTAGTTGCTCTGTAATTAATTTTTTTATTTTTTATTTGGTATATTTAACCACTTTTCTATGATTTAGGTTACCAAAACAAATGAGAGTTAAATTATACTTTCACTCTCGTCTAGAAAGCATGTATTCAAGAAAGCAAGTTGCTTAAATTTTTTTTTGTGTGTGTTCATAGTTAACCACTTTTCTATGATTTAGGTTACAAGAATTATGAGTTAAACAATACTTTTACTCTCTATCTAGAAATCATGAAATTCATAAAGAACGAATTCAAGAAAGAAAGAAATCAATCCAGCAAATAAAAACATGGGCTGGTATTTAGATCTGGTATGGTATTTCTTGTTCAGTCATTTCTGTTCTTTAAGCTTTTCAAGAATATCTTTTTTATTACCACTTGCAGGCAGCAATTGCAAATCATTTTAAAGGGAATTAGCAATGTTAATCATCATTCTATACCTTCATGTGGTAAGAAAAGAAAATCGTATGTTTTTTTTAATTTGAATATTATGAATTGTCTATTCTTTTGGATTGCCCATACTCAATTTCCCCTTCTGAATGTGTTGCATCATTTGGGGTGCTTACTTTTAACATGCTTGGAGAGCAATGAGTCATACTATTGTTGGTTAGTGCTTTAATAATAATAATAATAATAATAATAATAATAATAATAATAATAATATTATTTCAATTTTCTTTGACATTTTGTGTTATATGTATTATTATTTTTATTTAGCAATGTTGCTATGTTATAGGCACCGAGATGGGAAAAATATCGTGCTTCCCTATGTGAATGGTATGATTTTATTCTCTTTGTTTTCTCAAGTGAATATTACTTCTGTCTTGCATGTTTGAATGTTTTTTATTCTATATCATCTAATTTGACAAAAAAACTTTTATCCTCCTTTATTAATGTTAGGTTAATACACTCAGAGCTGAACGATGGCAATTCAAGAAGCACAACTAGCTGCGACATCTGATAAAGGTATTATATTTTGCTTATTTTTGTTTTAAGATTTGTTTAAAAGATAGTTTTTAATTTTAACTTTAGTTTTCAAGTCTCTGAGATTGGATTCAGCGTTATTGTCAATGTGTTGGTTTTGCTTTTTTACAGAGGTGATTGTAATGTGCATGTATTTATAAATTAGGTTAATTTTATTTATATGTGTACATGTGTGCTTATGATGTTTATGGATCAAACTTTATTGACATGACCATGATATGTGAATCCCAATATTATCACCATATAAAGCATTATGAAATTCCTTTAGTATTGATATTTTGAGGGTGAAGACTGAATTTAGTGTTACTTCGAAATAGAAAGTATTTTTCATGCCTCCACCAATGTGAAATTAACTAAATTAGAGTCATTCAATTTAGGATTACTTTTGAGTCAATTTAATTTATAACATGTAAATTATCATAAGTGTTAATGTTGTGTTAAAATTTTGAATAAGTATGATTAAAACTTATAGCAGGCAATGATCTAATTCAGAAATCCGGCCATAATATGCAGAATGATCATGATTTTTAGATAAAGTGTATAGATTTTCTGATTGAATGTCTTAATATCAATTTTTTCTCTCCTGAAATTTTTTTTCTGATTTAATAATCTGGCTTTAAAGAAAATTCGCGTTAGATTTTCTAATAATCTTGCAGAATCTTTTAAGTTACGATTTAGTCTCGAGTCTTATTAAAATGAGGAGGGCTTGTGGATCGACAGTAATGGCCGAGGAAGGAGGCACAACGACATTGAGTTGAAAATCAGGTCAAGAAGAAGGTAAATTATGTGTTTTTATTCAATTTTGAAGGAGATTGACTATTTTGTTTTTGTACTAAATGAAAACTCTTAGCAGTCTGTAAACTTATTTAAATCTATTTTGAATTAGTGTACATTCCATTTGTTTTTATTTTTGGTCATAAAATGGTTTTCTCACGATTCATAAATTTTTTCATGTGGTGATCTTTATTTTTATTTTTTGTCGTTGTTTGGTTAATCATGATAATATATATGCAGGGATGCTGATTTATTCTCAGTTAGAATCAGCTTGAGCCAAGCTTCGAAGATGATGTATCAGTACATGAAAACCCCTTTGTTGCTTTCAGTAAATGGAAAACAAAACAAATTGTTGAGGATCTCCAGTTATGTATACGCTAACTTCAATATCAATATCTAAATGTGACAAAGTGGTCTTGTTACAAATATGATTTAGTTAGCATGAACTTAAATGTGATCTAGCTGATATTTAGTTGTAGATATATAAAATAGAGAGGGTGATTGTCTTATATTCTTTCCTTTATACAGTTAATGTTTTCTTTTGTCCTCATTATTGTCTCTCATGATATAACATCTTGGAATTTGCTAAAAAGAATTTGCTTGGAATTATTGAGTAATATTTTCTTGCATTTTTTGGACTGAGGTCAATAAAAAGGAGAAGAGAGGAGTGGATAAATAAATGTACGCATATGCTTACTGGTGGTACGATTGGGATGATAGGCAAGACTCATGAGGCGATATTGTCGAGCTACCATTTGCTTGAAAATGTGTCCATTCTAACTTTATCAATATAGCACGAAGAATAAGATTAATAAGACATACATTGAAGATGATGATTTATATAAACATGGACTTGTAATTGAAGCAGGGCACTTGAGTTTGATGGGGAATTATTCATATCCTTTCCTTCCATTTAAGCCTTACAACTTTCTTAAATTGTTTACACTTTTTGATTCAAGATTTGGTCCATTGAGATTTTAAGTTGAACTCATTTCACCCTTGAAATCTGTGAGAAAATTATAATAACTTCATTCAATAAAGATAGACTTACGATTATTTTACACATGTTTAAGAAAATGTTAGTTAATAAGTTAGTTTTATGTTTTCATCTACTTGATTTTCATAAAAGTTAATTTAGGTAAGTGGAATAGTGTGAATTTAATATAATTAATAGACGTACGCATTGGAGAAATAAATAAATATAGTAACAAGTCTATACATTCAAAATAAAAACCAAACCTATTTTTATGAGACGAATAAAGTATTTATTATTAAAAAAAATATTAACATCTAACTGGCAAGCAGGGCAACTAATTCATACCAAATTTTAATTATGAGACAAAAATGATAATACCATCAAAAGAAGTTGTTTTGTGCAAATTAATTTTTCATACCAACAACTTATCTAGGTCATTATCAAAAGGAGTTGTTTTGTGCAAATTAATTCTTCATATCAACAACTTATGTAGGTCATACTACGCTTTGATGGTTGGTATAAGAATGAATGAATCATCATAAAGTGTGTTCATTTTTATATATTTTTGGGGTATTGATGGGTATTTCTTTTGGATGTGTGCTGATGCGTTAACAATTCCTTCCCAATTTGAATCATGAAAATAATTTAAATTAACCAAATTTATGATAAAACTTAACAATTCTTATTTATGAGTTTTAAATATCAAATATTATTTTTCAAGATAATATTAGCATATACTTAGAAATTATTAAACAAAGGTAGTCGTAACATATAAATAAATTAATTTTATTTAGCACAAAATAAAATTAGTGTCTATTTGTGTTTCTATTGTTGGCTGATACCCATGCTAGGACCGAGGATGTATGTGATAAGAGTTGATAATTTGTCGGAGGACTCCTCTAATATTATTGAAGAACTTAAAACACTCAATGATATTATGTAATGGGACGAGATTGGTAGTTACAAGATTTTCCATGCATGTCCTTTAATACAAAATTCTAACTGGTGGCGAAAAAGTGTTACTTTCTCGAATGAGTCTAACGCCTTCTGACGTTAGGATACTTTTCAAGTTTCAAAGAAGACAATTTCCCCTCATGATTTCATATGCGATGACGATAAACAAGAGTCAGAGCCAATCACTTTCGAACGTCGGCCTTTATCTGAAGAATTCCGTGTTTAGTCATGGTCAGTTATATGTTACTATATTGCGTGTCACCCATCGAAAGAGTTTGAAAATATTAGTTTGTGGTGGTGATGACGATTCAGGACTGAACATGACTAATAGTGTAGTGTACAAAGAAGTATTCACTAATGTATAGTATTAACGTTCATGTATATAGTGTGGATTCGATCTAAAATTTATGTAATGTGGATTTGATTGTTATTTCTCTCCATCTCTATCTCTCTGTCTATTTATATGTTCACATAATAAATAATAATATTAATATAATTTATATTTCTATATTTTAACTTTCTGCCCCATGCATCGTACTGGTGTAAAAAAAACTAGTGAGTTTAAGAACAATCCATTTTAGTTTTTGTTGAATATTGATTGATATTGATGTTATTTATTATTTCAGCATATATATCTTCTCTTGGGTGGTTTATTTACAAAATTGTTTTCATTGAGATTTTTTTCTAGTGTTTCGATTCTAATATTTCATGTTTCACTTATGAATATTACTTAGTTGTATAATCTTTCATTTCTTGAAATATAGGGTAATGCTTGAAAGTGACTTCTATTTATTATTCAAGATGATTAAACTATTCAAGTATGATGAATGAGAGGGTGAATGATTCAGAAGAGTTGATTGAAAGTTATTTTGCTATTTGATATGATTCTTAATAATGATATTTTGAAAATAAAAAAAAATCGAAAAAAATATAATCATCAATCAATTACTATTTTTGTGATTCTAAAACAAGAAAAGCAACCATGTGGTATCTTTAAAAACAACAGTGAGACCTCATTAATTACCATGCAATTGAATAACTCGATCAATTTATATATTATAACAAAAGATCGATTGTATATTACACAACACATGTCAATAAAAATATATTTGGTGATAATTATATATTTAAAAAATCATGTGAATTATATTTTTTAATGTATAAAATGACAATATAGGGTTTATTGTAATCTTATTACATTTTTTTATATTTCTTTTAATTTTCAAAAATACCAAGGTGTCGGAACTCCCCTTGGTATTGCCAAGGTCATTTTTTACCCTCGATAATATTTTCTCTTTTTTTCCCGAGGGGGTCAAATGCCCTCGGTATTGCCGATGGGCATTTGATTCCGCTAGATACTTTCGAAGGCTTTATATTCCCCTCGATATTATCGAGAAATTTTTCTGTTCTTTATATATTCTCTCGAAAATCCTTCGTCATTGCCTTCGGTAATGGTGGGGTTAAACGTCGCCAATTACCGAAGGTTTTACCGAGTATTTCGTTACCGAAGTTTTAATCTCTCAATAAATATTTCCCTCGGTAAAGATCTCAGTATTACCGAGGGCATGTTTGCTCTTGGTAATCCACTATTTTCTTATAGTGAATTTTACTTCATAGTTACCATATATTTAATTTACAATAGCATACACAACTGGAATTGAAATTATTAATAGCCAAATTAATTAAGACATCAAATTTTTTTAGATTTATAATTTTGCAAGTAAAACTATAAATAAACATACTATTTTACGAGTTACCAATCGAAAGCCAATGTGAACAACAACTCTACAAATATAATAACAAAACAAAAAATATAATACATATTTATTGATTTAATTAATTGAAATCAATAATTAAATTTACATATTTATGCATCATGAGCGTATAAAGTATTAGTATGTCCTAAAGAGTGAATATTGTAGAACGTATTTTACGATATATGTATATTGTAAAAATAGTTCTAGTACATAAATTACGAAAATGCACCGAACGATATTTTAGAACGTAACCGCTTGAGGCGTCCTAGAATGTCTGATGTAAAATGGGAAACTTTTCAAAACCGGACAAATATACCTTCGCGCCTCTGAATTGTCGAACATCACCTTTGAACTTGATCAGCATATTCATTGCACGAAGATACCATTTTAAGTTTAAAAATTAAATCGCAAAACCCTCTGGATTACATAAAAAAAAAACACACCCTGAATCACGAGCTAACAAAAAACAAAAACAAATAAACAAAACAAAACAGACCACAACTATCACAGACCAATATAACCATCAAAAAAACTTTTCCTTGTTTTGTTCGAGTTGGTTCGCCGCAACTTGTTTTTCCACGATGGACAGAATAAGTATTTATTCAAAGTCTAACACAATAAGATACATCCATTACTGCTTTGAGTGATGTCGCCACCTGTTCAAATCCAAGTATCTATGGCCCGCTTATACATGGACAACATAAGATCATCCCGCCAAGTAACCTAATGTTGTAAAGAAGAGCATCAAGTAATTGAAGAAATGTTTGGCTTGATTAAAACACCCTGCAAAAAGAAAACAAAAAACCCTAATGTAATTGAAGAAAAGTTAGGCTTGATTAAAACACCCTGCAAAAAGAAAACAAAAAACCCTAATGTTATCTATTAATTATATTGATGAAGATTGGCTTAAAAGTTAATTTATAGTAATTACAAAGGGCAATTAGCACAATTACGCACAAAACCCACTCATCCAAATACAAGTACAATGCATATTAATTACATACCGATGGTTAACTAATTCAAGTTTTGCATAGTAAATTAGTTCCTACATAACATAATAAATTTGAGAAAAGGACCTGCACCATTTCCTGGCTCATAACATAATACACACACATTGAAGGCAACAGAAGGAATTGTTATGCAAAAGTTCCAAAGTTTGATCTTTCTCTTAAGGATAATATCAAAGAAGAAAAATCAGTATAAAGCAATTGATATCATTAAGAATAAATTTCCATCACTTCTCATAATGTCAAAGCATTGTATATCTAATAATTTGTTGAAAAACGTAAGAAACCCAATAAGTGCAAAATGTTAAACTATTCAAAACCGGACAAATATACCTTCGCAGCCTTTGAATTGTTGCACATCGACACTAGTGCAGAAACAGCTTTTAAGAACGCCTGTTTCTGCAGATTAAGAACGCCCTGCTAAGGCGTTCTGTATGGAGCTGTTCTTTAAAGTCTGACAATCAAGAACGCCTCAACAGGGTGTTCTTGATTGTCAGACTTTCAAGAACGGTTTTCAGAGACGTTCTTAAAAAAAATTCTGCCGTTCTAGAAAGTCGGTTTTACAGGTTTCCCCCGTTCTGGAAAATAACTTTCCAGAACGTCCGTTTTTAAGACGTTCTGGAAAACATACTTTCCAGAATGTCCCTTTTTAAGGCGTTCTCGAAAGTGTACTTTCGAGAACGCCTCGAAATACAGACGTTCTGGAAAGTATACTTTCGAGAACGCCTAAAGAAGGGACGTTCTGGAAAGTATACTTTCCAGAACGGCTGAAAAAATAGGCGTTGTGGAAAATGTATTTTCGAGAACGTCTCCAAAACAGACGTTATGGAAAGTACACTTTCCAGAACGTCACAAAAACAGTCGTTCTGGAAAATATACTTTCCAGAATGCCTTTTTTTGAGACGTTCTAGAAAGTATACTGTCTAGAACGGGATTTTAAATAACCGTTCTAGAAAGTAGTAAAAAATTAAATGAAAGCAGGTGCCAACAAATACATAAAATTTTATTCCAGATTCATTTTTCTCATATATTACAATTTTATTACCTATTTAAATCACAAAACACATGCATATAATCCCAAGATCAAACAACACATGTCATTAATCACAATAATACACAATCACCATAAGATGTCAATACAAACAACACAAGTATAAAAAAAACATATAATGCCCCAAAAAAACACCACGATAATTCAAGAAACACATCCAAAGAAAGCAAAACAACAACCATGAAAATAGAGATAATTATCGCAAAGACTGAATGAGAAAGAAATAAAAAACAAAAAAAGCCAATTAATACGGGACTGTGTGGATGACCATTTCGATAAGGTGAAACCGCCCACGCCCTTGTGCTTGCCAACGACGATCTACGCGCTCCGCTAGTCTCAACACCTCATCTGTCCATTTACACTTCAGCATCTCCTTAAAAACAATACCTGAATTTCAATGAGAAACGGTCGAGATCCGTCCATAATTACAGCAACAGCCAACCCAGCTAGGTAGTCTGAATTAGAGTGCTGCTCGCCTAAGAACATCTCGCTCGGATTAGAAACTTCTTGAAATCCTGACTCTGACATTTTGAAAACACCAAGCTGTCCAAAAAATATATATATATTCCTAAGATTATTTACATTCAAAGATGCTTCTTGTAAGATTTAAATCTAGGTGATTTTTATTCCCTACTTTTCTATTTATCATGCTTTTGCCATTGCTTTTGCAAGTCATACTTTTCTGTTTTATGTTATTTGGTTACTGGGAAATTCTTACCAATATAGCATTAAGAACCTAAGATAAATTTGTGGCCTTCTTCAATAATAGTAATTTTACTATGGAAAGTTTGAGATAAGATATTCGAAAATAGCAACGGATACTTGAATAAATACTTTAAAATTAAACAATGATGGGCCTAAAAGTTGAAATGTGACTTAAAACATGAACTACCTCATATGTGGAGCCAAAACGATTCTTCACAGATCAAAGCAATCGATGCGATGAAAGTTTCTCCCCTAGATAAACATCCATTGTCAGTGTAATTAGTATGTATGGATACAGATAAAATTCACTATTGCACACACATCCAATCAAAATGATTATGCATGGTGGACAGAGAGGAAATAGCTATAAAGTGAATAGGTACTTTTAATGGTCCAACAATTTCCTCTAATACTTAATATGATTGGAATCTGAATTAAACTCTTTTTATTACTCGGAAGTCCATAAGTCATCTGCTATTATTTGGAAGTCTATAAATAAAAGCCTTATTTGCTCATTTTTGCATAAGAGTATTCAAATTTATGAGCCAACGGAAATTGATTTTGCTCTTACCATTATTCCGTCATTATACCAGGTATTTAGTTTGGTGGTTTCTATTGTCCAACCCAGAAAGTGTAATCCAT
>BMAC01000043.1:1796666-1822732 GCA_014905375.1 Phtheirospermum japonicum
AGCGAGCAGAGGAGAAAGGCAGATCTGTGGATTAGGCACAGTCGTAGGGTTCCCAGCCGCCGTAGGAGCTTTGCTCGTTTTCCTCACCTCGCTTCTGTCTTTCTTCTCTTCGTGTGAGGACGACGGCAACAGAGCCACCGGCGAAAGATCGAAAGCAGCGGAGTGGAGGAGTTGAGAGGGTTTTTACATTTTTAGGTTACCGGCGGTGGGGGTTGAATCGGAGGAGATTGGGGGAGAATTATATCTTCTGGTTTGGATTTCGGTTGATGATTATAGTTGGTGGTGGCGATTGGAAGAATTTTTGGCTGGTGGGAAGGGAGTGGCAGAGACGAGATCGGCGGAGAGGAAGGGCTAGGGTAGGATAAAGGTTTTTCTTTTTTTTTTAATTAAGAAAAATTGATTTTATAGGTATATTTTAATCCAGAAATAATATGACATACGAGAACGCCTTTTTAAAGACGTTCTTAATAATACTTTCCAAAACGTCGTTTTTAAAAATGTTTTCGATATTTGAAATACGAGAACGTCGTTTTGAAAGACGTTCTCGATATTTAACATACGAGAACGTCGTTTTTAACGACGTTCTGGATATCCAGTATACCAGAACGTCTTTGAAAAAGACGTTCTCGTATGTGACACTTTTATTACAAAAATGCCACCGCCTGACATTTAAGAACGCCGCCTCTTGAGGTGTTCTTAATTCCCTATTCTTAAATCCTATTTTTGTACTAGTGCCTTTTATCTTGATCAGCTAATGCATTCTCCATTAAAGGTCAATCCTTGCAATATTAAGTTTAAAAATTAAATCACGAAAGCCACTAGAGTACTCACAAAAAAAAAAAAAACTAAATCACAAGCTGAAATTAATTAGAAGGGGGAAAAACATTACACCAATCATTATATACTATATTTTCCACCAAATTTCTCAATCGAGCATACATAAAACAAACATTTTAATAAAGGGAGGGCATTTGTGTGAATTGAKTGACCATGAAACCAAGGGATCAATTGGATCCATCAGAATTTCACGGGTCAGATGTTGTGTGCCGGGCTGCAGTRCAATTTTGCAAACACACTGAAATTGGCCATATCCTGTCATCAWTCCCAAAGGCCCCCTGAAGAAGACAAATACCAGATCCTTTTCTTTAAAGACAATAAAAATAATATGTTGCCAGAATATGTATTCATTTCTGTGCTATATATTAAAACCACTATGGATCCGAATTCGGCTCGCTGCATAATTGTGTGCCCTCACAGCAACAAAAAGGCTTATAATAAAGAAAGTAGCTATACCTCCTCGAAAGCTACAAGGGAAGCTGTACCAACATTTTGGCTCACCCCTGAAATTAAGTAATTTTCTGGAATCATAGACATCTAACCAAACACTGACAATGATCTAGATATATTGCAACAAAACTACAAATGAGACTTTTCCATCCAGTAATGGGCGACAATTACAAGATCATGCTAATGGTGTTAGATAAATGCTATCCTGTATAAGCAAGGGAATAGCAAGAACAAAGCACATCTGATTTGTTGCATCTTCATAGCAACATTTAATTTAGACCCTCAGCTTTCAAATTGCAACCATACAAAGGAACTAAAGAAAAAGGAATAGATATTGAAGCACACAAAACACTACTTGGCTACTTGCATTCCTGTTATATTTAGTATAGTACAAAAGATATTTATTTGGAGCAGACCGGTAGCTCTAAAAAGAGAAAATAGGAAATTATTTAATTTACACAATAGAGATATGAAAAGGCAGATACATAAACATAACAAAAAATCACAAACATAGAAGGGGAATACAGACCCATTTCTACATATCTAACATCCATAGAAGTCCTAGTTAGACGCACTCATTAACGTAATGGTCTTCCTAAAAGAAAACATCAACACATGGCAGAAGTAAGCCTCACTCCTTGCAAATGCAAAATTCTGGTGGGATACTTTTGTATCAGTTGTTTACATAATCAAATATGATTGTGGGCGTCGGGTTCTTAATCATCTTTTCATTTTTAAGAAACTACTTGACATTTCTCCTTATCATAGACTCATGTTCAAATCCCACAAGTGTATTTTTCTTGGCTATAGTCCATAACACAAGAGCTATAGGTGACTAAATCCAACCGGAAGAATTTTCATCTCCATAATAGTTACATTCAGTGAATCTAAATCTAAATTTCATATGCCACATTGTTTTCCTCACACAATCAGCACATCTCCTTCTCTCCCACACTAGCTTCTACTATCTCATCACACCCCTATCAACAAATATTTCCATCATCACTTCAGCCATCATATAACAAAAAAAACCACTACAGAGTACACACACACAAAAAAAACTAAATCAGGGGCCAAAAGCAATGAAAAAAATTACACCAATCATTATATATAATACAACACGGAATTTCTGAATTGAGCATACATAAAATCAAGATTTTACTTTAAAAAAAAATAGAAAATTTGACAGCAGAGGTATGAAAAGGCGCTGAGGGCTGAGATAGAAAGTAAGTAGGTGGTTTTTACTTTATAATTGGGAGGGCATTTGTGCGAATTGACTGAGCATGAAAATCCAGGAGATAATTTAATCTCACCCCCGGCCCTTGATAAGTTATCAAGTGGATGCATGACAAAATCACGAGCCGAATGTTAAGCGCCATGCCGCAATCCAATTTTGCAAACACGCTGAATTCGGCTGGCTGCATAACTGCGTCATAAGAGCCAAAGTAGCGGATGAAATAAATAATGACATTCACAATTATAGTAAGCTAGATTTTTAGACACAAAAGAGCTAACGAGTCAAGGAGTAGATTTTTCAGCACAAAAAACTCTACTTGGCTACTTGCAGTCCTGATAAAAATTATTATATCACAAAAGATACATTGGTTGAAGCAGGTACCTACACCTAAGAATCATACTTGGTTCAACAAAACATATCCAACTTGAACAACAAGGATAACCACACAAATAAAATACAAACTTTGACACATAGAGTAAAGGGAAATTATTAAAATTACYKGATAGATATGYAAAYGGCACAAACAAAAACATCAAAAACCACAAACWAAATAAACCAAACTTAATCTCTAGAAAGTAAAAACTAGCTAATTGGTAACGCGGGGGTGGAGGCTTGGACTTGGAGTGAACCACAAAGGTGCAGGCATAATCCTTTTGAAGCTCTGCACATCAATGGGATAATAACACGGAGAGATAGTCTTGTTTTCGTAATCAAAGATACCAATATCATGTCCTCCGTATGCTCTWTCAACWKRTCMTSGWGMKGDKYAKKAKTGGTCAGTGAAGTAAATGGAATTAGGGTTCAGSCCAGGGTACTCAGCAGCCCGCACAGCAAAAGAGTGGTTGTGCCCAACAAACATGGCCAGCCCATCCAAGGAACCCTCCCCCATGTAACTTAATTTCCGCCCCTCCCGGTCAATTCTATGCACATCAAAACCAACGGTTTTGTGAGGATAATCATCATCCGGCCCTGAAAGTTGGACACAAGAACCATCGGGGGCCATTTCCGACACGTAGTCCTGCGTCACAAGGAAAAGTTGATCGTCGAACACAATTAAGTATCTGTGTTGGTCGCACCAATAGTCATCTTCTCTTTGCAGGAAAGATCTTCGCTTTTGGTCCAGCCAAGGGCAGTAGTGTTSACGGAGCATGTGCCCATCTGACCAAACAAGCCTCGGCTTTGAAGTAGTAGTAATATCCCAAGCCTCCAAGCCAGGATAGTCGAGGCAGAAAAGGAGCTTGTGTTTGTTGGAATATACGAAATCATTGTAACACCCCCTGAAATTGCAGTCTTCCCCACCGTACGGAATGTCAGGGACGATGGGACCCACCCAGTGGGTGGTGCTGTGGAGGCCATTGGGACAGCAAAAGGCGAGTTCTTGTCCATTGTAAAGCATCAGAACGCGGCACTCTTGTGATTCAGGGGAGCAGGTCATGATTACCTTATTTACCCAGAAGTTGGTATAGTGATTTGGTGGGACATAGATGGTGTGACTAGGGGGAAGCTTGATGTGACGGCGAGAGAGGGGATTGGAGAGGAACAGATCGCAGTTCCAGGGGTTGAATAGGGCTATCCAACCGTGTGACGATCCCACGAATTCAGACTCGTCAACGTCTGGCAGCTCCGAATCGTCTAATTCTTCTCCAAAGGCATACGGATATGAACTACTCATCCTCTTGTTGAAGCTTACTACTTTGTTGTCGGCAAGGCCTGTAGAAGTTATATATCTTATTGTCGACACCACTACCCTCCTCCGAAGAGGGTGGTAGCATCAGCCATGGAGATGAAGAACAAGTACTTGTAGAAGATGATGATGAACTACTACTGCTATTACTATAATCACCCGATGATTTATTACTACTGCTATATGAATAATAGCCATAATTGAAAGACCTGAAATTATTAATCGCTTTCCTTGAGATCCAACGGAAAATAGAACGAGATTCGGCTGAAGAAATCGAATGGAGGAGTCCCATGGCAGATTTTTCTTTTTTCCTTTTTTTTTTTTTGACGGTCGTCACCTAGGGCAAATGCTATGATAACTGGACGCAACTCTTACATAATTATTTACTAAAATGTCATGAATAATCATTGGGCCCGTACATGCGCACCCGAAAATATTATTAATTGACCCCAAAATATTTTAAACAAAAATAGCCCTAAATAAAAAGACTAAAATAACCTAAATCACAATATATAATTAAAATTGAAAAAATAAAATTTATGCAATTATATATATATATATATATTATAAAATAAAAATATAAACTCTCGTAACTTCTTCTTCATCCCTAAACCTCTCTCAATATCTAACAAAAACTCACATTAAAACTTGTAAGAATTGAGGATAATGATATGAACAAAATGAATAATGTTATTATTCTTGACATCTATCTGTTTTAGTCCTTTTTTCTCTCTTTTTTTTTGGTGTATTACTATTTATTAGGTTGAAAATCGCGAATACATTCGATCTGGTTTTAATGAACAATTGATGTATGTTCAAAAATTCTGACCGAACATTATACATATGTTCGAATATATTATTTGAACACTTGCATATTGTTCGATTGATATTTATGAACATGGCCTATATGTTCGAAGTTTTTGGCCGAACAGATGGCTCTGGTTCTACAAACCAGAGTAGAACACGATAATTTCTTTCAAAAACTTCAAACCCTAACCTAAATAAGTGAATCAAACCCAATGAAAACTTATCACATACGTATGATGGCTCACCCCGTTCCAATCTTCCTCTCAGTAAATTATATGAATTTTTCAAAGCAATTTTTTCCTCCATTTTTTCCCCTCTTTTTCTCCTCTGCCTGCGTTTTCTTTCTTCTTCGCCGTTTCTTCCTCTCTCACTTTCCTTTTCTTTTCTTTTCTTTATCAATTTATTATTATTCTTTTTATTTAAGTTTTATTATTATATTATATATTCTATTAAATAGGGGTAAAATAAGGTATTTGTGGGGTTGATGTAGTAAAAAATATACATTTTAAAAGTTTTTGGGGTGTTCTTATCATTTGGGGTCAACTCATAAATTATTGGGGTGCGTATATTCGCGCCCTAAATCATTTTCAATAATTTCATTACATTTTTATATATTTTTATTCATCTCAATTATTAAATACATCGAAAATAAAATTTTAATAAACACACTCATTAAATCATAGAAATATATAATATCACTCATCAATGATTTCTAATAATTTTTATTTTTCTCGTGCCAATTACCTCATAACCATAATTCTTCAAATATCACAAAAAATCAATAATAAATGATGAAAAAAGATAAAGGAAGAACTAAGGTAAGTGTTTCTTCCTTTTTGTTCGTTTATTTTGTTGTTTTCGTAATGTTATTGTTAGTTGTAACTCAAAACTTGAGAAAATTGATCGTAACATTTTAGTCGTAGAGTATCAAAACCCTTGTCCGCCAAAAATTGGGCTTACTTTTGGTGCTGGTCCACTGAAAATAATACCAACAATTCGATTCAATTTGGGCCGAAAATTGCATCTATTTTTGGCCACTTTTTGCTATAATCTTCCCTCAATTTCGGCTATTAGTGAGCAAAATTGCAAGAGATTCTCATCCGCTAGCGACCGAAATTCATTTTTTTTTCCAGACACTAGTGGGTTTTCAGTTCATAGAACTGGACATGCATGTATTGATCTTTCTCTTTTTGTTTTTTGTGCTAATATTTAATAGGAATCAAACAAGTGTTTTATAGAGTCTAGTGTCATTAGTRCATTAAGAAATGAGTTGGTTATATATTATACAAATGACTCACAATATATCAATATTTTACAATACGTACATTACATAAAACAACAATGTACATCATGTGTGTGGTAAATATACATCAGACAAAGCCACTCGAACACAGTACAATCTTTTTTAGTTTAATTGTATAATATATACATGATTTAAAATCAAAATGTACATCACACACACGATAAATATACATCGTATAAAATGACTATGTTCAAGTGTACATAGTGAAAGATAAGTACATCGCGTATGATGTGACCAAAAAGATTGGTTCACCAAGAAAGAGAATAATAACTTGAATTTCGTGCTCAGCGACCTGATAGATTTCCAAAAAGCTCCTGGAGACCTAATCGACCTACAATATAAAATCATAGCCGGACAGCACCGTCATAGGCCCTCTAATACTTAATTCAGTTCGCGTTTAACAGTAATGTGCGAGAGCTCAAAACGTAGGATAAAATCAACTTAGAGTAGAAGTGAAGTCTGTATCCTCTTTGTATAGACAAGAAACGTGTTCTCAGTTTAGAGATTTCGTCTCCTGTATAAGAGCTCGTCACTCCTAAAGAAGAGCTCGCCTTTTTATTTCCCCATAAAGTTCATAATGAAGAGCTCCATGATCTATAATAACTGAAGATGAAAGAATTATTTCACATAAAATTGTGAGTTGTGAGTTATAAGGTCCACGAGAACTGAAATTAATTAAAGTTATGAAATAAGGGTCTGAATCCCCTATTTATAAGATTTTTTAGACTTGTATACTAACTAATAGGATTCCTTCTCAAGATGGGATTAAATCTCCTAATTGTACTCAAAATCCATAATTAGGAAATATTCTCATATTAGGATTATTACTTTCCATAATTCCATAATAATCATAAAACCTTATTACCATATACGCCGGGACGTAGAACCTTCCACCCTTTCGTTACTTTCTTACCATATATAGTCGAGTTGATTTTTGATGTCGTCAGCGTTCATATAAAACAAGAATATACAACACACACAATATATGTACATCATATATATCTACAATGTACATCGTACAAATATTTATAATGTACACACGCTAAGATTAGAATAACTCTTAGCTTCTTCTCCGATTTGCAGCCTCCGAACATAACAATTTATTCATTGTCAACTTGGAACCTACTATCTCTATGTCTCTGTTTATACTTCCTCGCCGAAAATCTCAAAATATATATATACATTCACTGTATACTTAATACACATCACCACACTAGTGCAGCAACTGCATATCCAGAAGGGTAATTCTGCCTATCCAAAACGCCTTTCTGTACCTTCTGTAGTGACATAGTTCTAGAAAGTCTGTACTTTCCAGAACGCCTTTTTTTACCCTTCTGGATTGGCAGACTTTCTAGAAAGATAAAAAAAAGGCGTTTTAGAAAAAAAAATCTGATCTAGAATGGTACCATTCCATGTTGATCCGCCACTTTTCAGAACGGTTTTTAAAAAAGACGTTTTGGAAAGTATAACTTACCAGAACGGTATTTTTAAAAACTGTTCTGGAAAGTTATACTTACCAGAACGGTATTTTCAAAAACTGTTCTGGTAAGTCATACTTTCCAGAACGGTATTTTCAAACGGTAATTTCAAATACCGTTCTGGAAAGTATTTGAAAATACCATTCTGGTAAGTATGATTTACCAGAACGTATTTTTAAATACTGTTCTGGAAGGTATAATTTACCAGAACAGTTTTTGAAAATACCGTTCTGGTAAGTATAACTTTCCAGAACGGTATTTGAAAATACCCTTCTGGAAAGTATAACTTACCAGATCGTTATTTTGAAATACCGTTCTGGAAAGTATAACTTACCAGAACATATTTTTGAACAACCCATCTGGAAAGTACTTTCACGAAAAGTAAAATCGTTTCTCAAAAATTTTGCCTTTTAGAACGTTCTGAATCGTTGAAAAATACGCTTTCATCAAAATGTAAAACATAAAAAACACAATACTATTAAAAACACCAAATCCTCATTGAAATCATAATATTTATTAAATAAATAATAACTGATTTTACATCAATTAAGCAGTTGGTCCTCTATAAGACATGGTTTACGAAACTTGTAATTAACACTAAATATAAATAAATAATAAACACTCGGCAAGCTTAACAATTCTAATCCAAAAGGTATGATTATATCTCCAACCTTCTTGAGGACTTGAGCCGGTCTCTGAACTCCTTGAACTTGAGATTCCTCGTGTTTTCAAAAGTGAAAATGTAGACCGAATCGTATTTCTCCACAGCATCTCGCATTGAGTTCACCACAATTTCTTTATGCGCCCTTTCTTTCTTCTTTGTCTTCACATGATGTCCCACCAATATTAAAAAAAAAATCAAAATTGAATGAAGATACAGGATGTACATAATAAACCAATCGATTGAAGTGTATAGGGGAGAGAAAGACCTGGCCTGCCGCGCTTTGATTTCAGCATATTTGGCAAGAACCTGCAGAGCTCGGAGAGGAGGAGAGAGGGGGCAAAAGCTTAGAGAAGAGACGATCGGTTACAAATATAACTCTAGTAATAGAGGTGAAATCTAAAAACTCGAGCAAGCACCACATTGCTGGTGCAGAAGTTTCAACATAAATCTTACAGAAATCCCAGCTGAGAAAGGTCCCCAGTTCACTTGGAATTAATCCACTTAAGTAGTTGCCCTGCAAAAATCTATACAAATGGAAAGCAGGAACACACTTGAACCAACATTGAAGAGTGATGAATTAATTCTCACACCACTTATTGACTATTTTTTATTTCGTCTCAAATTTAATTTTAGCCTTTCAAAGGCAAAACAATGTATTAATCCTATTTTCAGTTCTATTTTCAAAAATAAAATAGGGTAAAAAAAGTATGTAGCAATTATGCACATGCACATGCAAATACAGATAGGTTGTGGAAGACAAAAGATTTGATGGATTGTGGCTCACCCTTCGTCCAAAAATGAGTCTTTCAGTGAACCGCCAGGTTTCTTTATGATTTGAATGGATTCCAAATTTGTGCTTCCCTGTCATTTCRAATCAATTAATTCAATCATCCACAWATACTGACAATGAATATGCAAAACAATTTAGCCAAAGTAATCACAACAATTAAACTTCATGATGATACTCTAGTTAGCAAAGATAATCATACCTTAAGCCTCATGASAGCATCAARAGCTAACTTCACAAAATGTCCTTTATCCTGAGAGAGAATCTTGGAGCTCAGAGTAGTCATTGCAATCTTCACCAAGTCTTCTTTGAATTTCTCTGAAAATACTAGACACATCAAAKTTTTAGCATACGCCTGCTAAACAGAACTCAGAATCGTATATTCCCAGCTCACAGACAAACTATTTTCTTTTAAAACGACAAAAAGGAAAACAGCCAAAAAATTGCAACTATCATGTATCATCAGGGTTTTACAAGTCCAAAGTGTTTGAAATTTGGTTCCACGTATTTAGCTGATGCTAGGAATAAACATTACTCGTGAAACTACGAAAGACTTAAAGACGATTRTYTGCTYATTAAGTTGATAATAAAGAAAAACAGTGAGATCATTATGGAAGAATATGCTACATTCAAACAAAATAAGTCAAAGCAAACCTTCATCTGGTTTATTATCCACGACCTTCTCCAGTAATGTATTCCTTGCACATTCAGCCGCCATACGATAACCTGATGAAATGTCCAAGATATACAGTTATTAGAAACTMCAAATAGAACTACACATCATARAATCAGCATCTGGARAGAGAATGTGAAAATCAACTTGTTTACAATTGATCTCTGCTTATAGAGCTGACTAATCACATGAWAGTGTAGCACATTTAATGTACTGAGACAAATTTAAAATAAAAAATGCAAGTGTCAGATAATAAGACAAACCTGAAATAATATTCATTGGATGAATTTTAGCATACACCAGCTTTTCTGCCTCCCTCAAAAGCTCCCCAGCTAAAACAACCATTGAAGTTGTACCATCACCAACTTCATCATCTTGTACTTTAGAGATGTCTTAGAATGATCTTAAGGCTTGTCAAAGGCTTAAAATTATGATGAATGAATTAATCCTCACACCACTTATTGACTATTTTTTATTTCGTCTCAAATTTTAGCCTTTCAAAGGCAAAACAATGTATTAATCCCAATTTCAGTTCCATTTTCAAAAATAAAATAGGGTAAAAAAACAGACATTTTTGCAAGTTAAAAAAAAACTCAAAGATTGACTACATCTTATGAATAAATAGCATCACCATGACACAGAAGAACCATATCTTATGATAGGGTCATTTGATAACTCTATATCAGTCTAAGGTAAAAAAAAAATATAAAAATAAAAATCTGTTAGAGAATGAAAGAATTTGAGCAAATAAAATTAATAAATTATCAAAAGCTAAACCGAATATCATACCTATATCTATTCAAGGCCATAGCAAATATATATTTACAAATCATTARACTTGGCCATTTACGTAGGAAACAAGCTCAGGAATTTAAGTACATTAACATTAATCCCAAAAAACAAATTTTAACTAAAATACCACCAACCAGTTCAGTCAATCACAGGAAAATAAAAAAAGCTCTATCCCAAATATTAAATACAGGGACAAATATGATGGGTTTTCAATTAAACTCCAAAAAAAAAAAAATAATAATCAGGTAAAGGACCAAGTGTCACAATTTCTAATCATGAGAAATAACAAATAACTTAATGACTATCCACTGGTGAGCCAATTTTTTTCAATGCATTAACGGAAAAACAATTGTACGAAAAGAATTGTACGGAAATATTATCATTAGTGTTAGCTTTTTTGATCAGCAGGCTAAAAGAGTAAAAATAGAAACAGACTAAATTAAAAAAAGGTAAATTACCCAGCTGGGCCATTAGCATCCTTCTTAGGAAGCTGAGGTATTGGGTTTTGCTGTTGTTGTCGACCGCTCATTAAGGCAGTGGACTCACAGCCGGCATCAACGTCGTTGTGCTCACCTATTATTATAAATAATGTGATAAATATATATTAACATGAAGAAAAATAAGAGAGTGATAAATCAGCCTTACAATCTGGAGCCGCTGACGCATGTGACCATTATCGTCGACCGAGTGCGAGACTTGCTTTTGTAGGTGGTCGTTTTCTTCCATTAGCAGCTTGTTCATGGCATAGAGATTTTGGTTAACTGTCTGGAGACGAGATGATTCTTTTCTCTGTTTCTCATGGCATCTTATATAGAAACAAGAAATAAAATTGTTAATCATCAATTTCACTTGAAATATCCTAACATCGTGTAGAAGACAAAATCTCATAGACACACAAATCAACARAAACAAGCATTTACAATTCCTAWTTCAAATAAAACCAGGTGAGCAAATAGCATTTATTATTTTATATTTATTCCCAATATAGAGTAGTTCCTACCGTAAGATATTGAAACAGACTCCAATCTGATAAACTCCTGATCAACTGCCATCAACTGATAAACTCTCATCAACTGCTCGTTTTCCATGTTTTTGTTCAACTCTTTAATCTCATCATTTTACTAAAAGCTTGACTTATTCCTCCCCGCCTGTTCAATAGCTACACTCGACATTTCAGGCTTTCAAAGTAAAACAGCAAAGTGCACATCAATTGGTTGTATAGAAAATGCACTCGATAAAATCACAATGTAATGTTTTTATAAGTTACCTCAGAACCCATAAAGAAGTCGGGACCTGTTCGCAGTACTAATAAATAAACTTATAAACGACATTGCAAATTTTCGGAACGACAAACCGATACTCTGGAAGGACATGTCCTTCCAATTACAAGAAAAAGGATTCAGAACCAACTCATGAAATAGTTATCTGTTCAAAATTTCATAAAATTATCTAACATTGTTCAAGATTTCATGAAATATAATACAAAACAAACACATGAGGCAAGATTCACAACCAATTCATCTGTCATTTTCCGAAAACTTCTTGAAATATAACACAAATATAAACATAGGAGGTATGGAGAAAAATTGAAATTACCTTTGTCTTCTTCAAGAGTGATTACAACAACTGGAGATTCTGGAAGGACATTCAAACGGTCTGGAAGGACAATTCGTTCCAGGTACAGCAACCGGATATTACTTATGCTCAAAGATTAATTTGAAGAGGAGAAATTAGTAAGGAGGAGAAGGTTTCGGGCGGCTGGAAAGAAAAGAACAAAACCGAAATGAGGATAAGGAGCTGTACCCAAAACCAAAATAATATTGAAAAGTGGGGGGAAGGTGAATATTAGGTGGAGTGTATTAAATGAGGTAAGTGTTATATTGGAAGGACATTTTATTAATAGGAAGGACATGTCGCTCCAACAAATGCACCATTAAATTGATGCTCTGTGGAACGAAAATTATATTTATAGGAACGACATTGTTATTTATAGGAACGATAAATGTCGTTCCAATAGATAATTGGACCTACAGGAACGACTTTTTTATGTCGTTCCTATATGTGTAACCTATAGGAACGACAAATTTGTCCTTCCAATTTTGTCCTTCCAGTAGGTGTCATTTGTTGTAGTGCCAGCCTAGCCACACAAAATTGGGGATCGAAAGAAATCATTCTTCATTCCCACTTTTACGCTACGCAAAAAATAAATAAATTAAGGATTTGAAACAAATGAATTAAAATCGTTGAATTGAGGGGAAAAAATCGGAATCCAAAGAGGATTTAGTGATCGAGAAATCCGATAACTGTTAATTGGACAACAAAATTGGGGAAAATCCGAGAATTCAAGAATTCTTCAGACGAGGAGTACGACAATCAATAGGGGAAGAGGGAACGAGAAACTCGAGTATTCCAAAATTCTTCAGGATCTTCATTGTTTCTACATAAGGGATGTAAGGGTTTGTTTGATACATTTTATTTCAAGAAACTAATTTTTCTCTACAATTTTTCATATTTTAAATTTTTAAGATTTATCTTTTCTGCACGTTGAATGGTTTAGGGATTTTTTATTTTTATTTTTGTTTGAAAACTCCTATTTTTTGGATCTCTTAAATTGTTTGGGGTCTCTTAAATTTGCAAGTTTTGTTGAATGTTGTTCAGTTTTAAGGTATTCAATTCGAAAAGTGAAATTAGTTGAAGATGTTATGGTATTCAATTAGTTAATGGAATATGTTATGTCAAAAAAGTGTTGTGAGGTGCTTTTGAACTTTGATCAGTTTTTTTTGTTGCCTTGGTTGTTTTGGCTAGGTTATTGTTGTTGATGATGGTGTAACTATGAGAGTGTGTGTAATAGCCAAAAACTTCAGTTTATACTGATTCGCATAGTGTTCTACTTTGTACTCAATCAGATTATTGTGTTGCACTTTGCAGGTCTAATATGGGATTGGAAAATATTGATATGTGTTTACATTGTCTAATATTACGGAAACAAGGAATGTTCATGTCTTGCGTAATATATATGAGTTTACATTCCTCGAGAAATGAATGACCATGTCGTGGTTTAATGTAACATATTATTGTCACAAAAACATGTAAAAGATGATGCTACAACAACTTATTTTTTGCCCTTGTCGTTGCAATTGCAATTTCATTTCATTTTAATTTGACAATAATACAAAAAAGTGATAAGTTATAAATTGAAATCTTACTTATATCATGCAAGAAACTTACAAATTGAAAAAAAAATGTATAACTTCAAAAAAACTAAAAGAAAATTGATAATGCAGATAATACTGCACCATTATAATTACCAACAAAAATCTTCAAAAGGGACTTACAAGATACTCCAGCAAAATATCTCAAACACAAGATCTTTTACATAATCACACTCTACTGAACAAAATTATAAATATATGCATACAATTTCTCCATTATTATCAATTAAATCAGCTTGTTTCAGAAGGATTGTCTGATTGGTAACAAACTTAGTCTCCATTATCAGTTTTCCCAACTGAAAATCATGAAAACTTGTCGATTACTAATCCACCGGATTATCGCTTCCCATTGTTGCGCCACCATTACTCATGGCCTTTTTCATTGATGAAACCTGCACAAAAGATAACCTAATAAGTACAATTAGTGATACGATATAATGAATATCACATATAAACATCGCACCCTTTTCTTCTTTGGATTTTTCTCGAGCGATCCTTTTAACCGATTCTTCCGCTGAGACGGGGAGGCCAAGCCTCAAGTCCTGAAAATCTAGGCGTGAAAATGCGTTTTATATATATATATATATATATATATATATATATATATATATATATATATATATATATTGACGATTGAATGCATTTCTAGTCCCGTATTTAGTAATGCCTGAACTCTTTCTTTTGTATCGAGCATCATCGAAATATGCAAGAATACTAATGGTGGATCAAGAATGTTAGATTTATCTTCTGCCAGGCTAGTATCCAGACCACTATTTGATGCGAAATGTCCGCCAATAGCCTAAACACATATCGTCATGAACCTCATGAATGTCTACGTCAGCCGAAACCTTCAAAGAGTGTCTACAAAGAATTCCCCGGAACTCGAACAAGTTGCAATTGCACGACACAATTAGATTTTCCCTAACAAATGATACAATAAACTCCCTTTCGAGTGGTTAGTACCCAATGCAACCTACTCAGATACACAGTATATCAACCCCATAGATACGCGTTGTGCAACCGCACGTGATGGTTTACACCGATAAATAGGGCAAAAGGTATCTGGTATTAACTAAATATGTCGTATCAAATGACTCCAAACTCCTTATATGCTTCTCAAAGAAAATGGGGGGAAAATGATGAGTAATCATTTTTGGAGATGCGAATTTAAGAGACCCAAACCATTCAAGAAATCCGAAAACATGAATTTTCAAACAAAAATAAAAACAAAAAAATCCTTAAACCAAAACGTCTTTTGTAAAGACGTTCTAAATATCGAATATATCAGAACATCTTTTGTAAAGACGTTTTAGATATGAACAGACTCGTATTATTTAGAACATATATTGTAAAAGCTGTTATAATATGTGACTTTTTTATTACGATGTCATCGGACGATATTCTAAGAACATAGCCGCCCGAGGCGTTTAAAATATCTTTTCTAGAATAGTATTTTTGTACTAGTGTCATGTTCAAATCCCACGAGTGTGTTTTTCTTGTCTATAATCCATAACACAAGAGCTATAGTGTCATGTTCAAATCCCACGAGTGTGTTTTTCTTGTCTATAATCCATAACACAAGAGCTATAGGTGCCTAAATCCAACTGAAGAATTCATCTCCATAATATTCTAAATTTCATATGCAACATTATTTTCCTCGCACAATCACCTTCTCTCCCACACTAGCTTCTACTATCTCATCACACGCCCTATCAACAAATATTTCCATCATCCCCTCAGCCATCATATAATAAAGAAACTCCACTACAGAGTACACACCCACACAAAATAAATAAATAAATAAAATTTAATAATAATAATAATAATAAAACCTAAAAAAAACTAAAATCATGGGCTGAAAGTAATGAAAAAAATACACCAATCATTATATACTAATACAACACGATATTTCGGAATCGAGCATACACAAAATCAAGATCTTACTTGATTTAATCTAATACAACACGATAATTTAATCTCAGCCCCGGCCCTTGATAAGTTATCAAGTGGATGCAGGACAAAATCACGAGCCGGATGTTGAGTGCCATGCCGCAATCCAATTTTACGAACACGCTGAATTCGTCTGGCTGCATAACTGCGTCCCCTAACAGCAGCAAAATGGCTTATAATAAGAAAGTAGCAAAACCTCCTCAAAAGCTTGGGCTTCATTACCAAAGTAGCATATGAAATAAATAATGACATTCACAATTACAGTATGCTAGGTTTTTAGACACAAAAGAGCTAACGAGTCAAGGAGCAGATTTTTCAGCACAAAAAACTCTACTTGGCTAKTTGCATTCTTGATAAATTATTATGGTACAGATGATGCATTGGTTGGAGCAGGTACTCACACCTAAGAATCATAATTGGTTCAACAAAWCATATCCAACTTAAACAACTAAGGATAACCACACACACATAAAATACAAACTTTGACACCATAGAGTAAAAGGAAATTATTAAAATTACACGATTAGATATGAAAAGGGCACAAACAAAAACATCAAAAAGCACGAACAAAATAAACCAAATATAATCTCTAGAAAGAAAAAACTAGCTAATTAGAATTGCAGGAATGGGGGCTTGGGCCTGGGCTTGGAGTGAACCACAAGGGTGCTGGCATAATCCTTTTGAAGTTCTGCACGTCAATGGGATAATAACATGGAGAGATAGTCTTGTTTTTGTAATCAAAGATACCAATATCATGTCCTCCGTATGCGCTATACACAGGTGATCTTGGTGGAGTTGAAGACCAGTGGTCGGTGAAATAAATGGAATTAGGGTTCAGCCCAGGGTACTCAGCAGCCCGCACTGCAAACGAGTGGTTGCGCCCAACAAACATAGCCAGCCCTTCCAACGAACCCTCCCCCATGTAACTCAATTTCCGTCCATCCCGATCAATTTTGTGAACATCAAAACCAACGGTTTTGTGCGGATAATCATCATCCGGCCCTGAAAGTTGGACACAAGAACCATCGGGGGCCATTTCGTCCACATAGTCCCGTGTCACAAGGAAAAGTTGATCGTCAAACACAATTAGGTYTTMGRGTTGGTAGCACCAATAGTCATCTTCTCTTTGCAGGAAAGATCTTTTCTTTTGGTCCAGCCAGGGTTTGTAGTATTCATCAAGGAGGTGCCCGTCTGACCAAACAAGCCTCGGCTTTGAAGTAGTAGTAATATCCCAAGCCTCCAAGCCAGGATAGTCGAGGCAGAAAAGGAGCTTCTGTTTACTGGAATATACAAAGTCGTTATAATGCCCACTGAAATCCCACTCGACCCCACCGTACGGAATATCAGGGACGATGGGACCCACCCACTGGGCGGTGCGTCCGGGAGAGCAAAAGGCGAGCCTTCGTCCAGCGTAAATCATCAGGGCGCGGCAGTCTTGTGATTCCGGGGAGCAGGTGATGATTATCCTATCGACCCAGACGTTTGTAAAGTGATTTGGTGGGACATAGATGGTGTGAATAGGGGGAAGCTTGATGTGACGGCGAGTGAGGGGATTGGAGAGGAACAGATCGCAGTTGCGCGGGTTGAAGAGACCTAGCCAACCGTGTGACGATCCCACGAATTCAGACACTTCAAGGTCTGGCTCCGTCGACTCTTCTTCTTCTTTTTCTTCTCCTCCAGAAGAAGAAGATGGATTGAAGCTTATTACTTTGTTATCGGTGTGGCTGTAGAAGTTATAAATCGTATTGTCGACGCCACTGCCCCTGCCCTCCTCAAGGGTTGAGGGTGGTAGCATCAGCCATGGCGATGAAGAACAAGTACTTGTAGAAGATGATGATGAACTAGTACTGTAGTAGCTACGATATGAATTATGATTCGCTTTTCTTGCGATCATCCAACGGAAGATAGAACGAGATTCCGCTGAACGTATCAAACGGAGCAGACCCATGGCACTGACAGATTCTGGGATTGTTTTCTCGAGCCGCCGGACAGTCGTACTCTAATTAGGTATTCTAAATTCAAATATACTGTGTCAATTTATAAAGATTAATTATACTTTAACAAGTTTAATTTTAATATTTTCGTATATATTAAATAAAGAAAAAACGAGTTTTTAGGCTTAAGGATCTTGACATATAATTTATTAGGTGCATCATTCTAGGTGCACCCTATTTTACGTGATGATATATGATAGTTATGCGTGATAATATATGGTAGTTATAAGTGATGATATGTGTCAAAAATTTAGAGTTTAGGGTTTACTTTTACATTTTAGTTTTCCATTTTAGGGTTTAATATTTCATTTTAAAGTTTAGTTTTTCTATTTTTTTAGTTTAATTTTTCATTTTAGGATCCCGATAAAAATCTATCATTGTGTAAGTTATATGTGATTGTGTTTGTTATATGTGATGATATATGTCAGTTATATGTGATAATATATGATAGAAATTTAAGATTTAGAATTTAATATTCAATTTAAGGGTTTAGTTTTTCATTTTAGGGATTAATCTTCCATTTTTAGGGTTTAATTTTTTATTTTAGGTTTTTTTTTTAATTTTAGGATTTTAAAATTTGAGATTTAGAATTTCAATTACTTGTGATGATATGTACCAGTTATATGAGATGATAAATTAAATTACTAGGTACACCTTACAAGAAGCACGTGGGTCCATAATATACTCTCTCATCTTGACAAGTCCGCATTTAGCCTCCCTAATATGCCACCTAGGCGTAAACAGTCAACGAAGCTCGTTAATGTTTATTTTAGCCATAGTGTATGTGCGTTGTGTTATAGTGAAACAATACGAACACTAAATAAAAAATTAAGTAAATGAATAGGTCTCTTGCAGATATGACTATTGCAGATGTTTTTGTCCCAAGTGAACTACCCTCCCCTCCATCTCTCTCCTCGTTGCAAAAACTCAACCCTCAAAATAGTAGAAATCCCACCCCAAAACATTGCGCAGGATGCTGATGGGATGCAACCATCGAGGTGCTATGGCGAGTCCTTTCTCGAGATTTACAGCCTGCAAGTTCTTCCTAAATTTTTGGAATTTGTGTGTTTTCTTTATCATCATTTGCTTGAGCTAAATTCTCATCACTACAGTTATTTTGTTCGATGATATGTCGACACGATTTTGAGGAATTGAATAATTTGCTATTTACTTGGTTTCAATTTTTTACCTTAAATTTCTATTTTTAAGTGATTTGAAGCTAACGGATATGCATCTAAAGTATTTATTGAGTTGTTTGAATGACATGCTTAGGGTGTTGTGAATTTCAAGTGCATATTAGTGATTATATGTATTTGTCTTTGATGCGAATCAAAATGTTCATACGTAATCACTACAAGAAACTGGAAAATACCAACAGAAAAATTTGTTGGTAATTAATTATTTCTGTTGGAAACTGAATTTACCAACAGAAAAAATATGTTGGTAAACAGCTCGATGGTAAAATTTACCAACAGAATACTGTCTGTTGGTAATTTTACTAACAGATTACCAACAAAAATTTTCTGTCACTAGATTTAGCAACAGACTCATCTGTCGCTATTTACCAACGGAATATTTCCGTTGGTAAATACCAACTGAGGCAGTCTGTTGGTAATTGAAAAATCACCAACATAATTAATCTGTTGGTACAATAACAGCAGCAGTTTTCCGTTGGTAATAATAGTTTACCAACAGCCACAGCTAATATTTTTACCATCGAAATAATCTGTTGGTATTATTTTCAATGTATTTTTTATTTTTTCAATTCTTAATTTTTCCTGTAATTATACCAAATAATTCACAATYATAACCAATAATAAATAATAACCGAGAATTAAAAGATAACTGAAATTATATATTAAATTCCAAACGCCAATATTCAAAATAACAAACGTCAATATCTAATTCGCATCATACCCGAAATACCAAACAACGATATCTAAATCACACGTGATATCCAAAATATCCAAACATTAATCACCAAATACACACATAATACTAACTGTTGTGTGAGCTGCTCAACTTGTGTTCGTAGTGCTGCGGACTCTACATGTGATGTCGCCAAAGAAGAACTTGTAGAACACAAGTCGACATACTTATGCTTCAAACTACCAGTTCCATACAAACATTGCTTCTTCAACCCATCCACGGCACCCACAAAGATTTTAGTCACATCTGCCTCCTCTCCGGCCTCCTTAGCAGCAGATAAACGAGACTCCACATCCGCCTTCAAAGTAACAAATAAGTTTTGTGCATATTTTTAATCAATGATTATTATTTATAATTTGTGCACGAATGAGAGAGTATAAAAAATACTTACAGCTATTCTCTTAGATTTCTCGTGTACATACGTCCCATCTTTTCGCATATGAGTAATAATAAAAGTATCGACCACAGTTGGGTCTTTCCCATGCTCCTCTCGCTGCATTCATTCATAATAATAATATATTATTTATATAAGAAAATTTCACAAGTTAAAATAAACTCAAATAATAAGTAGAAATATTGGTGAAGATATGCAACTGAATGAAGATATGCAATTGAATGACCATGAAACAATTTTAATGAAGATATGCAAGTGAACCACCCAATAAAGCTATTGTTGCTGAGTAAAGTGGATATTGTGGAACAGGAACCAATATCTACAAACAAACCACACTTTGTCAAAGTTAAGAAAGATAAAAAAAAAAGTAAGAAAGAAAGAAAGAAAAAAGAACATTACCCCATCACTAGCACCATTAATAACAGCATTTAGCATCTGCATCACTCCTTTGCTAGCACCATCTGTTAGGAATATGAGTTCAGGATCACTGCAATGTGAACGCAACTTAGAATAATCAGTTTGAGAATCGAAAAACAAAAAATTCTAAACCATTTAGCATTAGCCAGTCATTATTACAACCTCGGATATCCATCACGTCTCTCAATGAAATCTGCCACTTCTTTTCTTATTCCAGGAACACCAKGCGAGTCACTGTAAGCACCTGATTAATGAGTAATAACAAGTTATTATTTGGATTTTATCTCATGTCGTAATATCTGATTATTYAAAAATGYACTTGCATCCATTCATTGTCGGTTCAGGGAGGTCATTATTATGTGTCTAGTGCATATATTCATTCTAACTACAAACATGTATATTTAAAAGTAATTATATAGTTACTGGCTAGACTACCAGATTTTACCAAATACAATTTTTTTAATAAAAAATTTATTATCTGGTTTGTAATGGTAAATGCAGAATTTCTTTTATTGAATCAATACATGTAAACTATGATTATTTTTCTAGCAAAAGAATAAACGAGAGGATAAACAAAATCCAGGTAATTTTTTAAAGGAATTCTATTTCATGAAATAAAATAAAATAACCCAAAAAATATTTAAAAAAAAAACGGGAGAGGAGATGAGGTGAATTTCATTTTATTTATATTACCAACAGATAAAACAATGTTGTTGGTAAAATGGCCATAATACCAACAGATTATTTTATCCCGTTAGTAATTTTAATAAAAATGAATAAAAAATATTGTATAAGTACCAACAGATTAGTATCCGTTGGTATATTTAAAAAGCAAATGGAAAATTGATTTATCAACGGATATATCTGTTGGTAATTACCAACAGAATCGAATTCTGTTGGTAATTACCAACAGAATCTAATTCTATTGGTAATTACCAACAGATTAGTAATCTGTCTCTAAAATAATTAAAGCAATAATAAAATAAAATAAAAATATTATTCTGTTGGCATTCTGTTGGTATTCTGTCGAAATTACCAACCGATGTCGTCCGTTGGTAAAATTCTGTTGGTATTTTACAGTTTTCTTGTAGTGAATATTATTGGATATATGTGAGTATTTGTGAAAGACGGCCTCATTTTCCTGGAGAGGGTGTTCCTCTGGGAGGTGAGTGAGCTGGTTGATTTCTTTGAGAAGTGAGCGAGCTGGTTTTGTAGAGTAGCGACCTGTAGTATGAGGATGAGTTCTCATATAGGGTCGCGATCTCTTGTGGTTTGAGTTGTGTACTTGAGCTCGGTTATGGGCTTTGTGAATATCAAGCCTGTGGGCTTAGTGTGAACTGTATGAAAAGAATAATGGGCCCAGGCCTGTTTTATTAATTTAATGAGAGGTTTATTGTTTATGGGAACTTAGCATGTGGGAGGAATCCTAATTCTAAGTCAGTTGTGGTATTTATGAAATTGTGGTAGGAGAAGGTAACCCTTGCTTGGGGAGGACTTCTCTTGTATCTATAAAAGGAGGTGCATACCTCTCATTATTTAACAAGTTAATATTGCCTCATCACATTACTGTGTGCTTGGAAGAGAAGTATTGCGTGTTGATTTCGTTTATTGACTTAAGCATCGGAGAGTCTTAACGGGTTGGGGGGTGGGGACTCCGACCCGTTCGAGGCGTTGTATTGCAGGATCAAGCGAGGTCGCCAGGATATTCATGGAGGGCTCGAGAGGTCGCTGTGACGTATTTAGAAGCATTTTCAGGTCGCTAATCTCTTTTGAGGTTAGTACCTCCTTTATTTGGTAGCCCAACTTTTTGAACTTATCAAATTGGCGCCGTCTGTGCGAAAGAGGGACATCGAGTCCTTGAGCGAAAGACGTGAGGTACACAATTTTCGTAAGCATAAAACATGACTGCGCAATAAATTTGAGAAATTGTTTTCTAGTATTTCAACCGTTGGATCGTATTAAAATTGTTACACAACATCAAGGACTTTTGAATTACGTTATTAACGGTGGAGATCGGATTTTGAGGTTCGAGGAAATATATATAGATTTTCGAGTGAAACAGATTTTATTTTCAGAAAATTTTGCGCAGCGTTTTTCAAAATACTATTGTGCATAATATAACCGTTGGATCAAACCAAAAATTTGATATATTATTCTACGCATATTGAAGTTTAGTCTTAACGGTGGAGATTTGAGTTTGAGTTCGGAAAATTTTTATAATGAATTTTGAATAGGGCTTATTCTGCTTCCCGGAAACTGTTTGTCTACCTTCTTTTGAAAATTAAGTTATGCACAATTTGATTGTTGGATGAAGTTGAATTTTGGGTATAATAATCACGATAAGTTTATCCTTATATTGAAACATTAATTATGTTCTTATATTGTCATAACCGGTTGGTATTGAGGGGTCGCATGTGGTGATTGAAAAATCTTGTATAACAATATATAGTGGTTGTTGAAAATCAAGCATGTGATTTGATAGATTAATCCCCTGATATACCTTCGTATGAGAATTGGAATGTTGATTGCTTTCAACACATAATGGCACATGATTCATGGAACTTTCTGGTTTAATTTCGTCTGATGAGTTAACGTGACATATGTGTTTCATATGGCAGAGTGTATTACGGGTTGACTTTTTGGTTTGTTTGTGTGGTTTGTTTATGATGATTATATGGTTTTTAATAATATTGATTGGAGTAATGAGTATAATATTGATTGAAGTAATGACTATACTGAAGTAATTTATTGGTTTTTCTGGGCACGATCAGACATATCATGATTTTATTTGCTCTATTTGGATTGACATGTGTTATGAGTCCTTGTGAGTTTATTGATGTTTATTACTTGCCAAGCGTAGAGGAACCGCAACCTCATTGATATGGGATTTAGTTTATTGTGGCATTCATGGGCTTAAGAAAAACAGTAATCATAAAAGGACATTGCTTGATTGTGGGTCGGCCAATTATTTACTTAAAAAAGGGGTTTTGTGGCGTTCATTGAATATGGTCAATTCTTAGTATTTAGAGTATGGTGTTAATATGATGCTCATCATATGTTACCTGAATATGTGTCAGCAATGTTATACAAAATTTTATTCTTTTTTGTGAAAGTGGGGGACTATTGGTTTGCGTATGTGATGTTTTAGATTAATGAATCTTCTGGTTCTCTTATTCCAGTAGTTTGGATGCAACATTAATTCATCTTAGGTAAGTTACATACTTGTGAGGGGCGGATTATTTTATTATGGTAATAATGTAATTCATATTATTTGAATTATATGAATGTGGATGGTTTAATTAGATTTTATGTGGTTTGATTTAGTGGAGGTGGTATGTTGGGTTGATTGATTTGGGAGACTTGCTTGTGAAATTGAGTTATATGAGGATATACGGATGATTTATTTTTCTTGACTGAAGAGACTTATTTGAATTTAAAAAGTCGATTTATTTTTCTAACTGGAATCAACGGCGAGAAGTTATTCGTTTACTGTTACTTTCAAACTATTATGGATGAGCGGCACATGATCATATACTAACGGATTTAGTGCAGGTTTTTTCTGTTTGGTTTATATTAATTTTGAGTTTTAAGGGTCACTCTATGTGCTGCCTGGAATTTAGTCCGGGAATGGTCAATTCCAACAAATGTGATGAGATCGTGTGTCCAAATATTCAAGGCCGATTTATTTTGTTGCTCAATGTCTAAGGCGATGAGGTCGCGTATCAACCGAACACAACAAAATCATTAAAAATCGAGATAAGTATTTATTTTGTTTTAGATGTGTTTAAATGAGGATGATATGATTTGGTTGATTGATGTGGTTGTCATATGGGATACTTGTTTTTGGACTTGATTCACATGGTGGTAGACTTATTTAATTATTGAGTATGGTGTGATGATTGGTAATCAATATGCATAAAAATATCAAATATATTATTTATGCCTGGTTGACGTAATCACTGGTCGTATTTACATGTGAAATTTGTTTTGTTTTAGCAGTGGTTAATGTGATCGAATATTATGAAATCTGGGAATTATAGGTTTTTAATTTTGTACTCTCCGGATTCATGTGCTACTAAAATCTTTGTTGAAAGTGGAAGATGGATTCATGGGGTTTAATTGGGGAGTACTTATTTGATTTTATATGGTTATGAGGAAATGCTTATATTTTTAGAGATAAGCAAGATGAGTTTTGACTAAAGATTAACTGTTTATCAACTTTCAAGTTACTTGAATGAGTAGTATCATGAAAACACACTAGAATTGCTTATTCTTGCACATTCCCGTATGAAAATAATGCACTGCCACGCTCCAATAAAATGGTCATAAATCACTGTTGGATGATCCTTTTTGAGATCCGATTTTTGCGTTGGAAACTAGACTCGTAGGGATTCCCATTGGTATGTGATTTGACTTTTAATTCATTACCAATTAAATCAGTTTAATCTTCAAAGTCGATATACATGCTGAGAACTTTGTGTCAGTTTTTGTTTTGATCCTATATGGCTTGATGGTGATATGATATTTGTGGTTGTGGGAAATGGAGATTTTTGGTTTTAAAAATGTTTGATTAACATGTTATTGGCGCGAGTAAGGTTTTGATATTCGAATGATATTTTCTATGATTATGCTAACGAATTTGGGTGCAGGGCCTGTTTAGGTCGTATTAACTTAGGGTTAGTTTGTGGGTTGCCCGACATGTAATTTGGAGATGGGTAACCCAATGCGAAGAGGTCGCCAATGTTTAAGGCCATGTACTAGGTCGCGCGTCCAAATATTGACAAAAAGGAGATCGGGGAATTGTGCTACCTAAAAACAAAAAGGTCGCGTAGTTGGATATTCGAGGAGAGGTGAATTTTCCTATAGCACCAATATGAATACGTATCGGGTACGCTTTTTGAAATCTCATTAAAGGATGGTTTCCAATTTGAGCCCTATTTATTTTTATGTGGTTGAGCATGGGGAGAATAATTTATTTATACGATTTAAATGGTTATGGTGTGTGATTTACTTTAAATGGTTTTATGATGATTTACGGAAAATTAACATGTTAAGATCTTCGCGACCTCGTTATGGTCTCTATGACCTCATTACACGATCTTGACAATCTTGTGCGATCTAGACTTTATGATCCAATATGGGTTTTATGTTTAAATCCCGACGCTTTCATGAGGTCGACAAAGGGTTTTATGAATATGTTTAAGTTCCGACGCTCTCATTAGGTCGATGATGATTAAATTCCCACGCTCTCATTAGGTCGATGATGGTTAAATCCTGACGCTCCCATTAGGTCGGCGATGGAGTTTGTGGTTCGGAAGTTGTGTTTTTGTGGCGGGAGAAGGTAACTCTGGACCAGAGGGCACTTCTCCCGCATAAAGTTCGTATTGAAGAGCTGTGGTGAAAGTTTGTGTTTGTGGCAAGTATAGTATTTTTATGGCGGGAGAAGGTAACTCTGGAC
>BMAC01000043.1:1832554-1912554 GCA_014905375.1 Phtheirospermum japonicum
TATCTGTTTTAAAGCAGATCAGATCTGCGTTCTGAAGAACAGAAAGAAGAAGGAAAAGAAAAAAAAAAACACCGGACGCCACCCCAGTCCGCTCCGCCCGACGCCAGCCCCCGCCGATGCCTCCGCCCCTTCCGCCGCTGCCTCTACCTCAGCCCCAACTGTCGCTATCCTCCGCTTGATTTCTCTGCCCCGCAGCCCCAGTTGCTGCCCCAGCCGCCGCTCATCCGTGGCCCAACCGCCGCCCACAAGGTAAATTCCTCTCTCTCTTTAATTTTTTTTAATTTTTTTGTGAATTAAGATTTTTAATTTTTGAATATTATATGAAATAATTACATAATTGGTGTATAATTTAGGTATTATTATATAATTAGAGTATAATTTAGGAGTTTTTTAGAGTTTAGTTTAGGTATTATTGTATAATTAGGGTATAATTTAAGTGTTACTGTATAATTAGGGTTCAATTTAGGGGTTTTGTATAATTAGATTTTAATTGAGATATTATTTTATAATTATCGTTAATTTATATTGAGGTACTTCTTCAATGTCGTTTTGTAAGGCGATTGAGATGTGGAATGAGGAATCTATGTTAAAGGTGAGTTGTCTAATAGATGGCCCTGTAAGATGTTTGTCAATAATCTGTAATTATAATTCTGTTGATTGAAGTATAGACAAATTCACAAAATTCTTGGAACACTAGGAGCCAATAGAGCTTCGATTATTGAAGTGATAAAGGAAGTTAACAGAACAGTGGGTGATATTTGAATTTATTTTAATATATGTTTAAGTAATTAATTTATTTCAAATTTTGGTTAAATGATTACAGAAAGCCATGGAGGACAAAAAAATATTTGTTAATTCACGTGGGGAGTGTAAGTAAACCAAAGGATGTACTGCAGTTTTTTGTTTTTACTTTTTACCTATAGAGAAAATAACTGACCTTAGCATTTTTGGTTATCATGTTGCCTAAATAGTGCTGATTGATGCTGCATATGAGCCGCTGCTTCCCAGAGAGGAGAACGCCATTGGTGAGCATATATCAATATATTGTTATAGTCTCTTTCAAATTTGTTGATTTCTTCACTATAATTATCGTTGCTCTCTTCATTTCAGGAAATTATGAGGGGCAACCTAAACATTAAGAGAATGTTAGTGCTGCTATTTGTATGCACTTACTTTTTGCTTGTTCAAATTATGAAGGCAAGTGAAATCACTCCATTTTCCTTTCTAAACGTGGAACATAGTATTTTCATGCCAAAACCAATAACTTTAATAATATTTCTGATATGGATTTCGGTTTACAGAATGACACGAAGGCTTGCAATACATTGTATTGGATTCTTACCTTATTACAGGTAAATTATCTCTTCGAGCTCGAGGTTTTAATTTCTTTGCGGTCGAATTGGTTGATTAATTAATTCCCTGTTGTTATGTTATCAGCTTCCGGTTGCTTTCGCAGTGTTTAGCTACGAATGTGTTAAACTTTACAATGAAAATAAGAAAAGAAGGTTGGATGGAAATCCAGAGCTAATATGCGAGGCAGCAATAGAATGGAGCTGTGTAAATCCATTCGATTTAGTTGATTTAGGGATGATGATGATGATGATACAGTTTAGTTGATTTAGAAAATAATAGTATTTATATTTGGTACTTTATTTATATTTTATACATTATACGATAAAATTATAAATTAATTATATTATATTTTTAATTTTATATTTTTTTGGAGAAATGCAAATTAGTTTTCGTATTGAATTATTGATATGTGACATAAATACAGAAAAAAATTCAAATAAAATAAAATTTAAAAATGCTGACGGGACCAATCCGTCAGTATTATTTGAAATTACTGACAGGTAAGGCCCGTCAGCAATTGCTGATACGATTACCTACCCGTCAGCATTTGCTAACGGGTCTCGGGTTGTGGCTGGGGGCTTTGCTGACGGGTCAAACCCGTCAGCAAGCCATCAGCAAATGCTGACTGGTTGATTAATGTTGTCAGAAAATCATTTACTGACGCCAAAAATACTAACGGGCATGACCCATCAGCATCCGCTTGCTGACGGGTTTGCGATGGGTCACGCCCGTCAGCATTTCCCTTTTTTTGTAGTGTCCAGTGTTTGTATTTGGATTACTCGTGAATCTATTTAGTATATTCATTGAATATGCTAAATCAGGTCGTGTACAATTCGTAATATACATGAGGCTCTCAATGATCCTACAATATCCCAACTGAACCACTAGATTACCTTTGTTTTTAGCGAAATATAGACTATCATCAAATGGTGTCTTTGTCGGTGGATCATCAAATGCATTAAACTTTCTCAGCACATCACAACATAGTGAGACTGAGATAGTATTGTGCCACTTGAGATCCTCTTGATCTTGATCCCAATGATCACATTGGTTTGGCCCAAATCTTTCTAAGTTATCTTTCAACATGTTCTTAGTCTTCATGATCAATTCATGAGTATTACCCCACTATCAGCATGTCGCCAACGTAAAGACTAACAATGATAAACAATTCAGGTGTGCTCTTCACTAATTAAGAAACCCCATGCACTCTTAAAATTAAGAAGTTTGATATCTTCTTGCAATAGGACTAGGTCAATTGTAGTGCGGCGAACTCTTTAAAGTTGTCTCTCTCGAGGAAAGCTAATCAATTAATTGTTGTGTTGTAACACGAAAAGAGGAAAAAAATCTCATAAACACATAAATTTTTTTTTTTGGGGGTTTGGCATCTAAGGCAATTATTTAAATTATGAAAACTGAAATCAAAGCATTTCAAAAGAAAACATTTGAAGAAAGCACGTAAAAGACACTTAGAAGAAAATGAGTTTTGAAAAGCAATAAAAAAAGGGTATAGGGCTATAGACTCGTTCCATGACATTGATAATTTTCTGAACGCATGACCTAGAAATCAGGATTGTCAATCCCAATCCTCAGTTGAGCACCTGACAAATTCCAAATTAATGGTTCTAAACTCATCCAGGCCTTAGACCAATTATGTTTATCCTATCATCAAGTGAAATTACAAGAAATCAAAGCAAGAACAAGCAAATTGCAATTGAGAGCCCTAAACACGGAATTAATCAATAAAGATATGAATTTGAGAAATCTAATGGAATATAAAAAAAAGATATTCAACATCAATATCATGAATTAACCACAAAGTTCAAATTCTTATAGAAAATAACAAGAAACGAATCTAGAAAACGAGTGAAAAGTGATTAAAAATCAACTAAGGAAAAATAATAAGCTCTGTCAAAATTAAAAGAAGATCTTCAACCAAGAAATGAATCCAACACAAATTTTAAACCTTGAAGCAAAATAAGAAGATCTAGATCAAAAATCAAGTTTGGGAGAAGGAAACCTCCCAAACTTGGAGAAAAAGAAACTAAGAATATAAAAAATTAAGCTAAGAATGAGTGTTTTTGAAATGGGGAAGGGAATGTTCTATATATAGGTGAAATGGGGGTAAAAATGGTCATTTGGTGCCAAAAAGGGCCACATAGCCAATGGATCTCGATGTTGTGCATAATTGTCGCCGAAGGCTAGGTAGAGGGCACCAATGGCCTGCACCGAGGCTGCGTCAAAGGTACTTTGGAGCTTCTAATGAAGTGTCAAAGAGATGTAGAAGATGTTGAAAGGTGTTACCTAAGGTGTTGTGCCATTAGCCTTGGTGTTGTGTAAGCTCCTGCCTTGGTGTTGAGCTTGGTGTGCAAGGGCGCCGAAAGGTCGCCAAAGCTGTGTGCCAAGGCAGCCTTGGTGTCGCATCAGTGGGCTAAGGTGCATATGTGCTGATATTTCTGTTGGAAGGTGTCAACAAATTGCGCGTGGGCATGTGCGATGGTGAGCGAGAGGTTGCATTAGCTTGCAAGGTGTGAAAGACAAGGGCGTGCAGACGTGGGCGAGAGTGTGCGATAGATATGAGAACTGTCATGAGTTGGCATCTTGGTGCAATGACTCTAGGCATGGAGCATGCGTGATAGGCGAAGGGTGTGGGCATTACCGAAGGGTTTTCACAGGCATCAATCATGATGTGAATTTATGGGCGAGGGGTGCCGATAGGTTGGGGTAGTGTGCGAGAAAGTGTGTGCGGTTCTTCCAGAAGCTACCGACCATGGTGCACAAGCCAGGGCAATTTAGAGGTTCACCAGGGGTTTGCTGCCTACGTGGGTCTGATGTGTGCGGTTGTGGCTTGTCAATCGTCGTCATTTTTGCTCAATCTTTGCACCATTGTCTTGTCATGGAAATTGTCGGGCTCGTCTCGTCCTCCGACCCCGCTTTGACCAATTATGACCTTACAAAATAAAATAAAGTAAATATCCTAAAAATAAGCAAAAACTACAAAAAAAAATAATGAAAGGATAAGACAAAATACAAAAATACAAAATAAGCAAAATGACTTAAAATACGATAAAAACATAACTAAAACATTTAAATGAGACACATAAACATACATAAAACACATATAAATATATACAAATTATTTACATAGACACACTTATCACACTCGTTTATGTGAAAACCATTTGACATCATTACGGTGTCAAACTTGAGATAACATTGCATAGGTTCTTGTTCACATCCATACAAAGACTTAACAAGTCTACACACTTTATTCTCTTCTCCAAGAACCACAAACCCTTTAGGTTATTCCATATAAATCTTCTATTCTAGATCACCATTGAGAAACGTAGTTTTTACACCCATTTGGTGAATCTCAAGATTGAAACATGCCATAAATCATACAACTCAACAATATAAAAATAAGCATTATTATTATTATTAATAACTGGACGCTTAGCATTACATTCAACTTGATGAGTCCCTTTTCAAGATGACCCTTGACCAATAATTCTTTTCTCTTAATAAGCACAAAACGGCTAGACTCAAACACTATTTTAAACCCATGCTGAACAAGTAGGGATCCCAAAACAAGGTTTTTTTGTAATATCTAGAACATGAAACACTCTTTCAAAGTCATCTCTAGCCCAATCGTCATCTTCAGCAGCACCTTCCCGATTTCAACAACACTAGTAGTGGAGGAGTTTCTTATATGTATGGAGGTTCCTTCCGGAAATGAAGGTATAATTGGAAAATGCATCTCGATCAAAACACACGTGACAGGTAGCCCATGTATCAATGAACCATTCTATTTAATTATCCACGAGATTAGCTTCAAAGACCAATGTAAAAAGGTTTAAAATAGACATGCCATGAAGCATGTCATTGTGTCATTCTGATAATCCTTTAGAGGCTTTTTGTAGACTTTCATCACGTATCATGACTTTACACAAATCTTTAGTAGTAACTTTGACCGAGGCATACACACCATACAACGTATTATCTAATCCATTGAGGTTATAGTTCCTGCCAAGCATCAAAGCAGCACGATGATTGAAACTCTCATTTTCTGTAGCCACAACATGATCATCCTTCCTTGAACTGAGCTAAACCCAGATTGGTCAGATAAAAGCTCATCTTATGCTGCCAAGTTTTAAAATCTTGTCTATTAAACTTCTCAGGACGTTCAACATGTGCAAAAATAAAAACAAATATGTGTGAGTAGAAACACCAAACGTCACAATACCAAAAGTAGAGAAAGGAGCAATATGCATAAATGTATTAATTGTTCCAGAACCAGCACTAACAATACGGGTTTGTTGGTTTCCAAACTAGTACCAGTAGTCGTGTTCGTATCTTTCAGGTCTATTAGTTCAAATTACAAATAAGAATCTTATAATCGAGGTGCATGCATCATCCGACTTGAGCATATACACATCCCTTATAACAAACACTTGAGTGAATTGAGCGAACACCCTCAAAATTCTATTTATGAGGAAGTCATCGATTTGGTTTTCACTTGAGAAGGGGTAATACGAGCAATGCTTGGCGATAACGAGTTTATGTTTATACTTTCATCATATTAATTAGGATAAGCACAAGGGTTTTTCTTTTTACGTAATGTTCATTGCATGTGCACTCTCGATTCTTTTCGTTAATCGAGGATGAACAAACCGATAAGTGTGGGTTGGTTGTTTTGCATGTAATTGTGGTGTTTTTCTCGTATTTTTAATTAGGGTTTAGTGTCATTTTTGGTGGTTTCGATTCGAGTTTTATTAAGTTATTAAGTTGTTCTTCTTCTTTTGTTATTTTTAGAGTTTCTCTTTGATTTTATATTTAATTTGGTTAAATGAGTTCAATTAATTTGAGGTTTGGTGTAATTCGTGGGTTCTTATGTTCAAAATTCCTATTTTCTTAGGTAAAGGCATTGAGGCTCAAAACTCAAGCCAAGTCGTGCCAAAATTCGCGCCAAGAGCAAGCTCCTAAAGGGCCAAATATTCTGGAATGTTAGCCAAGGCATACCAGGCGAATCCAAAATCCGCGCCAGTACCCTTGGCGCATGATGGCGCATGCCTAGGCAAGCCCATTTCAGCGCCAAGCGCATTGCCAAGACCGGCGCCCAGCACCTTGCCAAAACTTGCGCCATGCCTTGTGCCTGCTCACGCCAAAATAGACGCCCGCCCGCAAGCCTCAGCGCCTGGCGCCCAAGTCCGTACCAACATCAACACCTAGCCTCGCCTTCTCTCGCCCAAATCCTCGCCACCACACGCCAACATCAACGCCCAGTTCCTCGCCACTTTATGACATCCGCTTGCCACACCAAGCCCAAACCAACACCACACCTCGCGCCAACCGCCCAGCGCCCGACCTTGGGCACCCAAGATCGACCAATGCCGATCCACCTCGAGCCAAATCAAGCCTAGGGTCGAGCCAAGTGACTAGCAAGTTCAAACTTGGGTCAAACCCAGAAATCCAAGCCTTTAAGGCTAGTTTGGCCCATTTAACCCCAACAAAGACCTAGTATAAATAGGACACTTCTCTCATTTTGTAAAAGGATCACTCATTCTCCAACTCTTGCATGAGTTAGGAATTAATTTTCTCTCTCTAGTTATTAGATTAGTTTCAGACTTTTTCTTGGGTTTGTAAGCTCAAGAAGAATTCAAGACATCACTTGAATTTTATTTTGGATTGAAATTTAATTCAAGTTTGTTATTCATTTCTTTGATTCAAGTAAGTTTTCCTTTATTTTCTTCCTTGTTCTTCAATTTATGCATTTTGCCTTAACTCTTAGATTAGTTGTTGAATTTTGTGATTTGGCTATGGAATCTAGTTGAGTGACAAACAAAGATCATAGATCGAGTCCTTGATCATTTTTATTTTGAGTATTGCATATGCTTTATTTTGGTTTTTATTTTCATGCATAGTTTTATGTTGAATACTAGATCTACTCTTCGTTTCTAGTTATTTCTCGTAAAGTTTTTAACTTTCACGTCAACTTTTGTTACTCTTTCCATTGATGCTTTCGATTTTTGTTAATTTGTATTTCTAAAATTTCATGATCATGCATGCATAGTAGTACTTTAGGCTTTCATGCTTGTACTTAGTGAAACTTTTCTTTTTGTTGCTTGTTTTCATTCTTAATTGCTATTTCCATTAGGCATACGAAATACTTGTATTTCCTTTCGTAGTTAATCCTTTAATTGTTTTAATTTCCATTTATTCTCATTTTCTCTTAATTCCAACAAGCTAAAAACCCATTGATCCCTTCAAACGAATCGAATTCCGATAATACCAAGTCATGAACCCTTCCTATATTATCATCACCACTAAGAATTTACAAAACAATCATTCAACTTCGACTGGTTGGGGTTTTCTATTAGTAAACTTCGGTGGGAATAAGTTTTTCTCTTTTCTTTCAATCGGAGGGAAGGAAAGAGCTGAAAAAGATGCTTCATTTGGTTCCCTCGGATCGGTTAAATCCAGTCCGCGGTAAACTAAAAGATTAAGATGACACAACAAATCAATCTCTCTCTCTTTTCTGTTTTAATCAATTTTATTGTTCATAGGGACCGATTGATTAATATACTTTGATTTGGCATTTTCTTTAATTAGAAAAACTAAAACCGAAGCAAAACAATAAGGGGAAAAAAGTAGGGAGGAAACCTAACCCCCTGAGTTTTTCGAGTTTTTACACTTTGCCATAGTTTTATTTTTTTTACACTTTCCCTTATAATTCGAGGACATTTCCATTTGAATGGTTCAACATTTTTTCCAGTAAAATGAAAAATCCAATCAAAACTTTACTTGTAGAATCAAGAATCGGCTCAAAACAAAGACAAAATGTAAGAAAATAGGAAAAACAACAATACTAAATAGAATATATTGCACAATCTCTTCCTTGAAATAAAAACTATATTTTAATAATTCAAAATTAATTTTTAACTATATTGCCCAAAAAAATATACAAGCATATTGTAGACAACATCAATAATCCACAAATCAGTTTTCCATGAGATTGCAGGGAGACTTTTCAACAATCAAATGCGGAAACTTTCAGAAATCAAAATCTTAATCATTTACACAAGGATTAACTTTTAAGATCTCAGATTACAAGATTCTAAAAATCCAAAATTAGAACATTAATTATTGTTAACTGTCAAATTCAGAGATATAGGAGAAGGAAGTCCTAATTTCTCCTTTCACTTCTACCCAAAAACCATTGTTCTGAAAACCGGACCGGTTATCGAACCGGTAAAGCTACAGGTTCAGTGGTTCACAGGTCCAACCGTGGTCGGACCGGTTTTATATATATATATATATATATATATATCACTATTAAATATGTTATAAATAAATAGAATAAATTAGATTAATAAAATATATGATTATAAAATATTTTAAAATTTAATTCAAAGAGTCCATATGAATAAATATGAATTCATCAACCACAGTACAACATAGAAAAATGTAGTTGAATTAAATATAATGAAGAAAAATCAAATCAAATAGTTCAATTCTAATATCATCACTCCAAGTCCAATAACTTTCAAATAAAATAAAATTAACCATCATAATTTGTATTTATTTGTACTCCAAATAAAAAAAAATAAGACCCCGTCAAGATTTATTTAATATAAAAATTAGAAAGCAAAAAAAAACCAAAAAAATCAAAAAAAACGGTCGAACCTGTCACAGGTTCACCGGTCCAACCGGTTCTTGACCGGTTTGACCAGTTTTTGACCGGTTTTTTAGCCAAGCGGTTTTCACATGAAAACCGGACCGGTGTGGTGACCGGTTCCCGGTCGAACCGGCCGGTCCGGTCCGGTTTTCAGAACTATGCCAAAAACCTAGGATGATAGATGTCGCCACAAGCACCTTGACGGCGGCTCCATTCCCATAACTTTGGTAACCCCTATTCTTAGTTGCTATTTTTCTATAAAACTAGATAGAGCTCCATTATAGAGCCCTACATATCATGTATAGGGTTTCATAATGGAGTCCAGTCTGGTTTTATAGAAAAACCGTTCTTAGTTGTGTGTTCTTTATTTTGAATTTGACAAAACAAGCAAACCAAGGGGTTTAAATCTGCTCCTCCTTTTTAGTAGTGTATTTTATTATTATTATTACTAATGTTATTATTAAGTGGAGCGTGTGAACTACTTATCATGTTTTATTTTTTTTATTTTCTTATTTAGTCATTAATTGATAAAATTGCCCTTCAAGTAACAACGTGCATGGCACGTGATGAACTTTCGGCTACAAAAATTACCGAGGGTGTGTATTATGTGGCAAAGTGCAACAATCGTAAATTTGAGGGGGTAAATATAGAAAGAATAACTCATATGTCAAAATGTAAAAAAATCAAGAAGTTGTGGGGGTTTAGTATGACTATGAGATGGTCTCGTTCAAATTTTTGTGCCAGAAAGTATAGTGTAAAAATACAGATGTCGTCCCCGTTTGAAGATATTTCTCTCTAAATAAAAGTCGAATATCATTAGAATCATAAATCGCATTCGATTTTTTGAAGCACAAAAATCGCAGCTACAAATCTTCACCCTCCTCTCACACACGTTCCGGAAAAAGGAGTATTTTTTCTCCTGGAGAAAAATGGCTTTCTCCAATCCCTCCTCCCTCTTATCTTCTTCCTGCTCAGTATGCAACAGGCTAAATCCACTGCTATTCTCCACCACACGACGTCGTCTCATATCTCACTCTCTCTCCCGCTCACACTTGATTCGCGCCAGAAGCAGGCGTTTCACTACCACTGGTAACCACTAACTACCAAGTTCTTGAAAAAAAAAAATCAAGAATGCCAGCAAAAACATGTGAATATATCAAATGTTAGAAAAAATTGATGGAAATTAAAGAACCCATGTCCCTCATTTTTATTATATTTTTATAATTATTTGTGAGTCTTGCATTAATAGTCGAATTTGAAGAAAATTATATTTGTCACTATTGTAGGAAACCCATTTAAAGGGTGAATGCATTTATTGTATAATCGATATGTTCTTTTTACATTGATATTTTTTTATGACTTTATGATTATACGTGGTTTCTCTATGGTGTTGCTGATATTCTGATTCTTACTGTAAATCCCAGTTGCTGCAATGGGGGATAATGGTGGTGTATTCACTTCTCCGGAAGTAGCAAAGGCCTTTGACTTTACGGCAGAAGAAAGAATTTACAAATGGTAAATTCAAATACTGTTTTATGTTCCAGTTTTTATTTTCGACTCAAAAGTCCCGAATTGAATTGAAACGAAACAATGAAATTTGAAATTTAAACAGTTTAGAATCCAATTACGAATGTTACACCATATGGTTAGTTTAGAATGCCATGGACTTTATTGCAAACGGTATTGTAATATTGAACAATGCATTTTTGCTTATGTCCATACCGTATTTCTTTAATCTTCTCATTTAACTGTAACATTATAAGGATCATGAAAATGCATTTTTCTTGTGAATTGACTTGTTTCCTTAAATTTGAATATCAAACATTGACTTTTGAAAATGCTGGATATTAATTAATAGGTGGGAGTCTCAAGGCTATTTCAAGCCAAATTATGAGAGGGAAAATGATCCATTTGTAGTTTCAATGCCCCCGCCTAATGTTACTGGTTCGTTGCACATGGGACACGCTATGTTTGTGACTCTTGAGGTTGGCTTATATTATTTATGCACCCATCCTTACATGTCAATTGTTATTTGGACTGCATTTCTATAGATTTCGATTATTTTGTAGCTTTAATTTTTTTTGGCAGATTAAAATGCAAAAACCGACACATTTTTTTAAATTGATTTTCTATGTCGATTTACCATACCAGTTTTCTGTTAGCCATGGTTAATTGATATTAAAAATTAAAAAATGGCTTTAAAATATTAGTGATATTGTTATGATTGTAGGATATTATGGTAAGATACAACAGAATGAAAGGAAGACCAACACTCTGGCTTCCTGGAACTGATCATGCCGGCATTGCAACCCAGGTTGATTCACTATCTAAAAGCATTAATTTTCTGTTTATTAAGTGGTTCATTATAGTTGTATTTTTTCTTTTAGCTCCCTATCGAAAATATGTGTACAATAAACCAGTTCAATTCCACTTTGATGAAATGCGCTTATGTTGAGAAACTTATAGAGATTCTTCAAAATCTCACCACTATTTGTCATGGCCTCTGATTTTCATTCATTTAATAATTTATTTTATCAAATTTCTTGAGTGAGAATTTTTATATGCAATTTGTCACATAAACTAGGACGTACTTCATGGTCACATGGTGATGTTACTTTTTACTTTTCAGTTGGTTGTGGAAAGAATGCTAGCTGCGGAAGGAATAAAAAGAGTTGATTTGGGTCGAGAAGAATTTACAAAACGAGTATGGGAGTGGAAGGAAAAGTAAATCTACTCATACTGATACCCTTTTCATTCTCTAAAATTTCCAATTTGTGTATTACTGAGATAGTTACTCATTTTATGCAAGTAGATGGTTATTTGCTTTCATTTGCTCTCACATCTCGATCTCGGGTGAAATTTCGACCATGCAGAAATATTGACATTTTTGCAGTATTTGACCTTTATAATAAGTTCGTTAATTATCTTTGAAGTGCTTAGTTGCGGGGGTCCTAAAGAGGATAAGTGTTTTTGATAAGTACCAGGATATATTTTTAACCAAGTGACGCGAAACCCATTGTTTGATTCACTGTTCATTCACCCTCTATCTGTAATGACGTCTTTTTTGGCCCCAATGTCGGTATCTGCATCATTATGATTCATCTTTTGTGTATTTTTGATTGGTGTTTTGTTTCTTGACACGGAATGGGAATGTCGGCAGCTTTATAATTGCATACCCTTCTGCTTTATGCATATGATTTTTTTTCCCGAGCGATTAAGGGCACTCAAATATGAATATACGTTCTTTAAATTTGTTTGGGTTGCAACATGTACTCTATTAAATGCTCCACCTTTGTAATTATATGCAAATTATATTACATAAGTGGTAATTATGTCCTGAGCCATGTTAGGATCACGTCAAGAGTGACCTCAGGTGCACCTTCAATTTTAGCCTATCACAATGACACTTTACAGTTGTTAGAGAAGTTTGTAATCCACTCTGTAATTCTCATTTTTCGGTCTTCAGTGTATTGTGGTGCTCATTCAGCGTATTAATTGTAGGTATGGCGGGACAATCACGAATCAGATAAAGAGACTTGGTGCTTCTTGTGATTGGACAAGAGAACGTTTTACCTTAGATGCTCAGCTGAGTCGTAAGGCATTCGTCCAGTAAATCCCCCAGCAACCATTATTCATAAAGTATATGGGATAATAGTGTTGTCTAGAATAGTTCAGCATTGGACTTATCAGCTGCATATAATATTTAATTTGGTGAATTGGATTTTCATAGACTGGTTAAGACAATTTTTGTTCTCTTTACGTTTTCAGGGTCAGTAGTTGAGGCCTTTGTTAGGCTTCACGAGAAAGGCTTAATATATCAAGGTATGAGCAATTTACTTTTCAACTTTTTGATTTTTGCATAAATTTTATAAGCCTTTTCAGTTATAGAAGAAAAAAATACATGATTTTAAATTCTACTTTCTGGGAGTGATTTTATTATTCAACTCATCGTAATTGGTTTTAAATTTATGTTGATGAAAATCCTTCTAATATTTGTAGTAACAAGTAGTTTCTTGCAGGTTCTTATATGGTGAACTGGTCACCTAATCTACAAACTGCAGTATCTGACTTGGTAAGCAAATTACGTCTAGGTTCCTTTGATATCTCCTGTTAGATTTTTTTTAATTGTTATTTATTTATTATTATTTATATTATTACTTTTGTATTGCATTCATCTTTCTTGTAGGAAGTGGAGTACTCGGAAGAACCAGGTGCTCTATACCACATTAAGTACCGTGTTGCTGGTGGCTCAAGGTATTTGCCTAATTAAATTGTTACATGCTTGTATTTTACATACAAATTATATGCAACAAATCTTGTTATTCTCCGTGATAATGTATTTTTTGCTTACACGGCAGAGATGTTTTTGTCTGTATATATCACAGGAGTGACTTCCTAACAATTGCAACCACAAGGCCTGAAACTTTATTTGGTGATACAGCTGTAGCTGTGCATCCCGAGGTAACTTTGTCTGTTTATTAACACATATTATGTTTTGGTACCCACAGAATGCAATTTATTTTTGGAAATGAATCACTTAAGTTAAACTACATTGCCTGACATTTCATTGAAATATATGGATATTATACTCATAATATTTTTTGTTGATGTTTCTTAGGATGAACGATATTCTAAGTACATTGGAAAGATGGCTATCGTCCCGATGACTTTTGGTCGGCATGTGCCCATAATTTCTGATAAGGTAAAAATATTCACTCTCATGCTTCTATACTTTGCTACTGTGACCTTCAAGATACTTCTTCCTCGTGGATTAGAAAAAATATTAATGAATATGGTTTTTGTTTGTTTGTTTTTTGTTTTTTGTAATGGTTTTCTGTTCCTTGAGAATACATAATATATTAATCTGATGTATATTATATTTTACTCTAGTTAGGATTATAGTCAATTTTTTATTTTTATCAGTTTCTCTTTGTAGCTTCTTTTTCTTATTCCTGTTAATGCTTTCATTTTAGTGGATGTCTTAGTTCTGAATATACTTTCTTGTTGACGATACAGTACGTTGATAAAGACTTTGGGACTGGTGTCTTGAAGATAAGCCCCGGCCATGATCACAACGATTACCTTCTTGCTCGAAAACTTGGTCTTCCCATTCTGAATGTCATGAATAAAGACGGGACGCTAAATGATATTGCTGGGTTATACTGGTATCTCTTGAAATTTGGAGTAAAATGTTGGGTTAATTACAACAAGTATTCTTGAGGTTTGACATTATTTATAAAAAAAAAAAGAGAACCTCCAAAATTACTAAAATACCCCTGAGATGCTATTTTGTCTTACATTTACCCCCTTCATAATAATAAAACATTTCAAAAACCACCTTCGCATTTTAAAAATATTACAATTAGCCCCTTAATTTTAACATTGAATCAAACCTTGGGTATTTATGTCATTTTGATTTTTATTATTTATTTATTTTTTTTTATTTTGTAATTGGGTCAAACCTCAAGGGTATTTTGCAATTATCCCTAAATTGTTTTGGCAAATTGTAAAGGAATTGATGTTTGGCCTAATTTTTTTTGTAATTGTATCAAAATGTTCAGTGGTCTTGATCGGTTTGAGGCACGAAAGAAACTTTGGTCAGCTCTTGAGGAGACGGGATTGGCTGTAAAAAAGGAGACTCACACTCTACGAGTCCCGAGATCTCAACGTGGTGGAGAGGTGTGCAAAATATTGGACAAACGTTTGCTTGAAAGGTGCATGAATTTTTGTCTTTCTTGTTCTAATATGAAGTTCCAATTCGTTCAGATAATAGAGCCTTTAGTAAGCAAACAATGGTTTGTGACAATGGAGCCCTTGGCTGAGAAAGCTCTCCAAGCAGTGGAAAAAGGAGAATTAACTATCTTGCCCGAACGTTTTGAAAAGGTACATAGTATTAGTTTATCTTTTCCGAAGCACTTCATGTTAGGAGTAATTACAAAGAACCCTCAAGGTTTGGGCTAATTACGAAAAAGCCCTGAGGTTTTTGAAAATTACAGAAAACCCCTTGAATGTGATTCCATCTTACATTTTCCTCCTTCACAAAGCCAAAAAAACATCTCAAAAACCCTTGAAATTTATAGAAATATTAAAATACCCCTTTATATTGTGATTATTTGTTTGTTGGAGTTGCATTTTTACCTGTGCATATACGTGATGATTCAGATATATAATCATTGGCTATCGAATATCAAGGACTGGTGTATAAGCAGACAACTATGGTGGGGTCATCGTATACCAGTATGGTACATTGTGGGTAAAGACTGTGAAGAGGAGTACATTGTTGCTAGGACTACTGACGAAGCTCTTGAAAAAGCTCGTAAAAAGTATGGAGAAAATGTTGAAATATATCAGGATCCGGATGTGCTTGACACCTGGTTTTCGAGGTTTATTGATAAGCCTTTTTTTTTTTTGGGGAAATATTATCTGTCCATTTGCTTTTTATAGCTTCATCTCTGTTTAGCACTCGTCCTCTAAAATTCCATAACAAACAAAAGAAATTAGTGTCGGCAGAATTTTAAAAAAAAAAGCCATTAAATCAATCAATAATATAAGTGATATTTACAAAAACTACCCCTGAGGTTTTTGTTGCTCTAGTTTGCATGCCAGAATTTCGTGAATGAGTTAAATGAAACTAAAATTATCTATTAATTAGTTCCCCCATATTCTTTGTATATTGCTCCTTAAATAAGCAAACTAAAAGTCTCTCATAGTTAGATGACGAGATGCTTGATCCCTGAATGCTTGGCTGTACAAAACATTGTTGATAACATGCTAAATGACTAAATAATAAACAGATTGTTTAAACTCATCCTTTTTGTTTGCGTTTTTCTCTTAGTGCACTGTGGCCTTTCAGCACACTTGGTTGGCCGGATGTGTCAGCTGAAGATTTTAAGAAATTTTATCCTACATCAGTTCTTGAGACCGGGTATTCATTTCTGCTGCTTGTGCGTTTTCTTCTTTACCTCTTTGTTTAATCTAGCGACAAAGCAATTTACATGAAGAACTGACATTCAATTTGAAAAATAAAAAATAAAAAAATTAAGGTTTATAAATATTAGGCATTGATTTTGTATATTCGAAGGATACTTTTTCCCTCTGACCGACTTGCGTCTTTTTTTTTTAAATCTATTATCTTAATGATAATGCATTTGAGTTTTGCATGTTAATATTGACTGACTATTTACTATCTCCACTTGAGCAGGCACGACATATTGTTCTTTTGGGTGGCAAGAATGGTGATGATGGGAATAGAATTCACTGGCAAAGTCCCATTTTCAAATGTTTACCTTCACGGACTTATCCGAGATTCTCAAGTGAGTCAAATGTGAAGTTTAAAACTCACCGAGACGGTTTCATTTTAACTTTAGATTTTGTGCCGTTCAAAATTTTCAAAATATCTTGAGCTAAAAGATACCTGGTAGTTAAGGAAAATTAATTTGCACATTGTATTACTTGCGTTGAATATTTTTTTGTTCATTTAATCCTTTTCTCGAACTTTATGCTATTTCAAACATGTTATTCACATTCTTTCAGGGCCGTAAAATGTCTAAAACCCTAGGAAACGTTATTGATCCACTCGATACGATCAAAGAGTATGGCACCGATGCTTTGCGTTTCACTCTCTCTCTAGGAACGGCCGGCCAGGTTTCTCTCTCTCTCTCTATATATATATATATATATATGTGTGTGTGTGTGTATATCCTTCACATCAACAAATTCAGCATGAAGGAGCCAATATCCAATTATTATACGGTTTTTATGGTCGTCTGTTAGTTAGATCATTAGTTTTCTGCTCTTTTATGTTTTGCAGGATTTAAATTTATCGATAGAGAGATTGAATTCTAACAAAGCATTTACCAACAAACTGTGGAATGCCGGCAAGTTTGTGTTGCAGAATTTGCCTCCTCAGAGTGATGTATTTGCATGGAAATCTATACAGGACTTTGAGGTTTCTTCGACCACTTAATTTTCTTATTGACTACCAAATGTTGCTTGTGGCCTCCTACTTTTATTTTGAGCTATAAAAAGCCATTTGATATATCATAATTCTGAAATGTAAGGTCACACATTATCCACCGCTATAAATCAAATGATCTGTATTCTGTGCTTTCTTCCAGGTTAGGGTGGGTGGGGTAGTTTGTGGGGGTCATATTCACCCACGATCCATATGATTTGAAAATTATAAGAAGTGTTAATTATAAAAACTACCCGAGGTTTAGTCTTATTACAAAAAGACCCACAAACCCTTGAGCTTTGTACTTACCTTACAAATTGCCCCCTCTTTGTGCTGTAACATTTGACAAGACACTCACAAGTATGCATCCACTGTGTTGTTTGTGCAGTTTGATACAGAGGACTCACTGTTGAAGCTACCTCTACCAGAATGCTGGGCGGTAAGATATAATATCTTGATTTTTATATGCACACATGAATTTTTTTCCCTCTTCCAATTAACACAAATATGCAGGTATCGAAACTTCATATGCTAATAGATGTTGTCACCGTGAGTTACGACAAGTTCTTTTTCGGAGATGTTGCACGAGAAATATATGATTTCTTTTGGGCTGATTTTGCTGATTGGTATGTTCCTTTATTTTGTTTTCTGGCTTGTATATGTTCCTTAATTTTGTTTTCTGGCTTTTATATGTTCCTTAATTTTGTTTTCTGGACTTTATTTTTTGGCCAAATTACAAAATAACCCAGATAAGTCTTTATGTGCTTAAGTTATAAATTAATACTTGTACTGCTGCACTTCTTTGAGACACAAAACTTAGTCCCATTCCTCTTATTCTTTTTAATCTGATTTTATCTTAGTTTTATTCTTTCTTTTTTCTTTCGTGGTTAGGTATATCGAAGCAAGTAAATCCCGGCTCTATCAATCTGGTGGTGATTCGGTTGCTTCTGTGGCACAGGCAGTTCTTTTGTATGTCTTTCAAAACATACTGAAATTACTTCACCCGTTCATGCCATTTGTAACTGAAGAGCTTTGGCAGGTATAGAAATATAGACGTATCAACTTTTTTTTTTTTTTTTTGAAATTAATCAATAATTAATTTATTTGGAGCTAGTAGAAAACAATTGTATACTTTCTCACTGTCTTGATAACTTAAGTTATTTGATTTCCCAAATACAATTATATTTTCACTTTTCTTTTTAAGTAATAGGCCTTTAATTGGAGGATTAAAGTGTTTTCTGCTTTGTTTTCAGCTGTAATTGCGTACAGCGTTAGCTTAGTTGCTCACTTAACAAAGGAAGTTATTTTTTCGATATTGAAATTTTTTGGAAATATACGCTGATGGCATGTTTTTGAGTCGGATTTTACAATGTCTTTTAATTTTTATTTCTATTTTTTTTGGTTGTTTTCTTCCACTTCAGTTCTATTTACAGATTTCAACAATACAGTGATAACAAAATAAAGACTTCTTTTCTTTTTTTTTTTAAATTTAGTTCTGAAGGAAGATAGTAATAATGTTAAAAAAAAGAGAGATTGTCTGATGGAAAATTCTCATATTCTTTTGGATTGGGAATGTCTTGTTTTCGTTCTAATTTTTCTATATTTTCTTTTTAACAGTCATTACCCAATAGAAAAGAAGCTCTTATCGTATCGGATTGGCCGCTGACTTCACTTCCCAGACAAGCTGAATCCGTGAAGAAGTTTGAGAATCTACAAGCTTTGGTAACTGTTTCCATTTGGGATAATTACAAAAACTACCCCTGAGGTGCAGCCTAGTTACATAAAGACCCAGTTATCTTTCACAATCAAATACCCCCTTAGGCCAACTCCAACCGTGGGTCTCAAACTTAATTTTGGGTATAAGACCTAAAAAACACCTCCAAACGTAGGTCTTATACTCAAATATGATTTGAGACCACCACAAAAAGGTCTCAAATTTATGGTACCCACCTAAAAAAACAAGATCATCCACTTGGGGACAAGACAAAAGGACAACAATAATTACTTTTCACCAAAATTTAATTTTTTGGTCTTATAATTCTAAGACTCGATGCTTGGAGTTGAAAAATATTTTAAGACCGTAAAACATTAATAAATAATATTGAAAAAAATTTAAGACCCTAAAACAAAAAAAAAAACAGTATTTTGCGGTCTCAAAAAATTTGAGTTTGAGACCGCCGTTGGAGATGGCCTTAGGGCGTGCTATAATCAGCCCCTCAGGATTGAGGTGGGGTGAGAGGTGGGGGGGCGGATACGTAACAAACTGGGTTGTTTTGTAAATTGAGTAAACCTCGAGGGCAGTTTTTGTATACGACCCTTTTTATTTGGTTGGGTCAAAAGAACAGTTATAGGATTCTGTGGTCTAAAATGGTGGGTTTTGCATTTTTGTGGGTGATCCCCAGACGAGAGCAATTCGCAATGCACGAGCAGAGTACTCTGTTGAGCCAGCAAGGCGTATATCCGCGTCTATTGTTGCAAATTCAGAAGTCATTCAGTATATCTCTGTAAGTTGGCCAATTTTCTCAGTCTACTCGACTTTATCATTCATTATTTTTAGACAAAATCTTGTGTACACCCGCCTAACAGAGTACATTCCGTTTGGCAGTGCCCAAATTTAGTTTGTTAGTTTTTTTTAGGGTTTTCCAGTTTTTAGGGTTATTTGTTTTTTGTTAGTTTTTTCTGTTATTTTTTACCCAGTGGTTTAGGGTCCTTTTTTTAATTTTTTTTAGGGTTTCCTATTTTTTTGGTGTTTTTTAAATTTTAGTTTTAGGGGACCAGCCTAACCGTTAGGCTGTCTGATGGGAGTGTGCCTTATATTTTTATGCTTTCACTATTAGCACAAATGATTCTGTGGATCTCTCTCTCTCTCTCACACACATTCTCAGAACTCTTAGGATTTTGTTATTTTTAACTAAATCCTCGATAGTCACAAAATATTCTTGAAAAGTTCTTGTGAATTATTGCAGCTGCAATATATATACCCATTTTGTTTTTGTTTATGATGAATTTAATCGCTCTAACCGCAGTTGATTAGCCATAAAAAAAAGGCTATCCATTGTTATCTTGGTTAAATATTCATACGAGTCTTGGTTTATGGCGCAGAAAGAAAGAGAGGTTTTGGCTCTCCTCTCTAGACTAGATTTGCAGAACATCGCCTTTTCAGAATCTATTCCAGGTATCTCTCTTTGATATAATTCACCTTTTTGTCTTTTCCGAGGATAGAATTGCATTTAATATAAATGAAATGATGTCCATCCAGGTGATGCGAACCAATCGGTCCATCTCGTTGCCAGTGAAGGTTTGGAAGCTTACCTTCCACTTGCGGACATGGTCGATATATCTGCTGAAATGCAGCGGCTATCAAAGCGCCTTACTAAAATGCAAACCGAATATGATGGACTCATGGCCCGCTTAAGTTCTCCCAGTGTAAGTAATAGCCACGATAATTAAATATTGTATGTTATTCATCGGATCTGGGGGTTTTCGTTTTTTGAATGGATTCAAAGTTCAATTCAATTCCAATTTCAGTTTCGGATTAGGATTTTCTTGAATATTGAATCAACTTGAGTTTCCAATAATAAGTGAAATTTGAATAAATTTTATTAATATTGATGCAACATTTGTAACTAAAAATGTTTGGAATTTCAATCTGAAAATATGGGTTTTAGATCCAAAAAATGTGTTCAGGAACTGAATTTCAAATTGGTGCTTTAAAATGTTGATTCAATTAAAAATCTGATTTTGATGCATGTAACAAAATTAATCATGTACACAAATAAATAAAAACGTTTATTGGACTTGAAGTTGAATTTAATTGAATTTCAAGTTGGTGCTGTAAAATGTCGATTCGATTAAAATTTTTATTTTGATGCATATGTGACGAAATTGATCATATACACACTTGTAGAATCAAGGGTTCTTATGCATTTACGTACATAAATGATCATAATTTTCTGGTCGCTTCATGATCTCGTGATTTTGTTAATTACGTATAGTTTGTAGAGAAAGCTCCCGAGGATATAGTTCGTGGTGTTAGAGAAAAAGCAGCAGAAGCGGAAGAAAAATTAAATTTAACAAGAAATCGGCTCGCCTTGCTCCAGTCCACAGTTTTTGTTTCCAACTAAAACTTTATGCGGCCAACAGAGTAAGTCGGTATACAGTTTTGCCGATTTTTGTGTCCTACTTTCCCCTTCCATATTTGATATTAGTGTGTGATAATTACAAAAAGTACCCTTGAGATATAATCTAATTACAAAAATCCCCATCTAATATTCGAAATTACAAATACCCCCTCAAACTTTGTTTTATTTTACAAATTTCATTTCCAAAAGGGTATATGTAATTTTGAAACATAATATGGTTTTTTTTTTTAACAAATTACAAAATGCATGATTTTTTTGTTTGTTTTGTAATCATGCTGAAGAATGGATTATGACAGGATCTTTTATATAAGGTGACAATCATCATTATCATCAGCAAAGTTTGTCGGGTCGACGTATTTTTTGGTGACAATGTTCGTTATAGGATATGCCAGAAGAGACTGGAGAAGGTGCATATGCTGTTGATGATGAACTTTTTTGCTAATAGGGCTATGAGATAACAACATGAAATGGGAACATTGGTGTACAATTATGGTGATGACCAAAATAACTTAATCCAATTTTTTTAAATTCTCATCAGACATCCACAGTAACATATGCTATATTAAACTATATATGCATCAGGGAATGAATCTCCTCTTGATTCCTTAAAAGTTATTAAGTAATTGAATTTGTAATTAGGTCAGCCTCAAGAGTAATTTTTGTAATAATCTCCCATTTTTAATGAATGATGAGGTTCAGTCCAATTAAAAAAAATTACTAATCACAAATAACTTCTTGCCTTTTGTTTCTACTTTTGTAGTTGTCAAGTAAATACGGACGGGTATTTATGATTTAAATAGGGATCGGATCGACTAAAGGCACCTCAACGCATTATAAAAGCACCCCAACCTTTTTGGACTGAAGTAGGTATTATCGAAAAGACAAGAATAATGTAAAAAAAAAAATTATAAAAACAAATATCAAAACCCATCCCAAACTTAACAAAAACCGATCTCAGAACTCAAACTTGAAATCATATTTAACCCTAAAACTCTCAATAATGGAAGATGATAATACGAACAAAATTAATAATGTAAATTTTCTCGACAATATTTGTAATAAATCATTGTACATTTTCATTTGTCCCTTTTTCGTCCTAGCTCTACTAACGGGTTCAATGTTGAATTTATGTTGGAACTGGTAATAATGAATATAAAATAGGTCGTTCAGTATAATTTAAATAGAAAATCCATGTTCAAATTATTTGACCGAACAAGTCCTTTAAAAGAAATTGCAGAGTCTCGTTCTTGCCAGACAAATAGATTATTCGACCCAGTAACTTGAATAGAAAATCCATGTTCGACTTACTAGGCTGAACATGTCCTTTCTATGTAGGAAGTGTGCAGTTTTTTCTTGGCCAGAAAAACAAAATGCCCGACCTAGTTATTCGAACTCCTATAACATGTTCGAATAACCGGATTCGAATCGTTTATTTCTTCCTCAAACACATTACAATGTTCAAATTGTTTTTAATAAAAAAATAGCAAAAGAATCTCATGCAAACAATGCCTCGACATGTTTATGGTATCGATTTGCAAAAAAAAAAAAAATCATCTAACACAAAAATCAATTAATTTTCCAAATCAAACCCTCGAAATTACAACATTTAATTAAACAAAGACAACAGTTACTGATGCGACCAAAAAGTTTGGTTCACCAAGAATAGAAAGTGTTAACCTCGACTATGTGATCAACGACCTGATAGATCTCCAAAAAACTCCTGGCGACCTGATCGATCCTACAAAACAAAACCTAAGCCAGGCAGTGGACAGTCCCGGCATAGGCCCTCTGATGCTTAAGTCAGGTAGTGTTTGAGAGAGTTATGCGAGAGCTTAGAACGTAGGATATAAAATCAACTTAGAGAAAAGAATGAGGCCTGAGTTCTCTTTATATAGATAAGAGACGTGTTCCCATCTCCTATTAGAACTATAATTCCATAAATAGTGACCGACTTAGAATTAGGATTCCTCCTGTGTGTTAAGTTTTCATAGATATCAGAACTCTCGCTAAATTGCCGTAATAACCATGGACCAATAACCATGTCTATAACCTTAATCCGCCGGGACCCCATACCATGATCCATACTAGCCCAACAGGGCCCAAAAACCATAAAACCCAACACTCAGCACCGAGCTGTCATAATATCGCCTATCTCATAAGAGCTCGTCACCTCACATAAGAGATCGCCACTCTTATACGAGAGGTTGCTATCCCCAAAAACAGCTTGCCCACCTCACATAAAGATTACTCCTTATAGAGGATGAGGTCGCTTTCTAAATCCATACAATTACCTGTATGTTGTCGACGTAGATACTTGATATCGTATCATCTAGTCTCCCACATTCTACTTGGTTGAGGTAGGAAATCAAATGGAATGTAATCATGAGTTAACCCTAGAAGTCAAATCGACGCACCTCTTGGTAAGAGCGCGAAACCATCAGCCATCACTTCAAACTCAAAAACATTAAATGCTCTCTGATACTGTGTCGGACATGCGTTGTCAGCCTATTTTCTCATAATATATTTAATCATGTGGGCCAAAAAATGAAAAGCCCACAATAAACTCTACCAGCTTTTCCCGCCGATCGAAAAACCCTTTTTTCCTTTCAACTTTTACGACATTCCCTATTCCCCATTCAAGAAAACAAAGGCAAATATCCACCATATTTCTCTGCAAAAAATACCTTTCGAGCTTTAGCAAAAATCGCAAGCATGATCAATCGTGACAAGTTCAGACCACTGTAATAACCATGACAATAAGTAAGTCCCCCTAATTCATCGTCTCAGTACTGATTACTCCATTGTACTGTAAATTATTATTTTCTAAATATACTCTTTTTTCTTTTCTTTCCCTCTCTGTTGTATAATTGTATCACAATTTATGGTGAAACTAGCTCCATCTACCTCTGACTCCTAAAATCCTAATTCTCCAAACCCAGATATGCCATCTGAAACTGAGTTCAGAAATTCCTTTTGTCCGACCTAGGAGAAGGAAAAACACCACGGTACCCCGCCTTGGTTTAACAGATGAACCATAGGGAAACCTTTCTTGGCCTGAACTCGAGGCCCAAACAAGGGCCTTGTCTGAACATATCTTAGAGGCTATCCCTTTGGATCAACCAAAAATGCCCTCGACCTCTATGCCTCAGGATTTTTTCTTTACTAACCTCGTAACCATTGTTCCTCCATCGGCTCACACCGACCTACCCCCTCTTAAGTGAGCTACCAGGATAGCCGCTGAAAATCCATGGATACTCCCTGACAGGAGCAATCTTGTCGAGTTTATAAAGAACCTCAATCTCCCAGAAACTATCAAACCTATCTTCCCTGAAGCCGAAAAAACCGACCCTGATCACCCGCCACCAAACCACATCACCCTTTTCGACGAGCACTTAAGGGCGGGCATCAAGTTCCCTCTGCACCCCTTCTTGGTCGCCATATCTGAAAAGTATAGGTTCGCCCTTTTGCAAATGACCCCTTCTCCATTGGATTCATGTATGAGTACATAGTTTTGTGTAAATACTAAAATGTAGATCCCAATATAAATTTCTTCCATTTTTTGTTTCCAAATAAAAAAGAAGAATGGCTCTTCTACCTTTCTTCGCGCCAAAAGAAGCGCTTCTTAGTGAACCCCTCGTCAAAAATCCATGAATGGCGAGCTAGGTTCTTTTTCCTTCACTCTACTGAGCCTTGGCCATTCCTTAACGAATGGAAAAAGGTGACCCCTTCCCAAGAGGCAATACCCTCAAGCAAAAAATAGCCTGCACTTTACCAAAAATACTTCGATTAGCTCAATGAATGGAGCAAATGTCCTTTCGATGTGATGAGGCTCTCAGAGTCAGAGAGAGTATATTCTTTTGTAGTTCTTAGCCAGCGACCTCTGCAACTAACAAAATTTGAATTCGATAGGTTCTGATATGTCCTTAATCCCTTTAATTAAAACCCTGTATAAAAATGAATAATAACTTATTTCCCTTCACTGTAGAGAGCATCACTTTTGATTGTAAGTCTTCCAGCTCAGAGGGAGGGGCTACAGTCCAACCAGACTCAAGCCCGGCAGTCACGTCTGCATCCCCAGCTCCCATCATAAATGTGGAAGCAAGGTAGAGCTCGCCTTGGCAGCAAGGAATGAACTAGAGGAGATCGCGGATTCAGAGGATCAAATTCCACTACGAACCGCGCTGGAAAAAGGAAAGAAAAAGAGAATAATACGTGAGCAAACTCCAGCACAACGCACACCTTCAGCTCCAAAGCGTCGCCGCACTCAGAAGGCATCTAACTCGAGTCCCCCAAATCTGGATAAGGGTCTTTCACAATGCCACGATGCTGACTAGATTCAATCTCTCCTCCAAAAACAAATGCTGACCCAAGTTATTCATCTTCTTAGAACCTAGTCAGCATCGTGGCATTAAGAAGATGAATAACTTGGGTCAAACCACTTGCTATCGGCAACCCCCGAGGATGAATTGAAGAATATGTGTGACGAGCTGATGGCCCAGGCTGAAAAACAGACACAACAATATATTTCACTCAAAGAGAACTTTATGTTGCAAACAGCCAGCTGGAGACATTGAGAGTCGAGTCCACTCGATTGGGAGGGCAGTTAATGGAGTTAGAAGGACTCCTGCAAGAGAAAGAGAGACAGATACATGAGGTAGATCGCATAGCCCGCCAGCAGGGGATCACTGAGGGAAAAGCCGAAGGGGTGACTGAAGGTCGTCGAACCTTCCTAAGAAGCGAAGTGGGTAAAAAATTCATATAAACATATATGACCCACCTGATCGGGACTTATCGACATACAATGACCTTCCTGAAAAAGGTAGGGAGAGGGGTCAAGCACTGGTTCAACATTTCCATGGAGCGAGTTAAGGCTCAGCTCGTTGCGGAAAATATTAACTTCGAGTCGGATGTGTAAACAATAAGAAACGAGCTCCCTGCCTTCACCTTTTGGCGTGGTGATTCGAACTTTTTGCACCTACTTTTATTTAAATTTGTCAATTTTAAAAAGCTCGCCCGCAAGAGTACGGGATCACTTGTAGGTGGGTAAGTTGACTCGTGTCGATCTAAAAGGAAGACTAGATTCGGAAGTTCGTTTTGTGTTTGATTTAACGAATAAGAAAATAAAAATAAAACTAATCTAAACACGCGGACAAGGGTTTTTTTTTTAGAGTTTTAAGAACTAGAGATTAATTAAACTAAGAGCAATAAATTAAATCTAAAGATTACTTAAGCTAAGAATTAATTATCTAAAACTAAGGATTATTTTAACTATGAGCAGTTAAATTAAATCTAGAGATTATTTATTCTAAGAGAGAATTAATTAAAAAAAATTTAAAACAAGTTAAGAAAACTAGGGTTCTAGAGCTTTGATTCGTCTCCACGATCGCTTGGGAAGTCCCAATTGATGGTTCACAATGAATTTAGGCTCTAGACCCATAAGATCTAGCTAATAATAATCATGAATCTCAACATCACAATCCCAACACAATCAAAAGCACAATTTCCCATGGAAATAATATTTATTCCAAGGGATTTAATTATACTAATTGAAAGCATGTGAACTAAATTAAAGAGCATAAGAGATAAGTACTTACTAATTAAACGAAGAAAATTGCAACGTTCCACGATGAAATCTTGAATCTAAATTAATCTAAAGTCTAAGAATCTAAAACTAAGAATTATTAGGAGAAACTAAGAAATCGAAGGGCACTCGTTGGGGTTGTCAGCCCCTAAGAAGCCTTAAAACCCTAGAAATATGATATTGTATGTAAAAAAATGAAATACATAGGGGATTTATAGTTGTGGGAAGTCTTGGGTAGCAAGAAACCCTCAAAAACGCATTTTCTGGGCAGTCGCGTCGACCGGGCATCGATTGACGCAGTTCGGATCGATGAGACAGAGAGTTTGGGCACATTGGCGTCGATCAGGGTTTCTATAATGGTTCTAGCGTCAACCGACGTAAACAGGTCGTCGCTGGCGGACCGGTCGAGCGACGCAGGCATCAGTCGGCAGCGCTCGGCAGGCTTGGTCGGCAGGATACTATAACGGTTTCAGATGGAAAACCGTTATAGAAAGTCGGAAGCTTCAAATTCTTCAAATCACGGCCCGTTTTCGCTGAAACTCTACTCGTTTGCCCATTCTTGACTAAATCCAAACTCAAGTACTTATAAATACCTAAAATAAACATAAAATTAATTAATTATAATTAAAATACGGTAGAACAAGTTGGAGATAATAAAATGTGAAAATATGCTCAATCTATCCAACTTTCACCGAAAATAATAACAAAAACGAACTAAAATACTAACTAAAATCAAGATAAATTCATGTTAATCAACTACCCGACGCTTGATTGGTTTGTTCGTCCTCGAACAAACGATAGTTTCAAAGACTAACAAGTATGAAAATCAGTCCAAGCAATGAGTCGTGTCGTGCTACATACATAATTTTGTAAATATAGATATAAGTCACGCAACTTCAAACATTCAACCCTTATTACATTGTCGCTCCAAAAGAAAAATCATGCATCCTCACAAAGGGTAATATATATAAGTGTACGCTCAAGCACTCAAGAATTTTTATGGGGACGTGTATATGCATAAATCATTCAAATACAAGCACAATAAACAAGAACCGAAAATCAATCTCTTCTCAATCGCAAATTAAGTGTGTTATCAACAAAGAATTGGAAAAGGTCTTTTCGGGTTGTAATGTAAGGCTCTTTGGACGGGTATGGAATATATAAGTCGTGTGGCTAAATAACTCACTCAACCCAACCTAATCACGAAGCAATGCGCTTCACCTCGTTCAAAAATATAAACCTCACTTAACACTCATAACGTATCCTTTATACATAGGCTATTTCTCAACTCGCAACTCTAAACCGACTTGAAGCACAAACCACTTAATCAAAATTGAAGCTTATAATGTGCTTCATCTCATTTACATCACAACTCCTTGCCTCTTAAACATTAGGCTTCATAAGAAATTAAATAATAAAACATAAGCCTTCATTAGCGCGTAGGCAATAACTAACACAATTCAACTAGACTCGCCATCCTTCTTTTTATTTTCTTTTTTATCCCTATTTTATTCTTTGGTTTTTTTTTCTTCTTTTTTTATGGGGTTCTCATTTTTTTTAAAGGATGGTGGTCCTTAATTACAAAAATTCATAAATCCCTAATAAAATTCCAAAACACTAAATAACCAATAAAAATAACGAACTCCTACCCCACACTTTTAATGGGTTAGTAAGGGTCTCAAAAACACTCATGGCTAAAGGAAATGGGTAATTTGGCTATTATTGGCTCATTCGTAATTTATAGTGTCTAAAAATATGTGTATATGGCCGGAATAGGGTTTTATTTGTGCCCTAACGCCATTTTCAAAGTCAACTCACACAGCGGTTTCAAAGAGATATCAAATTAGAACTCATTCAAGTATATGCAATGATGATAATCACTCAGGCTACTCACAAACTTTTTGCATGAAAAAGTTTTGAATTGACGCTGTTTTTTAGGTTTTGTGAAATCAATTGCGTCCAAGTACCATTTTACAATATATAAATAATAATAAAAATTTTGGAATTTTATGCACTTATGCACGCTCAAAAGACAAGAACATCAATTCATACTTAGTTAACTTCGACAGGCAATCCAGACAAACACAATTCAATGCGGAAATAGTAATCAATCACGTTAAAAAATTTCAAATTGCACAATTTTTTAAATATAAATCACAACTCAACCATCCCCCCCTCTAAAAACTCGGCAATCCCCTGATTTTCATAAACGAGTATAAGAGAATAAAAGCAAGGGAGAAAGGAAACAAGAAAATATCCCTAAAAATTAAATAGTCGAGCGGCTCCAAAAAGCGCTTGTACAATCATCTTTCATCTCCAAACACGTGAACGAAAATGTCTTGAACAAAAATCTAAAACTCGTGGAAGCAGCCATCGTAGGCGGGATCGCTGTCGGGTCGAAGAAAATTCCGCTCAAACTCGCAAGCCGAGATGGGCTGGGCATCGCATTGACAGGGCGTCGGTCGACGCGGGCGGTGGCTGTCGTCGATCGACGCGATCCGTGAACCATCGACCATTTTTATTTCTTCGTTCTAATGATTAATCCATACTCGATAACACTTCTTCCTATTTCAGAAACATAACCTAAACGTAAAATAGAAAAAGAAAAATAAACTAAAAATAAATACAAAGGATAGGAAAATAGCTTGGGTTTCCTCCCAAGAAGCGCTTGTTTAACGTCGAAAGCTCGACGCTATCTACGAACGATGCTATCCCGGATCCAGAAACAAGTGACGATCGTGCCATACTTTAGTGTTCTCTAAGAGTAAGCGTAGGCAATTTAAATCACCAAGGCAAGCACGGAAAGCAAGTCGTAGAGAAATAAGAACTTCAACTCGCTTTGGAGGTCGAAAAAGCGAGTAATCGATCACCACGAACATATCAAACATTAATTGGGGCACAGGGTGATCCTCGAATTTTGGAAAAATTAGGAAATCCGTCGAACAAACGGCAAATCCTTCGAACATCCCAAACTCCACCATTTTGTTGATATCCCCTTCAACATTTTGAAAAACATTTAATGTCATTTCCGGGCATAGGGGAGGCGGATCGGTATTCTCCTCGATCGCCTCTACCACCATTTCCGTCTCAAAACCGATCAAAGCATCGGGTGGAAAAGTATGAGGCTCTATAATCTCATCTCTCTCCAGTGATTCTTCCACTGCTTCGGAATTAAGATTCAATAACAGTTCGGGTGGAATGAAATGAGGTCCAGTAATCTCGCCCTTTTCTAACTTGGGCTCCGCAACACCTCCATTCTCATTGAGCTCGTGTAGGCTCGAATCTTCAATGTCGTGTGGGTTCTCCAATGGAAACACCTCTTCGATTTCGTCCATGAAATCATTAAAAAGTACAAGAGGGGTGATTTCTACCGTATCCCCAATTTCATCCTCCGCATGCATCTCTTTCAAATTCGGCCCCATCTCATCAAAAATCGGCATCTCTGGTTGACTTGGAGGTTCGTTCATCTCGTCTGACCTTTTTGCTAAAGAAGTCATTATTTGACCAAACATTGTCTCGAAATTCTCCATAGTCTTAGATAGGTCTTGCTTCCACGCCTTTAACTCCTCGTCCGAATCATCTGGAATAGGTGCGGTGTATTCTCCATAGCTTGGGTATGAAGGAATCGAGTCGGGGGAGGCATAACTCATATAATTTTGGATGGCGATATCATGATCTTGTGGCTTATCGTCAAATGGTACTATGCATGTATTCGCCAAATGCCCTCGGCCTCCACAACGATCGCATACTACCTTAGGTGCGTAGAACTTCCACATGAATTTATCGTATACTTCATCCCACGTTCGCAAAGAGTTGGGCTCTGCATAATTGAACCATTTTCTTGTCCGATCTTTTAGTGCATAATGGAAGAGTCGCATCCTCACTTGATCTCTTGTAAGGCCGAGAAGAGGGAAAGTCCGAGTGATGTCCTCGTATTCTTGGAAAAATCTCACTGGATCCTCGCTCGGATGTCCATAAAAATCGGGATTCGCTCTATGTAGAAATAGTCAAGATCGTAACCCCGCATCTTGGAGCTCAATGGAATAGCAGATCAAAAGCCACGCCAATCAGACGTTATACTGTAATTAGTCATTCTCTCTTTTTTTTAATTTTTTTAATTTTATTTTTTGGGTCGTTGAACCTAGGTGTCGAAAGATGTACCTTGCATACACAACACTCAACGCACAAGATTAAACGTACCGATGAAAGATAATAAAAACGAGCAAAAAGAAAAATCACAAAAAATACGAAAGATAAACGAAACGAAAATAAAAACACAAATAAGGTTACGAAGGGCAAACACAAAAATCACAACCTTTAGCATTCCCCGGCAACGACGCCAAAATTTTGATTTGAACGTTTTGCACCTACTTTTATTTAAAGTTGTTAATTTTAAAAAGCTCGCCCGCAAGAGTACGGGATCACTTGTAGGTGGGTAAGTTGACTCGTGTCGATCTCAAAGGAAGACTAGATTCGAAAGTTCGTTTTGTGTTTGATTTAACGAATAAAAAAATAAAAATAAAACTAATCTAAACACGCGGACAAGGGATTTTTTTTAGAGTTTTAAGAACTAGAGATTAATTAAACTAAGAGCAATAAATTAAATCTAAAGATTACTTAAGCTAAGAATTAATTATCTAAAACTAAGGATTATTTTAACTATAAGCAATTAAATTAAATCTAGAGATTATTTATTCTAAGAGAGAATGAATTAAAATATTTTTAAAACAATTTAAGAAAACTAGGGTTCTAGAGCTTTGATTCGTCTCCACGATCGCTTGGGAAGTCCCAATTGATGGTTCACAATGAATCTAGGCTCTAGACCCATAAGATCTAGCTAATAATAATCATCAATCTCAACATCACAATCCCAACACAATCATAAGCACAATTCGTCATGGAAATAATAATTATTCTAAGGGATTTAATTAAACTAATTGAAAGCATGTGAACTAAATTAAAGAGCATAAGAGATAAGTACTTACTAATTAAACGAAGAAAATTGCAGCGTTCCACGATGAAATCTTAAATCTAAATTAATCTAAAGTCTAAGAATTTAAAACTAAGAATTATTAAGAGAAACTAAGAAATCGAAGGGCACTCGTTGGGGTTGTCAGCCCCTAAGTGGCCTTAAAACCCTAGAAATATGATATTGTATGTAAAAAATGAAATACATAGGGTATTTATAGTTGTGGGAAGTCTTGGGTAGCAAGAAACCCTCAAGAACGCATTTTCTGGGCAGTCGCGTCGACCGGGCGTCGATTGACGCGGTTCGGATCGACGCGACAGAGAGTTTGGGCACATTGGCGTCGATCAGGGTTTCTATAACGGTTCTAGTGTCAACCGACATAAACTGGTCGTCGCGGGCGGACCAGTCGAGCGACGCAGGCAGCAGTCGGCAGCGCTCGGCAGGCTTGGTCGGCAGGGCTGGTCGGTAGGATACTATAACGGTTTCAGATGTAAAACCGTTATAGAAAGTGGGAAGCTTCAAATTCTTTAAATCGCGGCCCGTTTTCGCTGAAACTCTACTCGTTTGCCCATCCTTGACTAAATCCAAACTCAAATACTTATAAATACCTAAAATAAACATAAAATTAATTACTTATAATTAAAATACGGTAAAACAAGTTGGAGATAAGAAAATATGAAAATATGCTCAATCTATCCAACTTTCACCGAAACAATAACAAAAATGAACTAAAATACTAACTAAAATCAAGACAAATTCATGTTAATCACGTGGTGATGAAAATCAGCCTCTATATACCGATTGGTGGTCCACTTGTACGGGCGACGCAATCCTGAAGGCTGGACTTGCCAATGGACTTGATGCCCCTCTCGACGAGTTGGTCACTGACTGTACTCCTACATAACTTTCGAGATTTTCTTGTAATAAGATTTCTGACCATTCAAGGTTTTAATTTGCCATGCGCGATCTGATTTAGTATGCTTTATGACTTAACATGAATGAATTTTCTCCTTTATTCCTGAACTCTATGGTTCATTCCGTAGTACCATAAAACAACCATGCGACCCTTGATGCCCTACATGTGCCGACCTAGCATAGGATGGGTATAGGAATATACCGTGTAAATAGAACCATATTAGGTCACAAATAGTGTAGATCATAAAATAATCAGGTCGCATCAATGTAATGAAGGTAAACCAAATTTAACCAAGTAGCTACTTAGTCTCTTAGGTTAATGCAACCAAGTATTGCAACTAGGTTATCTACCATCAAAACATTGAGCCCCTAATGTCCCTGTGATACAAGCCGAAAAACCAATAATCATTACATAATAAGTAACATACATCCTTAATCTTTCCACAATTTGAGAAAGGAGATGTAAAGTAAACTTGCTTTCCACATAAGTTACAAAACCAATCACCCAGAATTAAAAGCACAAAGATCGCAAAGAGCATGTAAATCAAACATGCTCATTACAGCAAAGCGTATGTAAGTCCAACATACTCATAGAAGAGGTGTTAAGAACATGTAAATCAAACACGTTCTTTACATAAATTTTAAATCGAACAGCAAAATAGTATGTAAATCAAACATACTAATAATAAAGAATATGTAAATCAAACATACTCTCTACAACAAAAATTAATAAAAAAACATTTAAGTCAAACATGCTCCTTTCAAAATATCCTGGAATATGTAAATCAAACATATTCAAGGACATGCAAAAAACATGTAAATCAAACATGTTCTCCTATAAAAACATCCATCCATCCATTGCCAAATCCATAAAAATCACTATCGACCTAAAAGCGTCAAGCCATGACCATGTCAATAAAAACTATAAAACTCATAAAATGCCATAATAATAACCCTTCATTCATCACTGATCTAAATAAGCATCAGCCCATAGTTTGTGAAAAGTGCGTAAAAGTCGAGTCCCTCGCTGACCTAAAGACGCGTCAGCCCATGATATAAATAATAAAAGATAGAAATATTCCATTGCCCGAAGAGCTAGGCGTAGTACTTCTTTAAGTGGCAGATATTCCAGCCCCTTGGTAAAGCTTTCCCCTTTTCATTCAAGAGCACATATTCTCCCCCTCTTAATACTTTGAATGGTCCTATCCAATTAGGGTCCAGCTTTTTTGTAGTATATATTGCATCAGCTCGCTTCAAGACAAGATCGCCGACCTGGAAATACCTCCGTTTTACCCGTTTATTAAAGGCTGCCTGAATTCTTTGTTTATATATTTCCACGCGTGTTACAGCCTTATCACGTATTTCATTGATTATTTCTAGAGCTGCCCTAGCCAGTCGTTCGTTTTTTTTCCTCATTGAATGTCTCTAGCCGATGAGATCCTCCAACTATTTCTACCGGAATGACAACCTCCATACCATAGACTAGACTAAAAGGTGACTCGCCCGTAGTAGTTTGTGGAGTTGTTCGATAAGACCATAAGACAGAAGAGAGCTCCTTGAGCCAAAGTCCCTCTACTTTCTCTAGTCGCAGCTTGATTCCCTGCACAATAATACGGTTAGTGACCTCAACTTGCCCATTAGTTTGGGGATGTGCCACAGAAGCAAATAGTTGTTTCATCCTCATTGCTTTGCACCAATCCTTCATCATGTGCCCATTGAATTATGTGCCATTATCCAAGACTAACACCTGTGGGATGCCATACCTGAGAAATATACTGTTAAAGATAAAAATAATGATGTTCGGCTCGTCAATGCCCGTCACAGCCTCGGCCTCCACCCACTTTGTAAAGTAGTCCACTGCGACCACCAAGTGGAGTTTCTTACAGGGCGTCCTTGGGAATGTCCCCACAATGTAGATTCCCTATTGCGCAAATGGTCAGAGCGAGATCATCACCATCATATCTTCTGCGGGCACGTGAATGATAGGTGCGTGCATCTGACATTTTTTGCAAGTCATAACAAGCTCGCCTGTCATACTCTTCATCCCAGGCCAGAAGAACCCAGCTCACAAAGTTATTCCCACTAATGCCCTATTTTTTACGTGATTTCCACAATACCCCTCGTGTATTTCCTGCAGCACTTCTAATCCTTCCTCCTTAGATAAACACTTCAAGTGTGGGCCAAAGTGCGACCTCTTGTATAAGTCCCCATTCATTAAGCAAGATTCTGCCGCCGTTCTGGCCTCTTTAGTAGATACCTCCCGCGACCACCTTATTGAGAGACTCCCGAATTAGTGTTCGCCAATCCTATTGTTCATCTATTTCCATAATCTCCCTCCCTTTTTCCACACTGCTATGTGCTAACTCCATCAACATGACTCTTCTTGTGGTACAAGTACCCAATGTCCCAGCTATATTTACGAGCTGGTCCGCTCTAGTATTATCAACTCAAGGTAAATGTTCAAATTTAAACTCTTAGAACTGAGTTACCCCTTCCGTGAGCTTCTTTAAGTATTCCTTCATGCGTTCTTCTCTTGCTTCAAAAGACCCATCATACTGGCAAGCTACCAGTTGTGAGTCTGTGTAGGCTTTAATTCTCCGCGCTACCAGGTCGCTTGCCATTTTTATGCCCTGCAATAATGCCTCATACTCTGCTTCATTGTTAGAGGCCTTAAATCTCAGCTTGATCACGAAATCGAGGTTCTCTCCTTCTGGACTAGTCAAAATAATTCCAAGTCCAGCGCCTGTTCATTCCATCGTACAGTCTATCCGAGGTCTTTGATCAGAGATTCTGTATGTAGCAGCCATGCCTTCTGTCCCTCCTCATGCTCTTCCAAGCGCACCATCTCCTGTAGGAAATCTGCTAGCATCTGCACTTTAATAGTCATCCTAGGATCATACACCACATCGTACTCGCTAAGCTCAATTTCCCACTTCACCAATTATCCAGATACATTTGGATTTCTCAAAACCTGCTTGAGGGCTAAGTTGGTGCGTACCTTAATCTTGTGGCCCAAAAAATAGGGTCAGATCTTCCTCCCCGTATAGATTAATGCAAATCCACCTTTCTCCAGCTCCGAGTAGTTCAACTCAGCTCCCCTTAACATCCTGCTTAAATAAAAGATAGGTTTTTGCACACCTGTATCTTCTCTGATGAGTACCGATCTTACCGCGACCTCACCAATGGATATGTACAGAATCAGATCTTTGCTCGACATTGGTTTAGTTAATAATGGGATCTTATCCAGATATTCCTTGAGCTTGTCAAAATCTTCTGATGCCTCCTTTGTCCACTCGAACCTAAATCCTTTCCTTAATGTTCTAAAAAAGGGGACACCCTTCTCTGCCGACCTGGAAATAAAACGGCTAAGCCCAGCGATACGACCAGTTAATACCTGTATATCTCATACTATTCGAGGATGGGGCGTCTCTATAACAGCTCGCACCTTCTCAGGGTTCGCTTTGTTACCTCGCTCTGTCACCATATACCCCAAGAATCTACCTGATCGTACGCCAAATGCACACTTCTTTGGGTTAAGGCGCATGTCATATTGCATTAGTATGGAAAAAGCTCTCCGTAAGTCCTCCGCATGTAAGTCCTCCTTTTCGCTCTTCACCAGCATATCATCAACATATACCTCTATGGTGGACACCAATAGATCTCTGAACATCTTGTCCACCAACCTCTGATAGGTCACCCCTGCATTCTTCAACCCAAATGGCATAGAGAAAAAACAGTATGTACCTGTCCAGGTGACAAAGCTCACTTTGGGTTGGTCTTCTTTTGCCAATGGAATCTGATGGTATCCCTGCGATGCGTCCATCATGCTCAAAAGCTCACAGCCTGGGGTTGAACCAACCAGTTGGTCAATACGTGGTAAAGGATAATGATCTTTTGGACAGGCTTTGTTCAACTCACGGAAATCCACACACATCCTCTATTTTTGTCCAGGTTTTGGCACCATCACAACATTGGATAAATATTCTGGGAATTAGATCACCTGGATGTGGCCAGACTTTAGTAGTTTCTGCACTTCTACCTCGATCACTTTGTCTAGCTCTTCCCCAAAGTGCCGCCTTTTCTGTACCACAGGTCGCACCTCCGGGTCAGCATTTAAATGGTGTTGCGCGACCTCAAGAGACACTCCTCGCAGCTCCCCATCTCCAAAATCAAACATATCCCAAAATTCTTTTAATAAAGCAATCAGCTCCTCCTTCGCGGTTTTCGTCATTTGAGTCCCTATTCTGGTAGTGTATTCTGACCTGCCTTTTTTAGTGAAATCTCCATGAGTTCCTCATGAGGGCGGACAAAATTCTCCTCCCACCTCATCTCTTTGGAGCTAAGTATCCCCTCATATATTTCTCTCGTCCTTTCTTATTTTCCCTCGCTCATCCCTTTTCTTATGGTCATCTGATAGCATGACTTGACGACCTGTTGTTCAGATATTATTTCACCGACCTTGTCTCTTGCAGGATACTTTATGCTCATGTGGTAGGTGGAAGTAACCACTTGGGATGCTTTAAGTAGACGTGTCAATCCAATTTAGGTTAACCACCGGTTACTAACTGGCTGACCAGTTACGGTTAACCATTGACCGAAGGTTCCGATTATAACTGTAACCGTCAACCAATTTTTGGCGGTTAGGTTACGGTTAACCTGATCGGCTAATCGTAACCACCGGTTAACCAGAAAAATAAAAATAAAAAATTAGGCAGTGGTTTAACCGATGGTTAACCAGCGGTTAAATTGGTTAACCAAAACTGGTGGTTATAACGGCTAGTTTTTCAAGTTTCATTAAAAAAATTTAATTCAATTTTTTAATTTAAAGAAAAATGGCGGTTAACCGGTCTTAATCATAACCTTAACCGGTTCACTGCCGGTTAGGTTACGGTTAACCTCGGGCCAGTTAATTTAATCGATGGTTAATAACCGCTGATTAATTAATCGGGCGGTTTTAATCGAATCAACACCCCTAGAATTAAGGGTAGGTCGCCCCAATATAACGTTGTATGTCTAGTTCCCTTTGATGATCAAAAACTTCAGATCCTTCTTCACTCTTAGTTCTCCTTTTCCTCATGCCACTAGGAGTGCCAACTCGCCTTCAGTGATAACCTGTGTGCCATTGAAAGCGTAAACTGGAGTTTTTACAAGCCATACCTTTGTCTTTAAGTTCATCTAATCCAGGCACTCCCGGTATATGATGTTAACCGAGCTCCCATTATCTATAAACACTCGTCCGACTTCATACCCTGCTACCTCAGCTTCAGTCAAAAGTGCGTCATTATGCTCCACCTGCAAGCCACGTCATTCATTGGGACTGGATGAAATTACTGGTCCTGATGCCGGGGGTCGCCTGTTAATGGCAGCGACCTCACATGGTCCAGGTCAGGCTGCATTTCCGTGTATTACTTGTGTCTCCATCCATTGGCCCCCCGAAAATCACGTTTATTCTCCCCTTGTTATTCCATGTGGTTCTCCCTCGTTCGGTCTGTTTTTGTCCTTCCTGTCATGGTTGTCTTTCTGCCTGAGCTGGCAGAGGACCTCGTGGAGGTGGCGGAGGTAATTGTTGCACTAGTTCCCGAGGTTCTTTGTCCTTATATATTACCTCCTTTAAGTCCCCCACCTTACGCAGTCTTTCGATTTCCTCCCGTAAATGCCTGCAATGCTCAGTTAAATGACTATAATTGTTGTTGAACCTACAAAAGAACTCACATTTTAGATTAGTAAGAATTCGCGTGTAGTTCTCCGTCCATCTGATATCATTAGGTATTTGGTGCTCCTCCATGATCGTGAACACCCTCACCTGTGGGTATGCCAAGGTTGTGAAATCATCTTCTCTCCATATTCTCCCACAACATCTCGCTGCCCCTCGGCTATCTGCTCCAGTAGTTAAGAGAGCTTGAGCAGCTCGCCTTGACTCCCTCCTAAGTTCCGACTTCATTGGAGAAATTCTCTCTGGCTCCACGATCTCCAACCCAAAGCGTAACATGTACTCTTCCTCGGTCTCCTCTACCTGTATGTATTTCGTGCACCTATCTAAAACCTCCTCATATTATTGTGCAGATCGCTTAGCCAGTGATTTACGCAAATCCTCCCTTCTCAATCCTTGGTGTAAAGCTCCTACCTTCATCTTGTCTGTGGCCACGGACACTTCCAAGGTAGATCTGGTGAACCGGGTTATGTAATTCTTCAAACTTTCTCCCGGCCACCGCACCATTGTAAAGAGAGATTGTGCGGTTTTTGTGTGCAACTTGGCGCTAGCGAAATGCTTCAAAAAGGCTGACTTCATAACCTGAAAGTTGGTGATCTTCCCCGGTGCCAGTTAATGGAACCAATCTAGTGCTATTCCTCTCAAAGAGGTCAGGAATGCTCTGCATGCCACTACATCTGTGTATTGCCTCAATATTGCTTCATTCTCAAAACTCTTCACATGACGAGTGGGGTCCGTCATTCCCTCGTAATAGAAATCCAGCCCTTTGTATCCTTTAGGTAACACCGCTCTCAATATTCTTTCGGAGAACGGGTGCCCTTTTGACTCTTCACGCCCTGTTCCCGCAAACTATCTTTGTAAAGCTCGCAATACCTCCTACATAACTCTGAATGCGCGGGAAGCTTCTCCCACCTCATCTTCATCTTCTTCATCATCTCACTGAGCCCGGTGTTTATAAGGCTTCCTCTGCGACCTCTTATCCATGAAACTTCATCATCCCACTGGGCCCGGTATTTATAAGGCCTCTTTCACGACCTATTATCCATGAGTTGTTGACTGTCATTGTAGTCTTCCTAAGATGATGATATGTATTCAATTGGGTATCTTCCCTATCTTGAGCTTTGAAGTAGGTTGGGACTTGGCCTTCATGGTTTTCTTTCTCTACTCTTTCGCTGGTCGACAGTCAATTGTTCTGGCTTATATTCTTCATCCTTCTTGCCATCCTAATCCTTCCCATTGCCATCTTCGCTTGCCTAGATCTCATCCAACTTCTCTAATTTGTTTGGAGGTACCAACTTCATCAATCGCTCAAGGAATCTCTTGTCAACATGTCAAGTCTTCCCTTTTGGTAACTCCTTTCACTCTTTTGTTCCTATGTGGATAAACCTCTGTTTGATTATTTCTGGAACCTTTTTCTTACTCTCCCCTTCTGGTTTCTTCATGTTTTCTTCCCTAGTGAGGGTGACGGTGTGGTTATGGTCGTTTGGTTTATTTTTTCCCCTTGTAGCGGTGTTTGTTCCTTCTAGGTGTTATTACTTCTTTCATTTTGCTTGCCTCCCCATCAAAATTCAAATTTCGAGGTGTGATATCTATTCCCTTCATGCTGAGCTCGTTAATATTCTCGCGTCTTTTTCTCAAGAACTCGATGTCCCTCTTTCTCATAGACGGTGCCACTTTATGCGACCAAAAAGTTTGGCTCACCAAGAATAGAAAGTGCAAACCTCGAATATGTGATAAGCGACCTGATAGATCTTCAAAAAGCTCCTGACGACCTGATCGATCCTGCAAAATAAAACCCAAGCCAGGCGGTGGACAGCCCCGGTGTAAGCCCTCTGATGCTTAAGTTAGATAGTGTTTGAGAGAGTTATGCGAGAGCTTAGAACGTAGGATATAAAATCAATGTATAGAAAAGAATGAGGCTTGAGTCTTCTTTATATAGATAAGAGACGTGTTCTCAATCTAGGGTTCTCATCTCCTATTGGAACTATAATTCCATAAATAGCAATCGACTTAGAATTAGGATTCCTCCTATATGGTAAGTTTCTATAGATATCAGAACTCTCGCTAAATTACCGTAATAACCATGGGTGGCCAATAACCATATCCATAACCTTAGTCTGTCGGAACCCCATACCATGATCCATACTAGCCCAAGAGGGCCCAAAAATCATGAAACCTAGCTCTCAGTACAGAGATACCACTCAGTGCCGAGTTGTCATAATATCGCTTATCTCATGAGAGCTCGCCACCTCACATAAGAGCTCGCCACTCTTATACGAGAGGTTGCTGCCCCAAAAAATAGCTCGCCCACCTCACAGAAAGATTGCTCCTTATAGAAGATGAGGTTGTTTCCTAAATCCATTCAATTACCTGCATGTTGCCGATGTGGATATTTGATGCCGTATCACTTACCTTTGACATTTAAAAGCTGATGGAGTGGCATGGCGTCAGGATTGTTTTGTTTTTATCGAGTTCTTACTTCTTACCTCTTTTTGTTCTACTTTTTTCTTTATTTTGTATTTTTGTCTTTTATGAAAAATCAAATAAGGGTATTAATATTATTTTGGTAGAATTTAATGTATTTTATAAGTTATTTGGTGCCAATATCAAGGAAAATTACAATGCACCAGTATACTTTGTGTGATGGTATATTAATATTAAATGCGATGGTATATGAATAATTTGAACGATTGTTCATATATGTATGTTTTGTGCACCTAAATATCTTGTCAATCCAATTCCGACAGTCACTTTGATGGTGTATGATTACACTTTTCGATTGTGATAGTATATGTATGCTCCACATGATGGTATATGAATGTTGTGTGCGATGATATATGGATGTTTTGTGAGCCTATGAATCTCGTCGACTGTATTTCGACGACCATTTCAATGAAAATCGCTTACACTTTCTCATGGCCACTTCAACGGGAAGATCCATATTCTCAGCAACCATATTCATCATGAAAATTTTCATTTTTGGTCAATTATGTTGGTCACTTTGCACAAAAGGTACGTGATGTTGGCCTGCATCAAATCACGTCTTATAAGTTTGCAAATTCATCAAATAAGGTTCGTTTTTATCACGTTCGGGCCCAAATGCTGACGTGACATGATTATTTAATTTCTTATCATTTTTCATTTAATTTTGAATATTAAATAGAGTAAAAATATCATTTTTGCCCTTCCCATTTAGTTTTTTCCTTTATTTCTTTCTTTCCATTTTTCTTTTAAAAACTAAAATAAAAATCCTATTTGCTGAAAAATAAATAAACAAAATAAACATAAATTGGCCATCCAGCCCTAAATTTTCTGAGCCCCTTCGTTTTTCTTCTTCTTCTTCAGTTTCAGAAAGATTGAAGGAAAAAATATCGGACATCTTTAAACACTTAATTGCTAATTAAAACCTGAAACTAAAATGAAATGAAGGGCTCAGAAAATATCAGATATTACTTCTTATTATTCAAAATGGCGCCGTTGTGACTCGGCTTGGTTAAGGTTTTTGATTTGCTTGTAGTCTCTTTGTGTTTCTAGCTTTTTTTGTATTTGACGTTTTCTTTAAGTATACAAGGTCCCTATTGCAATGGAGGGTACATTCCCAACATGGGAGGGCATGGTGCAAACCATGTTGGGAATGGAATGTTGTATAATGGTTTTGGCAACGTGGGAGGGCATGGTGCAAACCATGTTGCCAATGGTGGAATCGGCTATGGACAACCCAACATGGGAGGGCATGGTGCAAACCATGTTGCGTATAGTGGATTCATGGGTACGAATGGTCCGTATGGAGGATATGATGCGCCTAATCACTTTCCGAATATGCATAATCCGTCATCCGGTCCATATGGTGGTTATAATGCTCCCAATCAATGCACGAATATGTCTAATGAAGGCTTTGTGAGTCCGAATTGGTATGAGGGTGGCAAGATTCCGAATCCTGGCCTATATGGAGATTCTCCTACTTCCAATTTTAATCATGCCCCGAATTGTAACACCAATAGTGCCCTAAAGCACGATCCATATTGGATGTTTGGCTGTCGCAAGTAAGGGTGTGCATCGGTCGGTTCGGTCGACCGAACTGACCGAATTGTCAAAACCGAATTGACCGAATTCGGTCGTTGGTCGGACCGAACCGACCAAAAAAATCTGAAAAACCGAACCGAAATATTTCGGTCGATTTCGGGCCAAACCGATTTTCTCTTTTTTTTTAAAGAATTCCTTTATTTTCTAAAGCAAAAAAATAATTAATAAAATATATAATTAATATATTATATTATATTATATATATATATATATATATATATATATATTATATATATATTATATATATATTATATAATATTATATTATATATATAATATAATATATTAATTATATATTTTATTAATTATATATACATATATATATATATAATTCGGTCGGTTCGGTCTTTTCAGGTTTTTTGGTGGTCAAACCGAAATCGACCGAATTGACCGAAATTCTTACGACCGAAAACCAAACCGCCGGTCGAAAAACCGAACCGAATTATACTATTCGATCGGTTTTTTTGGTCGGTTCGGTTTTTGGTCGAATTTTGCACACCCCTAGTCGCAAGTGGTCCCCCCATCCGTACTATAGGAGATGTTAACAAACCCTTTTGGGGGGAGTTTATTCCTCCCATGCCAAAATATTCTCAAGCAATGTTTTATAGTGCTAATTAAGTGAGTGAAGTTTCTTCCTCTAGGGCACTTGAGTTTGAAAATCAACTAGCAGCTTTGGAGGCTCAAATTGCTAAGTTGTCTAGCCCGAGCCCGAGCCCCCCGTTTGCATCGTGTGGATTATTTGGTCACGATACCACATCTTGTCCTTCAAATCTCTCGTTCAATATGCCGATGTCTCATTCAGAAGAAGTATATAGAGGCCATGGATATCCGGTGGGATCCGGTTGTGCTATACCATCTTTTGCTCCACCGCCGACTCATAGCCCTCTTTCTCCTCCTAGCAACCACATGAAACAAGATTTTAGTTATGACTATACAAATGCGGTTGTTACCCCTCACGTGGACCCGTTTCGTCCGACTATCCCGGTGATTGCTCCTACCCCATCTCCCGATCCGGATCCCTTGGTCATTATGCAACAATTGCCAAGTCCACCTTCGCATACTCCCCCGGTTACAATCCTTGATAAGTATGGGGTGGTTGATAATACGGTTGTCTCGCCGTTGGAAGAGAAAGTGGTTTCGATTTCGAGTGTTCTTAATCCTTTTGCCCCTGTATCTTTTCCTTATAAATAGTATTACGAAGATTAGATATTTATGGACATGATCAAAACATCGGCCGAACGAGTTTATATGGAGGATAAGAGCAATGAGGAGGAGGTTATCCCGGAAGTCTATATTGAGGGTTGTTATGAGAATGATGAGCCCCTTGTTTGTAACGATGAGTCCATTGTGTTTCAATGTGCCAATGACTTAAGTGAAGAGGATTGTGATTGTGTTGTTGAGGGCATCGACAGATTTTTGGCGGGGGAGGTGGAGATTTTTGATGATAAGATTGGAAAGCTTGAAGAGTATCTTGAGGGGATCGGTGATTTGTTCGAGTTAATCCCCAACGAGACCGAGAGGAGGCACAAGCCCGTGCTTAAGCCTCCTCCATCTCCCCTCAAGCGTATATATTTAGAGAAAGAGGAGAGTAAGCCGATTATCATCTGCAAATCCGGAGCGAGCGGAAGAGGAGGGGTCGATTGAAGAGCTTAAAATTCGTAAGGGTGCAATTGTTTGGAGACCCGGAGTTAATAAGGGAGCTAGCCCTTGGACTTACTTGCATAAACTCGTCTTGGAGGATGATGCCAAACCACCTCAAGAATTCTAAAGGCATTTGAATCTAAAGTTTAAGGAGATAGTGGAAGACGAGAAGATGATCGAGGACGAGAAACCCAACCTAAAAAATTTAGACCTGCCGATCAGGAAAGTTATTGTCCACGAGTGCTAAAACGGGATGGAGGATGTTGATTGAGTTTAAGAAGTTTCATGCGGACACCAAGAAATATCGTTTCCCTCCCCCGTTTACCGACCACATGATGGACAAGCTAGGCGACCATTACTCCTTTTGTTTTTTGGATGAGTCGTCGGGTCACTTCAAAATCACAATTTCACCCGAGGATCTACCCATGAGGACTCCTACTTCCCCGATTGGAACACTAGCCACTACTATTCCTTTCAGTTCCTAGATGAGTTATCGGGCCACTACAAAACCACCATTCCACCCAAACATCGAGCCGAGATGACCTTTGGAACGCTTGCTTTTCAACGAATTTTATTTTGGCTTTGCGATGCCCCGAGAACGTTCCAAAGAGTGGACCCTCTCGACAAGGAGGATATTTTTTTGGTGTATCCTCCCGTTCTCTTTCCACCTTGAGCAAGAAGGGAGTTCGTCAAGCTAGTGACGTAAAACAAGCGCTTTTGGGGAGGCAACCCATGTTCTTTTCGTTTGGTTCTTTTATTTTTACATTTCTTTCTTATTATAAAAATCTAAAAACATTGAAAATTTGATAAAATTTAAAAAAATATTTTGTTGTCTTTTGGGTCTTTTAAAACTTTGTTTTGTTTTGTTTTGATTTATGTACGCATTTCCTTGTGTTTTTGACTTTGTATGATTTTTCATTTTAGTGTTTTGCTTTCCGACTCCAACCTTGGCCGAATTGATAAGCTAGTAATGTTCATGGAGCCGGGAGACACAAGCCATGCTCGGTTCTCACTTGGATTGCTTGGATGCTTAAGTAGACCCCACCGAGCTCGACCTTAACTCGCTCGGTTTAGGAAGCTTCTATCTCACCCTCCTTTTACTTGTTTTTCATTAAAATGCAATGTGGGCATTGCATGGTTTAAGTGTGGGGTGGGTAGGTGGTTAGGGTCCGAGTGTCACATAGCATGATTTGTCTTTCTTTACTCGAGCCTTGGAGAAGTGACGCATTCTTGGCGAAATGACGCTTACTAATTGTGTCTTTTGTGTCTTTATTACATTGTTGAGCAATCGCCATATACTTGGAAGTTTGAATAGTTTACTTGTCGGGTTTTTACATGCTTATGCCCTCTTGTATAAGGAGTTGAATTTTTGTGCTTCGTCCAAAACCCGCCTATATATATATAATAAACATTTGCTCATGAAAAGAAAGCTCTAAAAGCTTTTTTGATTGTGTTTTCCAAAACCCGATGCAAACGAGTGACTAGCCTTGTGTGAATTATCGGTTTTGCTTGCATTCTTATGGAAGTTGCATTGAGGTGACTTGATTTTGCTCGTACATGATTGAATTTGGAAATGACTTTGAGGCACATATATCACCCTTATTTCGGCCATATCCAAATATATAAGCTACTTAAAAATCCCAAATGAGCCCCCTTAGCCTATGCCCCGTTTCTTGTTAGCCGAGCTCGATTTTATCTCTTATATCTTCATAAATTGTGAGGTGACAGTGTATGTTGTTAGTTGACTTGAAATTCGAGGAAAATCAATTGTGGGTTTTGGATTTTGAGTTTCTTATGCAAAAATAAAGAAGAAGAAAAAGGAATAAAACTCCAACACAAATCACGAAAAGTGATAAAGTGTGGGTTTAAGTAAAAAGCATAATTTAAAGGCTATCTTTAGTAAAAAGAAGCGAATTCAAAGTTGGAAAAATGTGTGGGTGTACGAAAATGTTTCGAATGGAAGCTTGGTAATTTGGGAAGGGTGAAGCGATTTTAAGCTTCGGACTTTAGGATTTAGGATTTCGTGTGTTATTGATCATATTTGATCGTGTGTTAGCCACTATATCCATATATTCCATACCTTACCAAAGAGCCAACAACCCAAAATAAAGACCCCTTTCGATTCTTGTTTGGTCATGTACAATGTGCAATTTTGAGTTTTCGATTTGTGAAATCTTGTCGAGGTGCATGCATTGTCCGATTCAAGCGTATACACGTCCCTTATAAAATACACTTGAGTGAATTGAGCGAACACCCTCAAAAATTCCATTTGTGAGGAAGTCGTCGGTTTAGTTTTCATTTGAGAAAGGGTAATACGAGCAATGCTTGACGATAACAAGTTTGTATTGATACTTTCATCATATTAATAGGATAAGCACAAGGATTTTTCTTTTTGCATAATGCTCATTGCATGTACATTCTCAATTCTTTTCGTTGTTCGAGGACGAACAAAACGATAAGTGTGGGGTGGTTATTTTGCATGTAATTCTGGTATTTTTATCGTATTTTTAATTAAGGTTTTATGTGTTGTGAATCGAGGGTACCGTCGCGCAGCGGAAAACAAAAATTTTTAAATAAAAGTAATTTGAATCGAATTCAAATTGACGACGGTCCAATTTTATAATCAATTAATTCAAACAATGTTTTAATTGCTTTTAATAAATAGAAACAATTTGATTTTCGTAAAATCGAACGAGCATGATCAGTTTCTATTTAATTACATATATATATATATAACAATTATATATATATTTATATATATTAATATATTAATATTATATATATGTTTAATAAGTGAATGCATGCTGTGTGTTAGTCAAATGCATGTTGATGTTTTTAGTGGTTTCGAGTAGAGTTTTATTAGGTTTTTCGTTTGTTTTCTCGTTTTTGTTGTTTTTCGTGTTTCTCCTTGGTTTTATATTTAATATGGTTTAATGGGTTCAATTAGTTTAAGGATTGGTGAAGTTCTTGGGTTTTTATATTCAAAATTCTATTTTCATATGTAAAGGCATTGAGAACAAAAGTTCAAGTCAAGACGTGCCAATATTGGTGCCAAAAGCAAGCTCCAAAATGCCAAAATTTCTGGAATGCTCGCCATGGCTCGCCAAGGCAAGTCATAAGTCACGCCAAGGCATGGCGTGCGCCAATTTCCTCGCCAGCACGCCCGCCCGCGCGGGCATGCGCGCAGCGCTCGGCAGCATCCGCGCACCAAGCCCGGCGCTTGCCAAACCGCAGGCCACATCCTCACGCCACGCCCGCCTGGCGCTCGCGAAGACTCCCGCCACATCCTCACGCCACGCCCGCCTGGCACTCGCCAAGGCACACGCTCAGCGCCCAGCGCCCGCACCCATGCGCGCCTAGGCTCGGCCATTGCCGAGCCACCTCGAGCCAAATCAAGCCCAGGGTCAAGCCAAGTGGCTAGGAAGGTCATCACTGGTCAATTTTGGTCAAACCCGAGAATTTCAAGTCTTAAAGCCCAATTTGACCCATTTAACCCCAATTAAACCTATTATAAATAGAACTCAACTCTCATTCTATAAATAACACCTCCCAACCCATGCTTGGGTTTGGGATTTAATTTCTCTCTCTAAATTTAATTTCAAGCATTTTCTTGGATTTGTAAGCTTAAGAAGAATTCAAGTACTCCCTTGGATTTTATTTTTCTTTGTGATTTCATTCAAGCTTTTGGTTTCCCTTTTTAATTCAAATAAGTTTTCTTTAATTTTCATGTTTTTCTTCATTTTCATGCTTATTCTTCAATTTATACTTTTTGCCTTAGCTCATAGATTCTTTGTTAGATCTTGTGGATTGGCTATGGAATTTAGATGAGTGACACGTCTAGATCATATATCGAGTCTCGGATCATTTTTATTTTTAGTATTTCGTATGCTTTATTTTGAATTAAATTTTAATGCATAGTTTTGGGTTAAATCTTAGATCTACTCTTCATTTCTTGTTATTTTTCGAAAAGATTTAATCTTTCACGTCAACTTTTATTGCTCTTTCTATTGGTGCTTTCAATTTTTGATAATTTACATTTTTAGAATTTTTATGTTCATGCAAGCATAGTTGTACCTTAGGTTGCTCTAGTTGTACTTGGTGAAGCTTCGCATGTATTTGCTTGTTTTTACTTCCGCTTGCAAATTTCAATTTCGGCAAACGCTCAAGGCATTCTACCAACTTGCATTTACATTTTCTAACTAGTTATTTACATGTTTCATTAGTTTATTTTCATAGTTTCCATTTATTTTCGTTTTCCTTTTATTTTCTTAAGCTAAAAACACATTGATCTCTATAATCAATCGAATTCCGATAATACCGATCCATGAACCTACTTTTTCTCTTTTCAACACCACTAAAACTACAAAACAAGTTCCTGCAATTAAAACCCCACAGAAGCACCAAACGAATTACAAGCAATATCGGATTTCTTTAAATATTTAATTTAAGAAAATAAAACACAATTAGGATTGATATTCGACAAATATTCCAATATACCAAGCAAAACTCAACCATCAACCATAGAGTTTCAATTACATTCCTAAAGAAACTAAAAAAACCTAATTGATAGAATAAAAATGAAGTTCTACAATTTTAATATACTAAGAAATGCTCAATCATCAACCTCGCTGTTCTCGACGTCCACCGTCAGCAGGTAGTTCTTCCCGGTGGCGCGTGCGATCACGGACGCCTCCCGCCGCCACCAGAGCACCGCCGCCTTGTCGGCTCCTCTAGGACCAACGAGTTGAAGGTGTACGCCGTTTTCTCAAACACCGATCTGATGGCCAAAATGGTCGAAGGATGTCGACCATCGGAACCGAATGACGTGTCCAAAATCGAAACACCAGGGCCAACGTGGCCACCCACCGCCCAGATCCGCCGCCACCACCACAAATTCATGAACACCCATTTGTCTCCTTTAAAAATTTGTGACCACCCGCCGTCGCCGTTGCTCTCTCTGGTTCTCTTCGAGCCATGGATGTGTGTATACAATGTAAGAGAAAGGGAGAGAGATGAAGATGCAAATCTTCAAAATGAAGGTGCAGACGAGGAAGATGAAAAATAGAAAAGGGAAAAGGAAAAATAAAAGAAAAAATATTAAATGAGAAGGAAGGTCAAAAATGTTTTTTTGCCTACATTTAATTTTTTAAAATTAAATGAAGAATAATAAGAAATTAGATAATCACACCACGTCAGCATTTGGGCCCGAACGTGATAAAAATGGACCTTATTTGATGAATTTGTCAACTTAAATCACGTGATTTGATGCTGGCCAACATCACGTGCCTTTTGTGAAAAATGGTCAGCATAATGGACCAAAAATAAAATTATCCCCATATTTATCATATATAACACTGATATACTATAGCACAAAATATATATAACCATCACACATAAAAAAAATCGAGAGTATAATGCATGGTGCATTCGAGTGAATCATATGACATCTCAATATCCGGACCAATTTTAAAAGGCAAACACTTGAGTTAGGTCAGATTAACGAGTTATGACCCGTTATGACATCTTACCCGATATTATAATATATTAGTTTTTGTACTCGAAAGTATTAATTTTTCATAAATCACTGATCTGTGTTATGATGTATTGGTTTTTGTACTATGATGTATTGATTTTTTTATTATAATGAATTAATTTTTGGATTATAATGTATTGGTATGAAATTTTAACTTAACAAATAATTCGTTTATTAGACCTAACAAAGGTGTTGCCCACTTTAAAATGTGATTAGTATCAAAATGTGAACTAAAAGACATTAAACAATTATCATTCAATTTTCTTTTAGGGAAGTTCTACAGTACCCCCAAAGGTACCATACCCCATGTTTTTTAACCATTAGATCATTTTAGTTTTTATTTAGTGAAAAGATCTGATGACTTAAAATACATGGGGTATGGTACCTTGGGGGACACCATAGAATTTTCCTTTCTTTTAATGTATTACAAATTCTGCAGCTGAAAATTATTGGATCTGCCCAAATCAATTTTGATCGGGTGGGCTAAAGATAGTAGGCCCAGTTAAAAAGGATTTTTTTTGGTCGGAGGCCCAAGCCAATTTGTTCATATTTATACCCTTGGGCTTGGGCCTTCAAAATGGTACCCAAAGGAACTCAGGCACGACCGATTTCAGACTTTGGTCCAACCTCTCGAACATGGCTCATTGCCAACTCTAACAAATTCTACGAGGAAAACTCTGGGTAGAGGGCTTAGGTTTGATTTTCTTTTTTGTTTCAATTTTCTTTAATCAGGACTCGAGACTAAAAAACATCATTCACTCCATAAATTGAGAATTAAAAACAAAATTCAAGCTCTGATCTGAGAAAAGAAAGAAAAAAACAAAAAATGAATGAGAATAATTTTGAGAAAATAGGCCCTAAATTGAGATAACTAAAATTCTCGGGCCCGATACTGCAGTTACCTGATGGAATTGTAAAATGGATTAAACCTTAGGAACTTCTACTGTTCCTTCACTTTACGGCACCATTTTACCAATTAATGGAGTATATTTACAACCATTTTATTAATTTCAGGTTTTTTAGGATTAAAAGATCTATGATGCAAGTAGCTTTTGTAATTATCACTAAATCATAACACGAACCTTAATAAGCCAATCACATGACTAGAGAAATGAATTATACAAATATTTAAGTAAATAATTAAATAAAGTAAGGAAAATGTTTAATCCAAAGGTAAAGGCATAAACAGATACAACATATACCAATAATCAATCCTCACTAGGCAAAGCATCTAAACTGTACACCAAAGGTGGAAAAAATAAATCCACCATAAATAATTTTCCACCATTTTAAATTAACTATTTTTTTTCTTGATTATACACACACACAAAAAAAAAAAATCATGATTACAAAGTAGAGAATAAAACAAATGACCCTTGATACACTTGAAGACTGATTCAAGGAAAAAAAAAAGAAAAAGTTTTAAAAAATATGTCTACAACTGAACATCTCTCTAGTCTAATCTCTACCTCCTTTCCCTGAAATTCTCCGAAACAGTTCGTCTCCGGTTGAACCGGAAATCCCAAACAACGGAGGACGGATACAACGCGTTTATGAAGCTCCGTGAAGGAGCCCTTTGAGGCTCGTCCTTCTCGTTTTTCATCCTCGAGGCCATACTGCTTCGGAGAGACCGCGACGATTTCCGATCAAAAATTGAGGAAGTAAATGAAGTGTCAGCTGCTCGTCCGAACGATGCCTGGCCGCCCATCTGAGATGCGTCGTGAGGAGCTGCTGCATCCTGATGTGGTGGTGGGAATTTGTCACTTTTGCTTTTGGCTTTAGCATCTGACATTATTCTCATTCTCTGCAAAAATATAATAATAAATAAGCAATGGTTATATTGGAAAAAAAGAGTAAATGTATCAATTATAGAAGAAAACATGGAAAATATAGATAGAATTACAAAAATTACCCTGAGGTTTAGAGAAATTACAAAAAGATCCAAATACCTTTTTGAATTACAAATAGCTTATTAATGTTTCTATTTATTTTACAAATTACTCCCCTTGAAAAGTTACAATTTGCAAAATGGAAAGAGTGTAAAGAGAATATTTGTTTAAATGGGTTTTTTTGCCACCCCTAACTATCAGAAAATTTTGTTATTTTTAAAATTACAACTACCCCATTGAGAATTTGTTTCTATTTCACAAATCTGTAAAAATAAACACAAACCTCAGGGACAAGTTGTAATTTTAAACATAATTAGATTTATTTTTAAAATTAAGCTAAACCTCTTGTTTTTGTAATTTACCCTTACTGAATACAGCAACAAGAAGGATACAGTATTTAGGAAAGAAAAAAAAGGAAAAAAACTGAAACAGTGAAATTGCTCGGCATACATCTAAGTTGGTTTGGAGCTCTGCATTAGCTTCTGGAGCCGGCATTGCACGGCTGATCTTGTCACGTGGTCTTGCTCGTCTATTGCCGTCCATTGAATGAGGCTTTGTATTCAAACCTCGTTGCCTGCACAGGAAGAACAAATGTCAAGCACATGATTATGATTTTGCAAAACAGTGGCTACACCAAAAAGTGATGAAAGTTCAAAAAAAAAAAAAAAAAAAAGAAAGAAAGAAAGAAAGAAAGAAAAGAAAAAAGAACTACCTTCTGGCTTCTTCATCTCTCAATTTAATATCCATTTCCCTTGCTCGGAGGAAATTTAGGTAAGCTTTCCTGGCTCACAAGCATATGGTTCAGTGGTGAAAAACTGGTCATGAAAAATATATCAATTACAGCATAATAATTATGAACATGTACAGATTTCAAACAATGAGATGCAAAAACACACCAATTAAAATAAGCTTATACAATAGTTCACACAGATTAATAAAACAATAATTTTTGTTGGAATTGTATTTTATTTTTCTTGTTTTCCTCCTATGATACCCTTGCAACAAATGCCTGGAAAATTAAAAAGAGAGGGTATTTCAGGCCAATTGATAAGTATTTAATGCTCTCAATAAGGAAATGCTAAAGTTGCCTGGCAAAAAAAATATGACGGATAGGTTTTTTTCCTATTGACATATATCATCCATGTATCCAAGCAATGAATAAATTATCATAACGTTACAGGATAATTACAAATACTAACCTTGAGATTTAGCCGAATTACTAAAAAAAAACAGTTATCTTTCATTATTACAAATACCCCCTTGACATGTTTTATCTTCTACAAACACAAACCTCAAGGGCGATTAAAAAAATGTCTAATTACAAAAAAAAAAAAAAAAAAATTATATTTCAAAATTACAAATAACCCCCTGACAATTACTTGTCTTACAAAAGTGCACCCTCAAGAGGAGTCAAGATGGAGCAATTCATATGGTAAATACAAACCTCAAGGGGTTATTTGTAATTTAAAAGATAAGTGAGTAATTAGAGTAAACCTCAAGGGTAGTTTTTGTAAACCTGTTTTTTATGATTACGCCAAATCTAGGGGATAGTTTTTGTATCTCAAGTAAAAAAAAAGTCAATTAAACCCAGTTTAACACCAAATTTTGAGCCTTCTTAATAAAGACATAGGTGAAGATAAACTTACTTCACTATTCAATGCTGAGGTGGCAGTACCTCGTGCATCGGGATCAACGGAAAGCAGATTCTCTATCAGAGCAAGGGCAGTTGATGGGAAATCCTTAAATGTCTCGGCTATGCAACGTTTGTAAGGTTGCTGAGGTTTATAAAGAGTTGCATTTGGCAGTCTGGATTTTTTCCAGTATTCCTCAGATGGAGAGCCACATAGTTTAAATATCTTGTGCAGTTGCTCAACCTATGCGATAAAATAAATTTATAAATCTTGGGGTTTAGAGAAATAAATGACTATAAAAAATTAATTAACTACCGTGAAACATCGAACTACTAAGGAATCAATGGACACAATTGGAATTAATTGCATTTACACTGAGGAAGGAATAAGCTAGAAATAATTACAAACATTGCCCTTGAGGGTTTTTTTGTGTGTGTGTTTTCTTTTTAATTTTTTAAATTCGGCTAAACCTAAATAAATGTACCTCCGTTCGTCCCCGCAATATTGGCTTCCCGGAAAGCAACTCAGCCAGAATACACCCAGCACTCCACAAATCGACACCCACTCCATAATAAGTGGCCCCGAGCAAAAGCTCGGGCGGACGATACCAAAGTGTGATGACACGGCTCGTCATTGGTCTCTTGCACTCAGGATCAAAAAACGAAGCCAGACCAAAATCGGCTATTCTCAAGACGCCGTCATTGCCGATTAGCAAATTAGAGCACTTAATATCACGGTGTAGGACACCATTGTTATGGCAGTGCTCTAAACCGGAAATTAATTGTTTCATATAGCATTTCACCTGCACCACGAAATATAAGCGTAAGTAATCAGCTACTCCCTCCGCCCCATTCTATCTGTCGCAGTTGACATTTCACGGAGTTTAAGAAAGATGATTGTTGTTATAATTATAGGTATCAAACGACCAAAATATCCATTTGTTTAAAATAATTAAAAATGTGAAATAATAAAGGTAGGGGTAAAACTAGTAAAGTAACATTTAATTCTTATTGGGAACGTAAAAAGTAACAATGATTCTCTCTTGAAAATGTAAATGTGACAGATAGAATGGGATATGGAAATTTCTAATTTGCGACAGATAGAACGGGACAGAGAGAGTATTAATACAAGAAATACATGTTTGAGAGTTACCATTCATAGCATTTACTGATGAGTGAGACCACAAACCACAATAGAACTTTTACAAAATGTAAGAACCAACCCATTGTTAAAATAAATAAATAAAAAGGGTCTGCATTTCCAAATTCTGCTGCATAGATTTTGCAAACTAAGGATTTCATGTTATGAATTCATGCAAATGCAAGTCCAGATAATATAGTGGTCTGTGAACAAACCACTACCCTATATGATGTTTGTTTTTCCTTTGCTATAATTTGGTGCTAATTGTTTATTCCGGAATTCAATTTTTCAGAAACTGCAACAAACTCCCTCTTTATCTTGGGAGACGCAGACTAACCGGTCCGCAAAACTAACTTTAATTTTTTTTAATATTTAAAAAATAGAAAACCCTAAAAAACTAAACAAACTAAAAAATTAAATTTTTTAAAAAATGAGGGGGTAAAACAAACCAAAAAACTAAAAATCCTAAAAAACTGTTAAAAAACCCTATAAAAAAACAAACAAGAAAAGTAAACCCTATAAAACCCCTAAAGAATCCTTAAAGTCTGTTACAGCCTAAGAAAAACTAAACCAAATAAAAGTATAAAAAAAGAAGCCTAAAAACTAAAATGTGGGCCCTGCTTAACCGAATGTATTCCGTTAGGCGGGTGTACACAAGTTTTTCTCTTTTATCTTCTCCTCGATTTTGAGAAGTTTGAAAACAAAGAAATTTCCTATGACTGCTTCCAACAATGAAAATCGCCGTCATTCTTGTATCTAGACCCAAGTGTTGATCCTAAATTAAGCTAACTGAAAAAACTGTTTCATGCAAAATGCATACACTTCTGGCCAATTAGCTAATAAAAAAGAATTGTTTATTTTTTATTTCAAAACCCCAAAACAATCGTGATATCAAGTTGTCAATGGCCAATGTTAGTGGTATTGTATATTGATAAAATAAGGACTTATAAATCCAAGATCTCTAGTATGCTGTACTTAGAAAGGGAAAATCAGCATGTTATTGACCGCACATCCGTTTTCTCTAATAACCACAAGAAAATTTTTAGCAGTTTACTTCTAGAGACGAAAAAACGAGCATCGGGTTAACTATGTGATCGTTCAATCACTTTTGTTTGATCAATGTCATATCCCCTCTGGACACACTTATAACCACACTACAAATATTAGCTGTTTTATTACTAACCTCCAATTTTTGGGACCAATGACAAAGAAAGGTCTATCAGTAGCATCCAAAAAGCACATGATGCGACGAATATATGACCTTATATAATCCAAATAAGTTCAAGTCTTTCTACGATACAAGTCAAGAGGTTTGAAAAACAAGTTTGATATCCATTTCACAATCCCCATCACTTAAAAGAGTTGTACCTAAATTCCAACCAAACAACGCATAATCCGGGAAAAATACACATTCAGGGAAATAGTTAAACAATGTGAATGCAGTCAACCAACTAGGGGTGTAAAATAATCAAATCTATTTTCGATTTCGAAAAATTAGAATACAAATCCAAAATCAAAGTATTTATTCAGATTTGTATATTATGCGCATAGGAATATCCGAAAGAATATTCAAATAATATTATGCATATAATATTTAATTATACAACATCACTTGTGTGTAATCTTTATTTATACGTCTATATTTGTTTATAAAAATCATTAAGAGATAATAAACCATATATTTATATATATAAACGAAAACAAACTAGTAAGGACTAAAGCCTGTTAGGAAATCATTGACGAGAAAAATAATATACTTTAAATTTTGAATACGAATTGATTCGTACACATCCAATATATTTTCAGAAAAGAATAAGAATCAACTTTTGTATTTAATATTAAAAGAATATTCTCTAAATGAGACGAACACGGATAGAATATCTTGATATTCGATTCATCGACACCCCTACAACCAACTAAATGTTGCACACTGATTATTAAACCCATCAAACACACGAAAATCAAGACAATATTCTCTTTTGCTTTGCTCCAAAATTACTAACCTGTGGCTCTGTGAACTTGACGGTTTGTACAGCAGCGAGACCAGCAAGATCATGCTCCATATACTCGAAAACAAGGTAAAGACTACTTGACATCCTCGAAATAACTAAACCTTCGAGCTTAATTACGTTGGGATGATTTAGCCTTCTCAAAACGAGAATTTCTCTAGCCATGAACTTCACAGTTTCGGGCTCTAAGTTATCGAACCTTACTTTCTTTAGAGCTACCACTTTTCCAGTGATCAAGTCCCTTGCTTTATACACATTGCTATATGTCCCTTGCCCTATCTGCATAATGTACCAAAAATCACTCTCAAAATTCAGAATCAATTCATAATCAAAACTAATACCGCATTATAAATAAAATACTGAACTGGGACAAGAAAACTCATGACAAATAAATATTTATTTATTAAAAAAAAAGGCTTGTTCTAATTGCACTGAACCAGCAGGGCGCCGAAATGTTGTACCTTTGGCAAGGGAATTGATACATTACACTGATAGCATTATACCCATCATCCCAGCATTATACCTTTAGAATCAATAAAGGCACCTTTTTCCTAAAATTAAGGCTAAAAGAAATGCCTACACAGCAGCAATTAAGAAATGGCGGCGGGATTACCTTATCAAGCTTCTCGAAGGTGTTGGCCCGACGGGGCTTCCAGTCCTTAATTGCCTGTCCAGCGACGTCGTTTAGCCACGACGGCCACCCCTCGCCGCCACTGGAGACGCCCCTTCGCAGCCGGAACTCCGGCATCGCCACCGCCGTCTCCGCCGGAAACTCTATCTTCTTCTCCTTTCCTCTATCCGCCACTCCGTTCCGCAACGTAGCCGCGGGGGCAGGTTCCGAATCCCGACGCTCGCCGGGTTTCTGATTCCGGCGAGCTTTTCTTTTTCCGGCAGACTCTCTTCCAAGAACGCACCCCATAACTAATTTTTTAATGGTTTTTCCAAGATTATCTGAAATTCTCAGCTGCCCATTTCAATTGAAATTGCAAAAATTCTGAAAAGAATAATTAAAAAGACAAAAAAAAAAAGAATCTTTTTTTTTCAATCGATGAACTAGTTCGAAACAAGTACCCCACATTAATTGCGCACTCGCGAGTGTGTGTGTGTGTGATTGATGCAAATGAGACCCGGGATCAGCAGAAAAACTTACAGTAGGACTGTATGCACATTAAATTTCGAAAAAATAAAAAACAAACAAAAAATATATGAGTAGTCGAATCACTCAGTAAGAAAAAATAATAATTATTATAATAAAGAAATAGAAAAAAGAACCAATTGTGTTAAGGCACTCTGCGACTGTGCATTTATTGCTCTGTTGGTGTGTTGTCTGAGTTTGTATTTGAAAATTGAGCAATGGGAAACTACTTATTCTGGTAAGTATACGACTTTGTGTGTGTGTGTGTGTTTCAGCGTGTGAGTACTGCAATTTAATTTTAGCAAAATAAAAATGGCAGAAATAAAAGCTTTGAAGTCTTTTTTTATGGCAGGATTCTGGAAAAAGGAAGCGCATATTAAAAGAAAAGAATTTCCCCTTTTACGGTTTTATCTTTCTTTGGAAATCTGAAAATGAAAATTACCTTTAAAAAAAAAGGATAATTACAAAAATCAACCCTTAAATTCAACAAATATCTTTCAAAATTACAATTAATCATATAGGATATAATGCAAATTGCAAAAGAGAAAAATATTAAGAAAATATATGTAGTTTCTAAAAGTAGTAATTAGGTTTTCTTGTTAGACTAAATTCCAAAGTGCATTACATTTTTTAAGAGCTCACGTATTTAAGAATACACCGTAAAAAAAAAATACAGAAACCTACTCAATCTACTTGTAAAATTAGCCAGCTAATCTAATCAAATCAAATGAGGGAAATGATTTACACTAATCTAGAGATAACAGTAAGAGATATTGACAAATAATACAAATAAGATTATTTGTATATCATTATGTCCTAACAAATAGTACTTGCAATTTTGAAACACAATTAGAATTTGTTGTAATTATATATTTTTATGAAGTTGGGTTTTGAGTACAGTTTTGTAAACTTTCGCAACCCTCAGTTTTTAGAGGGAATTTAATGGATAAGAAATAAAAAAATAAATAAAGTTATTTTGATTTCATATTATTCTATTAATCAAGAGCTTCAATTTTAATATATAACTAAATTATTATATATCTAAGGTTATAATCAAATTGGAGCTCTTAATGAATGGAATAAAAAATAGTTGATTTGTTTAAAAAGGTAAACAAAACTTCTTGAGGTTTATTCATTCCTCGACTTTCTCTAAGTAGTGTAATAAACCCCTTATTACAATAATAACCTCGTGTACAGAAATCTATGAAATAATATTAAAGAGTGAAATAGTTTATTGTCAATCAATTTTAGGAAGTTTGATTTTGTCAAAGTCGGACTTCATATTAAGTTTGATTCTAACTTCAATTATTTTCAAAATGTTATTAAAAAAAGAAAGCATGCAAAAATAAACAATCCTTGCGCGCAAAAAAAAGACAAGGCATATAGTATCTTTTTAGTTTCGTGGCAAAATTATCGATGTATAGCGAAAATAGATATAGTTTCAAAAAAGGCATACTAAATTATTTTTTGTCATGATCATTTAAAAAGAAAATAAAAATTATTAGAATTCGTTTAACCAAGCTCCCTCTTCACTCTCTCTCTATCTCATGCCAACGCTCGTTTTAAGTTTGAAATTTGATTTACCTATGGATATTACGATCAGCGTAGATCGGATGTCAAAATTTACGAATTGTCAACTTTGCATTTCGATCTACGACGATTCACCATGACAGTTTCGAATCTTCAACCACAACTCAACTCCTTGCGTTACAATGTATGATATCCCTAATTATTTATCAAACCTGTGCCAAAATCGACATCGACAACGATAAATCTTGATTTTCCCCATTCTATCTCTCGCTCTCCAAACGCCGGTGGTGTGTGTGGTGTTATATGGTCTTGGTGATAAGTATTGAGGTAGTGAATTTTGGGCGGCATGTTTTTTGTTTATTTGTTTGTTTTTTGGTACAGTGCCGGGCAAGAAAGTTCATATCTGTATTTTCTAATTATTAATCCGTTTCTTTCGTTTTTTGAAAATTATTAGTGATGGTGATATAATTTGGGTTGTAGTCTCTAATTTGGTTGGAATGCATGTTCATCCTTCCATTTCAAAGCACATCTTACATGAATTCTTATTTTACCACACATTAAGTGATTTGATTGATGATGATGACTGACATGTAAATTTTTGATTGTGGGGTTTGTAGTTTTGTAATGGTGATTTTTATTGAACTTGCACATGTTCATTAGAACTTATAAAATCAGGCATTAACTTGTAATTTCTCATTTTGAGAAAAATAAAATTGTTAATATAGTATTATATAAAAGTATTAGAACTTGAACAAAAAGTATTACAAATGTAGTTAAAAGTATTATAGTTATGGATAAAAGTATTATAATAAGTTGCATTAAGAATTTAAAAGTATTACAAAATTAGCTAAAAAATTTACAAATTCATGCAAAAGTATTACAAATAGATATGATATTTTCATATAAATATTTTAAAAGTTATTGTGAAAGTATCACAAGTCTATTTAAAAGTATCACAACTTTAGTTAATAGTATTACATAGTATAGTTCATATAAAAATATCACAAAATATGGTAAAAGTATTACAGTATGAGTTAAAAATAATAAAACTTTTATATGCATATATAGTACATTATAGGACTTTATCAAGTATTAGAAAATGGAGTAGAATTATTAGAAAACATGTGATACTTTTACTATATTTTATGATACGTGATCAAACTTTTGTGATACTTTTAATTATTTAATAGCAATAGGCATAGATGTAAGGAAAAACAATAGATTATAGATAATGTGGTAGTTTAATTATTTTTTAATATTTTAATTATATTTTTTTATGATACTTTGATATATTTTTTAAATAGATGTAAAAATATATAATGTGTTGTTTTTACTCGATTTTGTAATACTTTTGGTTGAAATTGTGATTACTTTAAAATGAGTGTGTGATACTTTTAGATTTTAACTTTTAGTTAAATTTATGATACTTTTAATTAATTTTGTAATATATAAAATTGGACAAATTCTAACTTCTTTTCTTCGGTGATTTTTAGAATTATTTGAATTGACAGTTTTGTAGAGTGAAACGAGAGGCGATGGGAGGTAGTGATCGATTGAATTTTGACCTAGTGAATCGATGTAGATCGGAGGTCAGAGTTGATGATTTTATTACTTTTGACCTCACATTTACGGTGAATGGAGTATTAGAACATAAATCCAATTTCAAATCTGCAACGAGAGAGCCGAGATGCTTCTAACAATATAAACTTTGTAAAATATATTACCGGTGACCGGTCACGGTGGGCTAGATGCGGTGGCCGACGAGCGGCAGGTAGCAAAGGCGGTCGGAGTCTGGCGGTGGGGGAAGCACACTTGTGTGTGTGTGTTTGTGTGTGTTCTTGTGTGGAAGAGAAAATAGAAAGTTAATGGGGTTTTTTTTATTTATTTAATGAATGGATTGTGATACGTCGGATGAATTCAAGCGTGTCAATGAATGGGTTTTGTAAAAAATGGTCTCACAAAATGTGATCAGTCACACGGGTGACCTACTATTAAAAAAAAGGATAATCTACTCCTCACCATCAAATTTTGGGTTGAATTTTCAAGTTGTTATATCCATATAATGTCGTTTGCCCTTTTTGTTCTCTTGAAATGTTTGTGTTCTGGAGAATTATAATTTTAAATTTATTATATTGTCCAATTTTAAAAAGAATTATGATATTGTGGAGTATCAAAACAAATGTACTAAGTTGACAAATTTATTTAGAACGTCCAAAACTATCATCGATCGGGACAAAATGCTGACGTGACATCATTAAATGTTTTCTTATCATTTTATATTTATTTTTAAATATTAAAATGAAGAAAAATACTTAGTTTATCCATCATTTTTTTTTCTCTTTTCACCTTTTCCTTTTTTTCTCTTTTTACCTTTTCATTTTTTTTCTTTTTTTTCTCTTTTTACCTTTTCCCTTTTTTCTTTTTTTCTCATTTTTTCTTTTTCCTTACTTACTGTAGGATACACTTATATATATATATATATAATTTGATCCATTTGATCCAATTGGTCCAATTACTAAAATGAGTATGTAGGGTGAAATATCAGTCACTCACTAGATTTAGATATGCTAGATGTAAATTGGATAGAGAATGGTTGACTAATAAACGTATAACATGTATTATTGTATACTTGTACTACTAACTGTGCAACATTGGACATGTAAATGTGCATTAAAAAACTATTAAATGTGCAATGAAACTGTTGGAAATTGACTTTGAGAAACATGACATATAATGCAAACATCATTTTCATCCTAATAATGTATCAATGTACTTCTAAATGTGCAAAACATGTGTCTAAATGTGCGTTAAGTTTCTATTTTTTTTATTATTTGTTCGCAATAATTTCAACTAGAACTTTTAAATTTGCGAATTTGTGGGGAAAACGTTATGAGTATTATTCTTTAGGCCGTAAGTAATAATATGGTGTAATTTATTTTGGTAATATTTATATTTTTTGAGACTTATAGAGAGATTTCAATAGAGAAGAATTATTAATTGAAAAGAGAGATAAATATATAAATGATATAATTTATAGTAGTTAGTTATATTAATATTTATTTAAATATTAATTGGTGCATATTTAAAAAACTATTGATGCACATTTAGAAAGATAGAAATGTATTTGTCACCCAAAATAATTTATAATCATTAGATCTAATGTATTGGAAGGTTGTGATTTGGCCCTACGGACTCACTATAAGAAGTGGATCCATTGGATACTCGTCATCACGGTGACGTCCTCGGCAAGATTCATGTGTTCAATCGGCACATTGCGCCTTGGGTCTGCTTGGATTTTCGGAATAGCCGGCTGCACCACGTCGGGAGAAATATTGCGCAACCTCCAGGATCTCTTCAGGGTAGGGTTCCCAACCAGTCCAAACGTATCGGCGACAAATGATAAATCAGGTGGATTGTCAACGTCTATCTCATTTCTGGGCTGTCCTGAAAACACCTGTGCTTCTGAAGTGGCATCGAGCGGCGCAGGAACATACATAACATCTTGAGACTCGTGCAGCGGCGAGGGAATCGGTGATGTTGTAATCGGTGGTGGGTTCAAAGGAGAACCACCACCCACTTCGGCGCGAATGTCCAGCCCGCCAATTTTTGGAAAATCAACAGGAACCTGCTCGCCGGCACGGCGCACGACTGCCGGTAACCCAAGAATATTTGGTGAAGAAGAAGGGTTCGACATCTTGAGAATTTCAATAAAACACAAGAGCAAAAACAAAATCGAAAAGGAAGGAGAAGTATGTGAGAGTTAGAGAGTTTAATTTCAGAGGGTTTATGGAAAAGTGGGGCGAACGGTAAGAAAATCAGATATTTAAGCATGCCAAAAAGTGACTGTTACCAAGGAGAGAGAAAAATGAAAAATAAAAGGAAATAATCCTTATTTACCTACCAGCGGATTTTAGGCCTAAGGCTCCTTCATAAAACAAACACCACTCCCCCTTAATGTAGGATACATTATCTCAAACCACTTAACCATTATCTCATTAATTACGAAATTAAAATTGCACGACTCTACTACAAAATCAACCGAAATATGGAGATGAATTAATTGAACCATCCTTACAGTAGAGTTAATCTTGTGCATGATGAAATTTCACTCGCCAAATTAATCTCTTTATTACCTGTCCAACTGTTCGATTGCAACTCCACTGAAACACTTGGTTAGCATTCTAAACACAATTAAGAGAATTTAAGGTAGACATGAACACAAGAAACAGAATTCACAGCAAGAAGTCATCTTCTCAAAGTATGAATGTCCTACTGGATGCCTAAAATTCATGACCTAAAAAGGTTAAAAAAACTCACATTATGGTTTTAGTGACTTGATCAGTGTTGCTTTTCATGACTGACGATATTATAACCAACATTGTTTCAGGCGAAGTCAATGGAAACAGACCTCTTAACCCAAGTTAATGACTACGTCAAAATCACTCAAGGAGGTGAAATTTAAAGATTGGATCATTTTTAATCCAAATTTTCTTCATCTTTTTAGAGATTTGTAGAAAATTAGCTTATCTTCAGCAATTGCTATTAACACCTCTTGTTTTTTGACCTGGGAGAAAACCAGTTTCTGCGGGGAAGTTCCACAATCACCTAATTGAAGAGGTTAGTCTTTTTGTCATCACTTTTATTACAATACATGACCTTATTTCACTTTCAACCAGACTCAATGCATTCAGGTTATGTATGAAAAAGAAAATAAAAATTCATGCAAAAGTATACAGATGTTGTGACTGATGTCAGTTTGGGGTGTCACAACATCAAAATCAACATTGACTTAAACAATGCACATACCGAAATCTCTTCTCAAACGAGATAAGGTATCTGTTACTATATGCTCAAGGCTAACTATCTTCCTCTCAACCAAGTCTCAAATAAAGTGGTACCTTATGTGAATGTGTTTGATTCGAGAATGTTGGACTGGATTTTTCGAGATATCAATGGCACTGGAATTATCACAAAGCATCGTCAATATTCTACTATGTAAACCGTAGTCCTCAATCATTTGGTTCATCGACAACAATTGTGTACAAGCACTTCCAGCTGCAATATACTCGGCTACAGCTGTAGAAAGAGAAATATAATTTTGTTTTTTGCTATACCATGAGATTATATTATTACCCAAGAGAACAACCCTCTGTAGTACTCTTTCTATCCACAACATCACCAGCCCAGTCCGAATCAGTATAACCCACAAGTTTAGTACCAATTTCTTTAGAATACCAAACACCTAATTCAGTTGTACCAGCAATATATCTTATGATCCTTTTAACAGCTTTTAAGTGTGACTCTTTCGAATTTGACTGATATCTAGCACATAGACACACACTATACATAATATATGTCCTACTTGCTGTCAAATACAAAAGACTCCCTATCATACTTCTGTACATGGTGTTATCAACACCATTACCAACATCATCTCTTGACAGTTTCACAGTTTTGCCGAGTGGTGTTTTCTTATGCGTTTCACTTTCCAACCCAAATTTCTTATCTAAATTCTTAGCATATTTGGACTGAGAAAGGAAAATACCATCATCCAGCTATTTGATTTGTAAACCAAGAAAGTAAGAGAGATTACCTTCCATGCTCATCTCAAATGTTTCGGACATTCGAGTTATAAACTCCTTTACCATCTGCTCATTAGAAGATCAAAAAATAATATCATCTACATAAATATGGACAATCAAGATGTGCTTATTTGATCTAAGGAGAAACAAGGTTTTGTTAGTTTCTCCTCATCTAAAATTTAAAAAGATCAAGTATTGAGTCAACCTCTCATACCAAGCTCTAGGAGCTTGCTTTAAACCATATAAAGCTTTTTTCAGTTTTAAAATAAAATCTGGTTTTCGAGAATTTACAAACCCTTTAGGTTGCTCTACGTACACTTCTTCACTTAAAACTCCATTTAGAAAAGCACTCTTTATGTTCATTTGATGCAGAGATATTTTCATATGACAAGCAATAGCATGTAAAAGTCTTACTGACTCAATGCGAGCAACAGGGGCAAATGTCTCATCAAAATCAATGCCTTCAATTTGAGTATACCCTTGTGTAACCAAACGAGCTTTGTTCCTCATAATGTTGCCTGCCTCATCCGTTTTGTTCTTGAAGATCCACTTTGTTCCTGTCACATTAGAGTTTTCTGGACGAGGGACTAAATCCCAAATATCGTTCTTGGCAAATTGATCCAACTCCTCTTGCATTGCCTTTATCCATAATTAATCCTTGAGTGCATCCTCCACACGCTTGGGCTCTGTTTTGGATAGGTACAAAGACTCTCAAAGTTTAGAACAGTTAGTGGACAAACAGACGTACCTAACCATTTCTTTGAAATTTATCTGACGCTTTCTTGTACTCCTTTCATCTAAATCTCTGATGATTTGGCCCGTGGGATGGTTCCTCTGAATTCTTGATGGTATGTCCCTCTGGTGTAAGTCAATGGGGTCAACTGGATCTTCCTCTTTAGGTTCAGAGTCTGATTCTGTGGCAGCTTGAGTGGATGTTGGGTTTGATGTTGTGTTTCCAGAACCAACACCGATACCAACATCACTGGGTTCTCTAGTTTCAGCACCTGCATCTTCGTTTTCAATACCTTCACTACCATCTACAACAACCGTGACATTATCTTGAGGATTTTGATCATAGACCAGATCATTATCCTCGGTAGGTTTAACTCCAATTGTTAAATCATCGAACTTGACATTAACTGACTCAAACATACTACGTGTTCTGAGATTAAACAGCCTATATGCATGACTATTTTGGGAATAACCCATGAAGATGCATTTGTCACTTTTTGAGTCCAGTTTAGCTAGATGATTTCTGTCATTGAGCACAACGCAAATATATCCAAACACATGTGAAAATAGCTCAAGTTCGGTTTTTTACCCAACAACAACTCATAGGGTGTGCACATGACCCTGGTCTAAAATATACCCTTTTATTATATGACATGTAGTATTCATAACTTCAGCCCAAAAATATTTTGCAATGCCATTAAAAATGAGCATAGTTCTAGTCATCTCAGCGAGAGATCTATTTTTACGTTCAGTTATGCCATTTTGTTGGGGAGTGATTGGTGATGAAAACTCGTGACTTATACCTTCAGTTGAACAGTATTTTGAAAAAGATGCATTCTCAAATTCTTTTCCATGGTCAGTTCTAATCCTACTAATATTCACACCAAATCTCACACACAACCTCTTTTCAAGCTTTTTAAATGCTTCAAACGTCTCAGACTTTTCTTTTGAAAATTCTACCCAAGTGAAACGGGAAAAATCATCAACAATGACTAGTACATACCTTTTATCACCAAGGCTCTCAACCTCAAGTGGTCCCATAAGGTCCATGTGAAGGAGTTCGAAACAACATGAGGTAGTGAGACTCTGTACTATTGGATGTGGCACCCTAACCTGCTTTCCTTTCTGGCACGCCTCGTAAACACGGATGATCTTGGTGTTGAGCCTAGGAAACCCATTCACAGCTTCCTCTTTGGCTAACATGTCCATCATCTTGTAGGTTACATGTCTGAGTTTTTGATGCCACACCTCAGCATCACTTAATTGAGACAATTTGCAAAGAGCATCGTTATTGATTTGATAGCAATTATCTGAAGTCCTCTGGCCAGTGAGGATGCAAGCTCCATTATCCTCATAGACTTCACATTTTTCACGATTGAATTTGATACTGAAACCGCCGTCGCAGAGTTGACTTATGCTTATCAAATTTGTAGAAAGTCCTTCAACCAATAATACGTTTTCCAGCTTTACAATTCCTGGAACATCAAGAGTTCCTTGCCTAATGATTTGTCCATTTGTACCTCCACCATATTTTACTTTTCCACCTCGAAATCTGACAATATTGGAAAGTAGGTCTTCTGATCCGGTCATGTGCTTGGAGCATCCACTATCGAAGTACCAGGCTCCAGGGATGTGGGATTTCAGGGAGGTACAGATCATATTGCACTTGATATCATTTTTCTTGAACCAAACCTGATTGAACCTAGTGTTGTTTTTGGTGTTGGTTTTAAGGAAACCAACATTGGATTTAGCAGACACCCTGGTTCTCTGTTCTTTCACCAACCATCTTCCAGCAGAAAGGTCGAATGTGACCTGGTTCACCACAGTGATGACACACAAACTGTCTTCTTCTCTTTTTGTGATGTTTGGTCGATTTTTGTTCTTGATTTGATGCTTGCGTTGGTTGATTCGGTTTGTACCAATTCCATGGTTTGAGGTTTCTAGGAAACTCATCTCCAGGATTTCGTCGAGCTTTGCCTTGCCTTTGTTGAGATTCGTGATGGTTCCTTGAACCTTCTTCAGCTCATTTTTCAATAGTTCTAGCTCGACATCCTTTTTGGTGAGCGACAACTCCAATCGGACAATTATATCATGTTGTTTATTCTTTTCCTTTGTTAGCTTGTCCATCTCTTTCATAAGATCATTGAACCTGAGTACTTGTTTTCCCCAACTAACAAATAGTTGCTTATGTTCAATACTCAGCTTCTCGTATTCTTCAATATATTCATTAATCTCTGCATTCAGGCACACAATGTTGGTTTCGATGTTACCAACATGGATATCGTCGTCCCACACAACATTAGTAAATAAAGATGGAACAGGTTCAGGCGAGTCAAAATCGTTGACATCCTCAGTGTAGTCTGTAGCAACCATGCTCTTTTTCCTAAGAGTGTTAGCACACTCATTGTTGCAGTGTCCCCAACCCTTACATTCATGACATTGTACTTCACTAAGTGGTTTCGTGGAGCTGGATGCACTGGATACCGAAGGCGAAGACTGGGATCTGGAGAGAGTGCGCCCAGAGAACTTTGGTGTAGGCACCTGTGGTTTGGTCTTTGTACTTGATCCTCCAATGTTGTTCTTCTTCTTCAGGAAGTTGTTAAAACGTTGGGTCACATAGGAAACTTCTTCTTCCTCAAGAGTGGTGGATTCCATATTTTTCAGAACCCATTTCAAATCAAAATCCTCATCATCTTCATCATTGTCGGAGTTAACATCGGAGGAGAGAGCAACGTTCTTCTCTTTTAAGTTGGAACCAAGGTGTTCCATCTCAAATGTCTTGAGAGAGCCAACTAAAGCATTGAACTTTATGTCATCAATGTCCCTGGATTCTTCTATGGCAACCACCTTAATGCTGTATTTCTTTGTAATGGATCTCAGTAGTTTTCCCACAAGACGTGAATTTGTTACTGCTTCACCAAGCCCTGCACACTCGTTTGCAATATCTGAGAGTCTCGTGGCGTAGTCCATGATGGAATCCTTTTCATCCATCCTCATTGCCTCGAAAGTAGATGTCAGCATTTTCAGTCTCTCTTCACGCTCTGGATCCCTTCACACACCCTTTGGAGTGCGTCCCATGCATCCTTTTCTTACTCACAGTTCTTGATAACTTTGTAGTAGCTTGAATCATATACCCACACAGGGTGTTGATGCATTTGGAATTCCAGTTTGCAGCAGCTACTTCCTTAGGAGTCCAATATATTTCTTTCTTGTCGACGGTATCATTCCCATCCAACCAGAATGGTTCTCCATGCACGTTCGTCGATGTTCTTTATATGCCACTGCATCCTTTATTTCCAGAGAGAGTAGTTCTCCCCATTGAGGATCGGAGGCCTTGGGTTTCCTTGAGCATCCATAGCACCTAAATAAATAAGGATCAGTACTTAGTAAGTTAAGTAACCTGCTCTAGATGCCAATTGTAAATTTGTAGGTCTATGGTTTTGAAAATAAGTATCGGTATATGATGTTGTTTTCAATGTTAACCAACACTGAAATCAACATCAACCAGAGTTTAACTAAAAATATGTAGCGGAAATTTAAACTCAAGAATACAGCAATTTAAATTCAGTTCACAAGTAAAAGTACTTGTGAACTTGGGTGTACAAACCCAAAAACTATATTACTTTCTTTGTTCACGGTCAATACAAAAAGATAAGAAGTAATATATGAAAACTAAAGCATCAAACATATAATACTAAATATTTGTCGCCTAGATGAAAGATTTCCTCCGTTGGTCACGCAACTTCGAGGATCTTGATCTCGAACAGTGGCTCCAAGTAGTTATCTTGATTGATCTTCCTTGTGTAGCGTTGCCTGCTGCTTCTCTATCTTGCATCTAAAAAGCATGTCCAAGCTTAGTATTCTCTTGTCTTAAGTAGACAATCCTAGAACCCTAGACTTGGTAAACAAGTAAAATAAATCCTAAACATAATCTAGGAAAATAAATATAGTCCTAAATACAATCTAGGAAACAAAATTTAGAGTCCTAATTTATTTTGTGCCCAAGAAAGGTAAACAACTAAAATAGGAATTATTGCCAAGAATAAATTCCAAACAGGCATGACCCGGTCATGCAGCCCATTAATTCTTGTTTACCGCAGCTGCAGCCTTTTGCGGTGACGAGATGCAATTTGGGGGCCCCAACTCCGCCGATTAAGAAGGGGGGATTTTATTCGGTGACTATCGACGAAAAACTTTACCAATCCTGGGTTTCAGAGTTACATGGATCCCTTATTGGCCGTTTGCTTCAACCGAGAGGGTCAACGACTCTAACGCTTGATGAAATCAAAGTTTCGCTGAAAAACACTTGGAACACCACCGGACCTTGGAGATTTGCCCCCTTAGGCAAAGGCTATTTCAGCATATCATTTCCTATGGTTGACGATAGAGAACGTGCGTTTGCTAAGACTTCTTAGAAGGTTCGTTCAAACTCTTTTCGACTTTTACCATGGACTTCAGACTTCAATCCTTATAAGGTCCCCTAGGTGTTGTCTCAGGTTTTGATTTGTATTTATGAATTGTCGATTGAATATTGAGATTGCTCTTTTATTCTTAATATTGTTAGAGTTATTGGTACTCCTTTACAAGTTGATGAACACTTGGTTAATGGCTCCGTTGGACATTTTTTTTCGTGTTTTGGTCAATTTAAACCTAAATAGCACTTTGCATGAGACGGTGATGATTGAGAGTGAAGGTTATTGTGGGTATATTTCTTTAGGTTACGAGAACTTGCCTGATTTTTGCTCTTTTTATTAAACTATTGGGCACCTCGTTGGATCTTGCCCTTACCCTAAATCTCGAGTTTCTCAGAACGTTATTAGAGATCATTGGCAAACGGTTAACACTAGAAGATCTCGTCGACGTTTTGCTTCTCTTGATTGACAAGGTCGTCAACAAAAGGATTACCGCTCGATAGTGAGAAATACAATTAATAACTCTTTAACGACCTCTAACGCTTTTAATGTGTTACAGTCTGATGGTTGCAGGGGGTCTCCGGCACATCCTTCCGAGGAGCCTCCTTTGAGATCTGATCCTATAACCCCCGAGAACCCTGTTCCAAAATCCTCTACTGCTCCTGTTACTTTGTCCGTTTTGGATGGGAAGTATCACTTTGTCTCTCTCCCCACAGATAATCTTAAAACTAACTGAACCGAGGGAGGCGCCCGTCCAGCGCTACACCCTGCCACAACCCATGGTTCGTACCATGGTGAGCAACAAACTGCGCAGCTTTGTGAGGAAAACCATTTGACCGTATATATGTCGGTTGAGAGTGTTTGTAATACTTCTCGACAGCTTGTGCTTTACGAGGAACCTCCGCCACCTTTCGCGTCAACAACATCTTCGAGCACGGGTTATGTTGATAAGGTGAACATAGGTTATTTGGATAAGGTTTCTCCATCACTGCAACATTCTCAAAAGACTGTCTTACACTTGAAGAAGGCATTATAATGGATAATTCAGATACCAACATCGCACTCCACTTTTTTGTAAACTTGCCACTGATAGACGTACCCAGTAATTACTGGATAAGTACAAAAGTCTTCTACTCCTTTCATTGTTGACGGTACAAATCCTCTCCTGCCCTTCACCTTGTGAGTATCGCTTCTAGACAATCTTGGGCTGATATTGCTGAAGAGTAAGATTTTACCCCTATACGCAGTTCTTCAAAGAGTTCCTTTAAGCGGGGATTCCTTGTGAAGCGCTAGTATTTATGTTTTCGCTTTTTATTAAATTGTTGTGAATTCAGACTCTTTTCTTCTTTTTTAATAAAAACGCCACAATTTAATTAAAAATAATAATAATAAATTATTACGCCTTGCAAAATAAATATTAAATATATATTAAATCTCCTTATATATTCCCAATACAATGCATTGATATACAAATTATATATCCATATGAACGAATTAGTGTCTTACGCAAAAGAGAGAGAGAGAACAAGAAATAATAAAATAACATTACATATACTACAAGTTAGATATACAACTTTTTAATAGAATTATCGGTGCCTTATAGATTTTAAATTTTTATATCATATATTCATATGTCATACGCGGGTGTTGTGTGTTTTACATATTTACAAACTCAATTTTCTACAGATTTTCCTATAAGTTTAGACTATTTTGCTATACCTTACTAATTTCGCGACTCCCGGTTAAAGATACTTGAAGATTCTTTATTGTGAAAACCAGTCTCACTATAATTAGAACAAACAATGTTCTGACTTGTGTGAAAATTATTTATATTGAAAAATACTTTTTTTGTAAATAGAACAAATAATGTTACAGTTTGTGTGTACTATTTGCAATGTTATTCTTTCACTATTTTAATGAATGTTACTTTTTTTTAACTCCCGTATAATATGTGGTTGTTAAACTAGTATATATATGTGTGTGTATATATATATATATATATATATATATATATATATATATATATATATATATATATATATATATATATATATGCACAATATTTTTATTCAAAACTTAGATATGGATAACTTGAGCATATGATATAGCTAAAAGGGCATCAACACTTGTGTAATCGCCCATGTCTTGAAAATAATCCTCAACTCCAAGCGAACCCAATTCTTGAAACGAATCATTAATCTCTTCGAGGCTAGGTTTTTGAATGTCCAGGGCTGGAAAATCATCGAAACACATGGTGAAATCATTGTTAAAAAAACTCGGACTGTCGTTTGATGTCTCATCTTGAGGTTGAGAATTGAAAAAATTATCCAAAAATGGAATATCTATAGGCAAATAATCGTTTCATTAATCAAGAACCATACTTATTTTTCCTGACACTCCTCATCTTCCCGATTTTGTCCAATATTGCTCAAAACGGACTTGAGATCATACCGGTTTGGTTTGTCTACTGACTTCGTAAAGCAAACCTCGCCGGTTCATTGCCTTTGGCCAACCCATGAACCGACCGGCCGACAGGGCACACTCACTAGACTGGCTACTAACTTCGGTCTGCTCTATTTCTTCACTCGACTGATTACTCTTGAACTGGAGAACCGATGTTGGTGAAGAAATGTTAATACGTGACTCGCCCACGTAATCATAACCGGTAACTGAAGTCACGTTAGGCTCCGGTGAGTCCTTCTTCTCTATAGGGGTGACAAAGTTGGTCAAGGCATCAGGGAAGTGGCATAATTTGGAGAAGATGAACAGTAAATGAAAAGGAAAAAAGGGAAAATGGAAAAGATAAAAAGAGAGAACGAAAAAGGAAAAATAAAAAAAGTAATAAATTAAAAATAGATAGATAAATAGGTAAGTTTCATAGTTCTCTTTTCTTTAATTTTCAAAAATAAATATAGAATAATAAAAAATATTTAATCATGTCACATTAGTATTTTGACTTGTTTCGAGATAATTTTTAACCTTCTTTGATAAATTTATCAATACAATATGTAATTCAGCACTGAATAATATTATATTATTTTTAGAATTTGAACAATATAATAAACTAAAGAAATAATTTTTTTCATTCCATGACAGAGTGGCATCCAACCACCGACTCAATTAATTTTCATATGTTCTAATTTTCAATTAGACATGATAGATATTAGATGTGTGTTTCAATGCAAAGTTTAACTGAATGTTCGACTTTTACGATAATGAGAAAATGATTGAATGAAAAAGAATGAAATTTCTGTTCTCTCGATAATCTTCCAAATTGAATACATCATTTAATGAATTTTCTTAATTTATTTTTTTTCACTTTTTATGGTAGCAATAGTAACTTTTTCCATTGGGTTGAAATTAAACCCAAAAAAATTAGTTTTGGAAAATTGTTGTCATTGCAAGATGGGATTCTATTTGTAACATTACAAACTAACTTGTAAAATCTAAACCCATCTTTATGCTAAAAGTTGAGAAGTCATGGTCCCACTTTCTTGTTTCTTATTAAAAGAATATATACATTTTTGGGGTTTATGATTGTTAATAGAGGTTTTAAAAAAATAGTTGTTTTTTATTTTACTTTTGATGTAACAATGATGTGGAGCAGTAGACCACACAATAAAGTTAGATTTACAAGTTTATTGTTACTACCACCCTAATCCTAAGCAGAAAGATTACGCTTTGGTGAATGCATCTTGGGTTTACCCATTGAGCACACTAATTAAACTCTAAGATTTAAAGCAATATCATGCAAGTAACGTGAATCGAGTAAATTGCACTTGTAAAGTTATACGCGTCAATCTCAATCTGTAAATTATAGGCAATTCTAATATGTTTTATTAGGTAAAAACTTTTTTCTAAATTCTCGAGTGACTATATTAACTTCCCACTTAATTAATTATCTTCTCATTTAATCTAAATTACTACATAAGAATGCTACTTTACCATTATTAATTATTTCTTTTTTTTCTTTAAATTTTCTTTTTCTTTATTCAATATTTAATACAACCAAATTCATACTAATAATGGCGAATTTCATACTATATTATGAATTTTCATACTACATAGTGCAATTTCATACTTGCACTATATACAATCGAAATTTCATACTACTTATTTTTATACTTTTAATCATTATAGGCAAAATCTCACACTAAATCGTGAGATTTCAAACTATATCATGTAATTAATTTATGCAATATGTCATACTAAAATACAACCATCTTTTTTCACAATTTTATATTTTTGAATTTCAACTTCATACTATATATGAATTCAAACTGATATCTTGGATTTCATACTATTATACTAGTATATTTTAAAATTTATACATCCGTTATCAAATTTGTAACTCTATTAAAATTTAGAAAATCAATAAATTTTAATACTATTATATTTTAAAATTCATACTACAATTATCAAATTACATACTAACCCTACCAGATTGCAAACTACATTATTTTCTTTTTAATTTTAGATTAAACTGTCAAATTTTATATTAAATTGCACAAGATAATGTCATACTACACAATATTTTCAAAATAAAAATATGCATACTACATTAAGCATAATTTCATACTACTTATTACATGTGGAGCAAAACTCCATACGATATTATTATTATGATGATGATGGTGATTATTATTATTAGGTTTTTAGGCGTAGTGATAGTTTTGATCATTTAAGTTATAATTTTAATTAAATAAAATATGTATTTTTCATTAATTATCAAATAATTAATAATAACGAGAATTTAGTAAATGAGAATTTTTTCTAAATTATATAAATGGACATGATTCACCTTGCAACGAAGCATGTGGTTCAAACGTAACATATTGTTATTAGCTATATTATGTACATTGTATTTTCACCCAACAATGCTACTTATTGTTGTCTTTTTGTGTACATGTATATTTGATATATAACAAAGAGTTTATATTTTGTGAGGTCCACCTTCTAATATGGACCATGGTTCATGATATGATAATTGTTCCCAATCTCATAATTTAACGCAATAATTTGTAAATAACGTTAATCAAATAATCGCACTAAGTATATATTAAATCGAATATAAAATTAAGAAAAAATACTTATGTAAGAGATAAAAAAGAAAAGGAAGCAAAATTAAGCACTTGAGCAAAGTGAAACTCAATTAAAAAAAGACAAACACTTGTGTTAGGCCATATTAACGGATCATACCCGTTAGGCCATCTCATCCGATACTATAATATATTAATTTTTATACTTTAATGTATTGATTTTTGTACTGTAAAGTATTAGTTTTTCATAAATCTTTGACCCGTATTGTACTGTTATGTATTTATATTATGATGTATTGATTTTTTATTATAATATATTGGCTTTTGTATTCTAATGTATTGATATGAAATTTTCGAATGATCCGTTAGTCCGACCTAACAAGAGTGTTGCCCATAAAAAAATTATCATATGTAATTTTTTATTTGTTTTGTGCACGTGAAGAATAATTAGTCTCTTATTTTTCAATTTACAAAAATGGGTATTTGATTCTCCCCGATCTTTTAAATTGTCATTTTAAAGGCTCCTCTTTGTTATAAATGTGATTTTGGAATTTATTTTTTCTTACCATTTTTCTCAACTTTTTCTATATTCATTTTAAGAAATCAAAACAAATTTATTGTAGCAAGACAATTAGGCTACATAATTATGAGATGAAACAAAAAAAAAAATGGCAAACAATTGTGTTAGACCATATTGACGGGTCATGACCCGATAGACCATCTGACCTGAAATTATAATGTATTGATTTTTGTATTCGAAAGTATTGATATTTCATAAATATCTGACCCATGCTATAATGTATTGGTTTTTATAATATGATGTATCGATACTATGATTTATTAGTTTTTCACTATAATGTACTAGCTTTTGTACTATGATGTATTGATATGAGATTTTGGCCTAACATATGATCCGTCAATACGACCTGACAAGAGTCCAGCCCAAAAAGAAAATGTTATTTCAAAGTATTATTAATTGATTAGAAGTAAGTAAATCAAAATTTTATAATATTAATTTTTTAGCATAAATTTTAAAATGACAATTAAAGGAGACGGGTACTCCGTACGATAACATTGATTACACAATGTGCATTTTTACATGGATCGTGAACATGACGCATACGAGCTCGAGTGCGGTAGAAATGTTGAAGTCATTATTAATCTCTTAAAATTAGAGGCTCAATCGTCGTATCGTATCGTATCCCATCCCATCATCAAAAAAATAAAATAAACCAGTTGTATGACTATGGACGACGGATGACTTCTCCAACATGCTCTCACCATAATCAAAGTTAGTAATGATTATAATGATTTCGAATCAAATTCAGACACACCTCATTTAGAAGAGAGTTTAATAATACTATAAATTAGATATGTGTCGGTCTACATTTATTTCTTTTCAAATTTGACCATTGAAATTTCCAAATCACTGCTGCTCCCTCCGTCCAAAATAACGATAATTTAGTTAATTTAATACGGAATAAGAAATGAGTAATTTATATAGTTAAGTCATTAATTTAGTCATTAATTAAGGACATGTGTGAAAATACAAAATTAATGATATGTTAAATATGATAACTGGATTATATTTGTGGGACGGATAAAAATAAAATACTGGACCAGTGGAACGGAGGGAGTATGTATTTATGACACTTGAATAGAATAATATTTTTTTTTTATTAAGGTCCAGTATTACTAAATTATGAAATAAATTTGACGCGTATAATGAATCAGATTTAAATCTTTAAAATCTTATATAGATTTTGGATCTAGACAAATCTGACTCATTGACATATTAGTCATCTTAAGTTTTATTATTATTATTATTATTGTTATTATTTATTTAAAGAACAGGTAATTTTTTAATTCAAATCAATTTATCTATCTATATATATAGGGTAACACTCTTATTAGGCCAAACTAACGGATTATCCGTTAGACCAAAATTTCACACCAATACATTATAATGTAAAAACCAATACATTATAATAAAAAACCAATACATCATAGCACGGGTTAGAGATTTATGAAAAACTAATACTTTACAATAAAAAACCAATACATCACATTACAAAAACGTACATTATAGTATCGGGTCAGATGGTCTAACGGGTCATGACCCGTTAACCTGGCCTAACAAAAGATGAGTATGAGAGAGAAAAAAATACCACATAGGATTAATTTTCTTTTTTATTATGTATAAATTTTCTTATAGATACTACGATTAATATTAATGATGATTTAGTTTCTTTCTTTAATTAAAAACCAACTAGGATTAGTTTCTATTTTTAATTATGTAAGAAATTTCTTAATATAATTAGGATAGATACCCCAATTAATATAATATAACAATAATTAATAATAAAAATATAGTTTCTTATTTTAATTATGTAGGATCTTTTTTTACATAGTTAGAATAAATAGCCTAATTAACATTAAAAATAATAAGATCATTTCGATATATATATATCTATATACTAGTTTAACACACGTGTATTACACGGGACATATAAAAAACTAAATATAAAAAATATTTGTGAAAATTACAAAGTTTTAATTTAAAATAAAAAATTGAAAGGATGCGTTTTCACTCGTACTCTGTTCAGTTTATTAATTATTATTATTATTATTAATTAATATTATATTTTAATATTTAGATTAAATTCGTTAATAATTATATTTACATACTTATAAAAATTCAAAAGATGTCACATTTTCAACTCATCTCTAATCTATATTAATTAATTATTATTAACTCATTTTATATTTTTTGTGTAGATTAATTTTGTTAATAATATAGTTTCATACTTTTTAATATTCAAAAGGTGTCATACTCTCAAACCTTCTCGCATTGTGACATTGTCAAATAAATATTAATAATTTATTATTATTATATAATTTTATTTTTTTTATATTTTGATTGAATTCATTACTAATATTTAGTTACATACTCTAATTATTGCAAATATATCATAATTTACCTATACAGAGTATTTAAAATTTCAAAAATAAATTATTTCGACTTTTATTATAAATATAATTTATTTAATTATTTTCATAAATAATTTTTTTATAATTAAAATTATTTCATATATAATTTATCTTTTAATTAAAATAATTAATCTAGATTTTTTTATATTAATTATATGACTTATTTATATTTTTAAATTAGGAGTATAAAAGAAAATTATTAAATTATACAAAATATAATAAAAGAAAACTATTAAGTTAGGCTAAATATAATAAAAGAAAAATATTAAATAAGGCAAGATACAATAAAAGTAAAATATTAAATTAGGTATATATTAGGCGACATAAGCAAGCGTAGAACCAAAAATTTTATTATCCAAGCGAAGAATACGAAGCAGACACATAGATTAGGAGGACTTTGCATTAATATATACTTGTTTAACACCAATGTATTACACGGGACTTATCAAAAGATAAATATAAAAAATATTTGTGATAATTACTGAATTTTAAATCTAAAATAAAAATTAATGTATTATCAACCCGTGTCTTGTACATGTCTAATCTATTTATTAATTATTATAAATATTAAATAGTTTTGTATTTGATGTTTAAATTAAATTCATTAATAATATTAGTTACACGCTCACAAAAATTCAAAAGGCGTCACATTCTAAACCCGTGTCTAATATCTATTTTATTAATTATTATTATTAAATTATATTATATATTAATATTTAAAATAAATTCGTTAATAATTATTACATAATTTGGGATATTCAAAAGATATCATGCTCTCAACCCTTGTCGCATTGTACTGGTGTCTAATCAATGTTTATTAATTAGTATATAATTTAATATTTTATGTTTAGATTGAATACATTACTAATATTCAGTTACATACTTAAATTATTGTAAATAACTTATAGTTTACATATACAGAATATTTGAAACTCCATAAAATTATTTTAAATTCTAATAAAATTTATTTAATTATTTCGATGATATATTTTTTTTTGTAATTAAAATTATTTCATATGTAGCTTGTCTTTTAATTAAAATAACTAATTTATAACTTATCTATTAATTATATATGACTTATTTATATTTTTGTATTAAGAGAATCAAAGGAAAGTATTGAATAAGGAAAAATATAATAAAGAATTAAATTAGATAAGATACAATAAAAATATAAGTATTAGATAGGTAAATATTAGGCTTGGATGACACATAAGCAAACGAAACACCATAATTTTTTATTTTCAAAACGAAGCATACGAAGAAGACACATAGGTTAGGAGGATTTTGCATTAATATATAGGGTTGATATATATATATATATATATAAAATCATTTATATATTAACTTGGTTTTTACTGTGAGTCCAACATTATCAGATTTGTCACTTCTCAAAAATAATTTGACAACTTTTAAAATTAAATTATACGATTATAATTTAATATTTATTTTATTGGATATCAAAATGTTATCTATCAAATATTATTACGATTCGATAAAATTTTATTTTATTGACCCAATAATGTTCGATATTAATGATGATTTAGTTTATTTCTTTAATTAAAAATACACACGGATTAGTTTCTTTTTTTAATTATGTAAAAAATTTTCTTAACATAATTATAATAAATATCATAACTAATATTAAAAAGAATAAGAATTAATATTAAAAAAATAAATTCATTTGAATTTCTTATTCTAATTATGTAGAATTTTTTTTAACATAGTTAGAATAAATACCCTAATTAATATTAAAAATAATAAGATCATTTGAATATATATATATATATATATATATATATATATATTATTTATATATTAATTTGGTTTTTAGTGTGAGTCCAACATTATCAGATTTGTCACTTTTTCTTAAAAATAATTTGACAACTCTTAAAATTAAATTATAAAAAAATACGCAAAATATTATAATTTAATATTTATTTTATTGACTATAAACATGTTATTTATCAAATATTATTACGATTAGATATATTTTTATTTGATTGACCTAATAATGTTCAATATTAACGACGATTTAGTTTATTTCTTTAATTAAAAATCAACATAGGATTAGTTTCTTTTTTTCATTATGTAATAACTTTCTTAACATAATTATGATAAATATCATAACTAATATTAAAAATATTAAGAATTAATATTAAAAAAATAAAGTAAATTGAATATATATATATATATATATTTACTTATATATTATTTTTATTTTTATTATGAGTTTTTTGTTATTTATTTTACCTTTTTTCTTTAATTTTTAAAATCGTGACTCCAACAATATCAAATTTATCACTTTTCTCAAAAATATTTTGACCACTTTTCTTAATTAAATTATACGAAAATGCGCAA
>BMAC01000043.1:1917554-1920427 GCA_014905375.1 Phtheirospermum japonicum
GATTAATTTTATTATTATTATTCTTTTCCATTATTTATTATTTATTTTTCTTAATTATTATTAATTTTCTACCACACATTTATTTTATCTCTCAATCATCTTTTCATTAGCATTAATTCTCACCACACAAAATTTTTGTGGCCCCATTTAAATTTTTTTTACCAAATAATTTTATATCCAATCATTATCTCACCAAAAAAATTTATCTCCCTAGAATTTTTATTTTCACAATTCTAGTGAAACGAAACGAAAATGAACGAAAGGATATCCAATCGCACCCTTAGTCACTTGACTATTCTTTTCAAAATAAGTAACCAACTAATGATATTAAATAACCACACGGTCCAGATTGGTTATTACAAAATTTGGTGATCGTGTTGTACAAGATAAGATTTTTCAAGAAAATAATGTAGGGGAACTAATGTTGATCCCTAAACTGACTGTCACACCATCTGATGCGAGGTTATCTTTCAAGTTCCAACGACAATAATTTCCTATGATCGTGTCATGCGCCACGATGATCAACAAAAGCCAAGGACAGTCTCTTTTTCACGTTGGACTTTTCCTAAATGAGCCAGTTTTCAGTCATGAGTAGTTTGTACGTTGTATCAAGGGTGATCAGTCGTAAGGGTATAATAATATTGATTGTCGATAATAAGAATAAACGTAGTAACAAAACTATAAATGTTGTGTACAATGAAATTCTTTATAATTTATAAAGTACTTTTCGTCTAATAATATTTTTTTTATAAACCACGTTATACTATTTGATTTTCGAATAATAATTAGATTATATACACACACACAAAAAATTTATTTAAATACTTCCATATATCAAAATCCAAATATATTTATTTAAGATAAAAATAAAATAAAAAATTATCGTGCAACTCACGGGTACAATACTAGTTATATATGATACGAGCACCAAAACAAATATGTTAATGTTAAACTTATAAATAGATGAAAGTATGATAAATGCATAGTATTTAAGTTATATACATAAAAAAATTTATTAGAGGTCCTATTCTTAAGGGAAAATTAACATTTAGTATTGTAGTTTTGTAGTTCTCTAATTTTAAAGGAAATAAAATTTCTTATGCAGATAACAGATGTTGTGACTGGTGATATAACACCACTTCCAACATCGATTTTCTGAACAGATTAAAAAAAAACAGATAAAAATAAACAAACGCAGCGGATAAAATAAATTAAACACAGAGATAAAACTTTTAGTCCGTAAGAAAACGTTCTTACGGACTTGGGTATACAAACGCGAAAACTATATTACTTTTCAACGTTTAAGATCAATACAAAATAATAAAAAGTAATATATGAAAAAAATAAATTGTATCTAACTCTTGATACACAAAATACTCGTTGCCTCGGTATGATGATCTTCTCCGTTGGTTACGCAACTTCAAAGATCTTCGTGATTAAGATCGTGGCTTCAAGTCTTGTGGCAAAGTTTGTGATGATCTTCTTCGTTGGTTACGCAACTTTGAAGATCTCCTTGATTTGGATCGTTGCCACAAGAAATCTATCTTCTCGTGTTTTGCTTCAATGTGTGCGTCCGTGATTTTCTTCAAAAAGCTTACGTCCCCTATTCTATCTTTTTAATTGCTGCGTCCTTCTCTATTTAATAAACAAGACTCCTAGTCTTGTTAAACAAGTTAGATAAGTACTTAGGAAACTAAATAAAGTCCTAGACTCCAACTAGGAAAGAAATCTAGAGTCCTAAAATACTTTGTGTCCTAATATATTTTGTGCCCAAGAAAGGCAAATAAATACAAAAGAAAAATAAGGAAATTCCTATAATTAAATTTTCCAACAATCTCCACCTTTTGCCTTTCTGGACAAAATAACCTAGACGCGCAATAAAAAACCAATGGACTAAAAAACTCCCCCTAAATTAAAACTCCCCCTTAATTGAATCTCCCCCTTAATAAGATTGAACTAGAAGTACGAGTCCTCTTTCTCGTGCAAAACGAACCAGCCGCTCTCGCGTCTTCTACATTGGTATCTTCTCCCCCTTTTTGTTCTGAAAGCAATAGGACCTCAAAAAATGAGTCCCAAAGCGCCTGGAACTGTGCTTGCACCACCGGAACCAAAAACTGGACCATGTTGAAACTGATGTTGGGAAGACCAGAACCATCACCAGACATGACACCAGTTCAAAGAGGCGTCACGGTGCCTAAGAAGGTAGTCAGATTCTGCTTCATGAAAATATCAACGAGGATCCGGCGCTCACCAATCATGCCTCAGTTCTGAAATCCCAAGAATAGCTCCTTAGCTTCACTCGTCAAGAATCTCGTGGAGATTGGTTCCATGTCTTCAATCTCGACGGCTTGAGACGGAGCTTCATCAGAGCTAGCAGAGTGGTCGGAGGCAGCTGCAGACATCGGTGCACTGGCAGATGGAACATTGTCAGAATTGGAGCTGGGGAAAGGAATTGGTTCGGCACTGGGCAATGTTGGTTTCGGTGACATGTCACCAGAACCATCATGAAATTTCTGGGCAACTTTAGAACTTTTCGTCTTGGACTTTGGGTGGATTTTTCTTTTCATCCAGATGCAGTGTATGTTTCCGGAGCTTAGCTTGGTGATGGTGAATTCGACATTCTGCAAGAGATTGGAAACAACCACAAAACAAAACAAGTGCTGTAGGCAGTAAAATTGAGAGAAAGAAAACTCATTTTCTAAATAAGACACACGATTTCAGACTAAACCGCCCATGATTTCCACTATCCAATCCACGTATAAATATAGAAAAACCGAATTTTAGCTGGCAAATTGAACCATCACCAAAGCCGTATAAAAAGCGTACAAAGTGACAAATCCAAAAATCATATCAATCTCATATTACCTGCCCAG
>BMAC01000043.1:1935675-1982120 GCA_014905375.1 Phtheirospermum japonicum
TAGGTATTTTGAAGTATTCTAGTCTGGATATGGTCGAGTATGGCTTACGAATGGAGTTTTAGCGGAATAGGGGGCTCGATTTGAAGAATTATGGCTGACACTGGGTACGTGATATGACACTGGTTACCCATGCATTGTTGTACCTTGTGCTTGCATGCTTGTACTTGGTGAAACATTGCTTGTTCTTGCTTATTTTCATTATTGCTTTGCATTTTTCTATTAAGGCATCCGACGAGGCACCCGACCAACTTGTATTTTATATTTCTTAGCTTAGATAGTTAGGTTAATTGCTTTATTTTCATTTTTCTTCACTTTTCCAAGCTTGAAACACATTAAATACTTCAATTGAATCGATTTCCGATAATACCAAGCCAAGAACCCGTTGATTCATTTCAACACCACTAAAATTATGACAACACTGTGGCATGCTGAGCTTTCTTATCTACTTTAAAGGGAATAGCACAAGATTGGTTACATCAGTTGACACCAGGGAAGATGACATCTTTCGGGTATTAAAGGTCGCCTTTTTGAAGCAATTTGCCAGAGTTAAGCACCACACAAAAACATCACAATCTCTTTTCACAATGGTGCAATGACCATAGGAAAGTTTGAAACATTATCTTACTCGATTCACTAACGCCACGCTAGAGGTACCTACAACTACAGACGAGATGAAAGCTGGGGCACTACATCAAGGGTTACGGAGGGAGGATCTACGTAAGTTTTGGCTAAAAAGGCTGTGCGAACGTATGACGAGGTTCTGGAAATATGTGAAAAGTATATACAAGTGGAGGAAGCTGAAGAAGAGCATCATTTACGGTTTGGTACGGAGGTCGCGGAGACCGGTAATACTATACCTAAGAGGTCGGAAATCAGAAGGGAACCACGATGGGTAGTACGCGGGCTTTTAACTGCTAGTACAGGAGGGAGAGCAGAACCTAAAGTGGATATGAGAGATTGGAGAGACGAGGATTCTACACCTTTGGCGTATCCCCGAACAAAGGTGTTTATTATCATGGAACCCTTAATACCCAAAAGCATAAAATGGCCTGAGATCCGCACACAGATTCCTACTAATCCCAGGTCGGAGTTCTTTTGTTTGTTTCATAATAACTATGGTCATTCCACAGAGAAGTGCATGCATATTTAGGAGGAAATCGAGAGGATCATCAAAGCTGGACATTTAAAGGAGGTCGTATATAGAGATAGGGAACCACGCACCGCCGGAGGGTCCACCTCAAAACCGGGTCGAAAGACAGCCACATCAGGGGGGTCAAAAATAGAATGATCAGTGGAGAGCAGGAGGGAATAAAGGGAGAATTAACATGATCTCGGGAGGGCCAACGGATGGTGATATGAACAATGCACGGAAGAAACACGCCGAGTCGGCTCGACCTGGAACATGGGAGGTCGCTGTCATAAATAGGCGACCTCAAAAGTCAGGATCTATTATCTCTTTTGGTTCTGATGAACGACGCTGGCTGCAGGAAGATCACAATGACGCAATGATAATTGAAGCTGAGATAATAGAATATGAGGTGAGAAGAATATTTGTAGACAATGGGAGTTCTGTTAACATAATATACTCAGATTGCCTAGAACAAATGAAGTTAGAGACGAAGATGCGACCTGTGAATACACCCATCTACGCTTTCAATGGAGCACAAGTTATTACAGAGGGCGAGTTAACACTTTCAGTAATATTGGGTAAGGGAGAATTGCATGCAAAGAAGGATTTGAGGTTTTTAATCATTCAGGGGAGGTCGACATATAATGCAATACTAAGGCGACCTTCATTTAATGCATTCCAGGCGATAACCTCTACATATCATATGAGTATAAAGTATCCAGTGGGAGAAAAAGTAGGAGAGGTTGTGTCCAAACAACAGGTCGCCAGGTCGTGCTATCAGATGACGGTCAGAAAAGGTTTGAGTGACAATAAACGAGAAAGGAGGGAAGATGTGCAGGAGGGGTGCTTAGTTCCAAAAAGAGAAAAGAACACGAGAATTCTATTCGCCCGCATGAAGAATTGATGGAGATTTCGTTGGAAGAAGGCCGCTAGAGTACACTACGAGGATAGGGACCCAAATGGCAGAAGTAATAATGAACGAGCTGATAGCACTGCTAAGAGAATTCGAGACATCTTCGCTTTTGGGGATGGAGAATTGGTAGGGGTATCCCCAGAGGTCACTCAACACCACTTGAATGCAGATCCAGAGGCATGGTCGGTTAAACAGAAGAGAAGACATTTTGGCACAGAGCTGGATAATTAATTGAGGAAGAGGTGCAAAAATTATTAAAAGCAGGTCACATTCGGGAATCCAATTCCCAGAATACTTGTCCAACATCGTAATGGTACCTAAACCAGGACAAAAGTAGAGGATGTGTGTAGATTTTGCGACTTAAATAAAGCATGTTCGAAAGATCATTATCCGCTGCTGTTTCACCCAGAAAACTTGAATACGCCTGAAACCGAACTTCTGCCTTGTGTAAGCCTGACCTGCACCCAAAAACAAGTCAGAAAAGGACCACCAGAGGCTTTCTGGTGGAAACCGCTCCGATGCTTAAGTCAGATAAGCGTTATGGAGTGTTTCAGTGCGCAGGGAAAAGAATGCACAAGAATGACATACCTCCCTCATCTTTGAGGCTGGGGTATTTATAGTTTTCCTCAGTGGGGACCCCATCTGGGATCTCGGAAACACTGGCCGCGAATCAAGGGCCGTTGCGCAACTAATTCTGACAAGTGGTCCCACCTGTTTCCTTCTAGGAGGTCAGGATACCAGACCTGTCTTGATCCTGCTCTCTCCAGGTTATCTCATGGGTCAGGGTATCAGACCTGCCTTGATCCTGTTCTCTTAGGATTATTTCGTAGAGAATCCATACCAGGTCAGGACAATTCCTGAGCTGTGATGATCCCTTTTTCGATATCTCTGACCTTTTTCCAAGAAGACCTAAGTCAGGCCTTCCCAAGGTCTGGTCTGGTCAAGCCTTCTGTCTTTTCCTTAGTAATCTTAACTCAGATCTACCCCTATCTAGGTCTGGCTATTCAGGCCACATCAACTCCTCCCCCCGAAATGGTTGGGTAGATCGATAAAATTTCAAGGTTTTTGGGAGTAAATGAGGTCCCACACACCTTTCTTGTTTCTCGTACCTGCATGAATCCCTAAAAATCTGCCTCGTAACCAGACCTAATCATTGGCATTAGTGGTGCCGGTCCATATCCTGAAACGGTTACCATACCTGAACGCCTTACCAAGTACTGTACCACTGACAAGTCAGCGGCGTGTGACCTACCCTACAACGGTTGACGTTCCAGCTTATCACCTAGGGTACTGTTCATCTGCCCCGCATTAAATGTGGGAATCCCATCAAATCCCACTTTTTCCTCGATTTTCACTTTTTGAGATTATCTCCTTGTCTTTTATTCCCACCGTGCTCTCTCTCTTCTTCACTTTTCGTGTTTTCACCTTTGCAAAATACTCTTAAGCTTCTGTTTTTCTCTCTGGCAGTTCAGTGAAGTTCAGGCTTTCAGTTTTTCCGATCACTCACATACCAGGTACTTTCTCCCTTTCTTATATTATTTTTTCGATAATATCGTCGTCATCTTCTCCTCCTGATGCTCTTTCTGTCACTTCTTCTTCTCCGGCAAAGCTAACTTCCTCATCCTCGCCGTCTTCCCCTTCAGCAGTGGTGGAGTTAGCCCCCTCATCCTCACCGTCTTTCCCTCCGGTGGTGGCAGCCGCCACTTCCTCATCACCCTCGCTTGAATATCCTTCGCCGGTCCCCGTTCATCCAAAAATCACCTCCATTCTCAGTGATAGATCTATTGAGGAAATTCGCCATAAATATAAAATTTCTGAACAATTTGATCCTTATAGCCCTCCGGCAGGTATCCTGGTGTGTCAAGTTCCGGAAGGCCGCCTGAACTTTTACGCCGATCAATTCCAGGCGGGTTTGCGTCTTCACGTAAACCCTCTGATGCTGGAAATCACCACCATGTACAAAGTCCCTGTTTTTCAGTTTACCCCCAACTTCTTTAGAATTATAGTAGGATATAACCTGGACATGCGGTACGCTGGTCTGGTCCCTACAACTCATACCTTCTACCAGCTCTATCAAGCCAAGAGCTCCTACCCTGACTGCTTCTACCTCAGCGCCAGACCTGGAGTTCATTTCTTGTACGGGCTTCCTTCCTCCAACAAAGCCTGGAGGAAGAAATTCTTTTTTGTCTACTGTGATGGAGACTGGGGTTTTGACCCCAAGACCATCTAGAAGCTGCCTTCTTATCGTCACCTGCCCCCAAACAGACAGGTCTCCTCGCCTACAAAAAATCATTTCCACCCTTAACGACAATCCTCTTCACGTACATCTCCTCCTTCCCTTCGTTTTGGATTTTTTCAATGAGCGGCTAGAAACAAGCCCTTTGACCCTAGAGATTAGTAAAACCCCTTTATCCTGGTCTATACTTTATACTTACTTTTCATAAGTCCCTTATCATTTTATCCTTTTCTTTTTTAGCAAGTATGATGCGCCAAATGATTGCATCCCGCAAGTAAGGGACGGAGGCTGCCCCAGAACTGGGGGCTCAGGAAGTGGGTTCCTCCTCCTCTCCCCAAGTCCAGGGCTCCAATCCTTCTCGAGTGCCGAGCTCCAGCCCTTCTCTGTTGCCTCCTTGCCCTACAGCGGTAGTGAGAACCACCTCTGAATCCGAGGAGGATGACACCCCCATGGTCAAGAGGCCCAGAACAGCTCAGGGCAGGCGCGCCCCCTCAGTCACTTCGCCAGCCACCCACAGCACCAACCCTTCCGCTAATACTTCAGTTCTGAATTGCTCAGAAGATGTGGCGCTTCAACATGTGCGTGGGCAATGTTCATCCGCAGACTTACAGGTCCTGTAGAAGATGAGTGACCGCGAGCTTCTGGAGTCGTGGTGCCAGGATGAGGCTCGGGTAAATTCTTCCTTCTCTTTCTTCTCCTTCTTCTATCTTCTGTTTGTGTATTAATCCCTCCTTTCATAATTAGTCTGAGTCCAAGAGGGCTTTCCTGGACACTCGGGCCACAAGATCTATGATACAGTTTGAAGCGATCAAGGAGAACAAGGAGCTACGCGAGAAGGAGCAACGTTTTCGTGCTTTGGCTAAGGAGCGAGGGGCTGGGATGAAAAAGATAAGGGACGAGTTGGCCGAGGTGAAGAATGCCGAAGCCAAGGTGGTGGAGATGGCCCGTTCTGAAGCACGAGATGAGGCTCTAGCCGAGGCGAGGAGCCTAGATGAAGAAGCCTTGGCGAAAGCCAGAGAAGGATGGGAGACTGAATTTTTAAACTCTGAAAAGGGTTTGAAATTAGTCCAGCTCGCTAGGGAGAGGCCCAAAAAGCTTTCCTGGAGTCCAAGGAGCTCTACTCATTGCTCGTTCCAGAGGCAATGGGTTACTATTACTTTGCCCTGTTTGAGCAGGCTAAGTGGGCCTCAGGCCATTCCGGGGTTCCTTTTGATCGAGAACTGCCCCTGAAGACTCCCCCCGAGCCCACCTCTTTCACTTTTTCTCAAGAGCGAGATCGCCTGCATACCATCGGGGCAGCTGAGTTTGCCAAGCACGTCCTCTCCATTCTTCACTCTCCTGCACCAGATTTGCCTCAACCAGACCAGGCTCTCACCTTAGCCCTTCCTGCCTCTTCTCCTTCCTCCACCTTCGCAGGTCTGGGTGAGTTGCCAGGTGGGGCTTCACCGGGTACCCTAGCAGAGGAGGCGGTGGAGCAGCTTGTCGAAGAGCTGGATGCTGGGATCCAGATCTGGAGTAGCTCCTTTTATTTTCATTGTTGAGACCTGTTATTTTGCCTGTGGCTGGTCTGCTTTTGTTTTCTTCTGGATTTGTACGCTGAACAATCTTTAATGATAATAAATGATTTTGTCTTGTAATGACTCTTGGGATTCTAGGGTTTCCCGGTTTTCCGGAAACCCTAGTACTTTTTATTCCTTGGCACGTGCCTCTTTTTTCTTTATATATGTGCACTTATGATTTGTTATCTTTCGATTTCCACCATGGCCTCTCCTTCATTGCTTGAAGAACTTGACACAGTGAAACAAAAAAATCTTTCTCTGTTTGTTGAAAATTTCAAACTCTCAGATAAACTATCTGCTCTCCGAGAGAAAATCAGCTACATGTGCTGGCTTCTAGAGAGGAAAAGGCAGAAAAAGTGCCACGACAAGTGAGAGTGGGCCGAGCTCCTCCAACTGAACCGACAACTGTAGGAGGAGAAGGCTAGAATCAGTAAACCAGTTGACGGTTGCCGCCGGCGAGGCTCGTACCATCTCTGAGCAGGCCAATAAGTATCGCCAGCGCTATCATGAGACCGAGCATGAACTGTGGCATGTCCACCGATTTCTGGCTTCTGATCGGAGGGCTTCTTCCTCTCATGGATAAATGTTTCTGGGACTTTTTGGATTTTTGTTCTTATGTTTATTTTCTGCACTTTGTAATCAATTTTGCCAGTGTTCGTAGAAGGCGTGTGCACTTTTTCTTTGTATTGCCAGAATTTTGTGATGAATGCAAGAGTATCTTCTTAAAGAATTTTAGCCAATCTTTAGCTAATTTTTGTTTTATCTATTCAATCAAATAAAGCGAATTAGAGCTTTCAAATTTAGCCAATCCTGGCTTTTGAACTTACCGTCAGGTCTGGAGAATTGGGGCTTCCGCCTTTGGCCAGATCTTGCGTAAAACTGACAATCAAGTCAAGCGTTTCCATGGGCATCCACCCTTAGCCACTCATGACTTAGGATGATAATCAGGTCAGGCATTTTCTTGGGCATCCGCCCCTAGACAATCCTGGCTTCATCTGACAATCAGGTCAGGAATTTTCATGAATTTTCATGGGCATCCGCCCTTAGCCAATCCTGGCTTCATCTGACAATCAGGTCAGGAATTTTCATGGGCATTCGCCCTTAGCCAATCCTGGCTTAAACTGACAACCAGGTCAGGAAAATGGGGCATCCGCCCTTGGCCAATCCTGGCTTAAACTGACAACCAGGTCAGGAAAATGGGGCATCCGCCCTTAGCCAATCCTGGCTTAAACTGACAATCAGGTCAGGAAAATGGGGCATCCGCCCTTAGCCAATCCTGGCTTAAGCTGACAATCAGGTCAGGAAAATGGGGCACCACCCTTAACCAATCATAGATTCAGAGAGATCGATTAATTGGCCAATAAGAATGAACCTGCATCATTATATAAATAAGCTCTACAGAATAACATTACACATAAAATTTACGTAAATTTAAAATATTCCATGCCCGAGGTATCTCAGCCCCATCCCTTTCCTCCAACTTGTAAGCACCGCCATCCAAGACCTCTGTGACTCGAAATGGCCCTTGCCAAGTGGCCTCCTGCTTCCTTTGGTTCTTCCCAGATCAACCCTTCGCAATACCAGGTCTCCCACCCGGAAATATCTCCTCCGGACTGTCTTGTTATAAGCCGCCCGAATTCGTCCTCACATGCTGCATTCCGACCGCTGCACGATCTCTTTTTTCTTCAATTAAGTCTAGCGCATCCTGCACGAGTACTTCGTTCTGCTTTTCATCGAAGTTCTGTATGCGGTGGGTTTCGAGGCTGATCTCTGCGGGGATAACGACGTCCATGCCGTAAACCAAGCTGAAGGGGGTATCACCTGTGCTTTCTTTGGGATTAGTACGGTAGGCCCAAAGTATCGAACTGAGCTCATCCACCCATTTACCCCCTGATCTTTCTAAGCGTGATTTGATTCCATGGACAAGGATGCGGTTGGTCACTTAAACTTGTCCATTCGCTTGCGGGTGGTAAATAGATGTGAAGTGTTGCTGAATTTTCATTTTGGCGCACCAAGCCCTAATTTTGGCTCCCATGAACTGGGTACCATTGTCCGAGACCATGACCCTTGGAATACCAAACCGACACAATATTTTTCCAGATAAATCCCATCACCGCCTCTTCCGTAAGTTTCACCAGAGCCTCGGCCTCAACCCACTTATTAAAGTAGTCAATGGCTACAATCAAAAAATTCTTCTGGGCTGGGGCCATCGGAAACGGTTCGACCAGGTCTATTCCCCAATTCACAAAGGGACAGGGAGAGCTCATTGTCATGAGCTCCTCTGCTGGCTGGTGAGTCAAAGGAGACATTTCTTGGCACTTTTCACATCTCTTGACGAAGTCCTCCGCCTCTTTTCGCAGCGATGGCCAGAAATAGCCAGCTCGCAGGACCCTCGCTCCCATATGGTTGCCGCAGAAGCCATCATGGACTTTGTTGAGGATATGGGTGCCTTCCTCTAAGCTTAGGCATCGCAATAGGGGCCGCCCAAATCCTCGTCGAAACAACGTCCCCTTACTCAAAAAAATTGGGCAGACCTGGTTCTCACTTTAATTGCTTCTTTTTATCTTTCGGCAGCTCTCCCCTTTCCAGGTATGCTTTGATAGGAGAGTTCCAATCCTCTCCTTCGTTCACTGAGCATACTTGCTCTCCTCCGAATTTCTGGTCTGCCATCAATAGAAAGATTATTCTCTCCCTGCAATCGACAGCTGGACTAGCAACCTTGGCTAAGTAATCTGCTCTTGTGTTCTCTTCTCTAGGGATTTGGAGGAAAGTTAGAGTTTTCATGCCCTTAGCTAATTCCTTAAACTGATCTAGGTATTTCTGCATGTGTTCATCCCTTGTCTCAAAGTCTCCATTTATTTGTCTACAGACAAGCTGCAAGTCCACTTTTACGCATACATGCTCTGCCCCCAAATCCTTTACCATTTGAACCCCCCTCAAAAGAGCCTCATACTCAGCCGCGTTATTAGACAAGGTATATTTCATCCGCACAGCATATTCGGTATCTATACCCGTTGGATTTATCAGTACTATGCCTGCACCGCAGCCGAGGTTCCTTACTGAACCATCCGTAAAAACCATCCATTCCTTCTCTTCCTTAGGAGAGCTGGTCATTTCTTGCATGAAATCGACCAATGCTTGAGCTTTAATGGCTGTTCTTGCTTCGAAATTTATATCAAAATCGCTAAGCTCAATTATCCATTTGATGCTTCTGGCTTATCCATGATGGTTTTCAACGGTAGGTTGGTTCGCACGATTATGCTATGTGAAAGAAAATAAGGTCGTAATTTACGCGCCGTACCAACCAGAACTAACATTGCTTGCTCTACTTCCACATACCGAATTTCAGCGTCATGCAGTACTTTACTCCAATAATACACCGGCCTTTGTACCTTGCCTTACTCTCTAAGCAAGACAGAGCTGACAGCCTACTGCCCGACAGAAAAGTATAGAATTAAAGGCTCACCCTGAATTGACTTGGTGAGTAAGGACATGTTAGCCAGGTGTTCTTTTAGCATCCGAAATACGTCCTCGCACTCATTATTCCACTGAAATCTAGCCTTGTTACGTAAGTCTTGAAAAAATGGTAAGCTCTTCTCAGCTGAATGCGAGATAAATCTACTCAGAGCATTAATTCTGCCTGCTAGGCACTACATCTCTTTGACGTTCCTCGGGGCTTGCATTTCCATGATGACTCTTACCATTTCAGGGTTAGCCTCGATACCCTTTTCTGTGACCATGTAGCCCAGGAAACTTTCCAGCTCTTACCCTAAACATGCATTTCTTGGGGTTGAGCCTCATCCTGTACTTCCTATGGGTATCAAAGGTCTCCCTCAGGTCATCCATATGTAAGGTTTCTTTCACACTCTTCACCAACATGTCGTCTACATACACCTCCATATTTCGCCCGAGCTGATTTTAAACATCTTGTCTACCAATCGTTGGTATGTGGCGCCCGCATTCTTAAGCCCAAATGGAATGACCACATAGCAGTAAGTTCCTTTAGGAGTTATAAAACTAACTCGCTTCTGGTCCTCCTAGGCTAACCGAATCTGGTGATATCCCTGCGAAGCGTCCATCATACTTAGGAGCTCGTAACCCGAAGTAGAATCGACCAGCTGGTCTATTCTTGGAAATAGATAGTGGTCCTTAGGTCAAACCTTATTAAGGTCACGAAAGTCTATGCACATCCACCAGTCCTCCTGCGTCTTTGGTACCAGGACTGCGTTGGAGAGCCGTTCTGGAAACTGTGTTTCCTGGACATGCCCAGCCTTCAAAAGTTTATCTACCTCTTCTTCGATTATGGCTTCCTTCTCAAGCCCAAAATTGCGTTTTCTCTGTTTTACTGGTTTTATTGCTGGGATGATGTTAAGATGGTGTTCAGCCACCTCTGGGTCTATCCCGACCAGGTCTTGGGGAGACCAGGCAAATATGTCTACATTATTCCGCAGTAGGGCCACCAAATCTACCAACACATCAGGGCTGAGGGTCGTCCCCACAAGGAGGACTCGACTATCATCCCCCGGGACCACTTCCACAGTCATCAAATTCTCCTCTCTCTGGATCAGTTTGGGTCTGTCTTCTTCCATTCTGGCCCTTTTGGTCTGTCTCTCTTCCTCATTCCGCTGAATGCTTTCCACATACGTCTGGCGCGATGCGTACTGGTCTCATCGGACCTCCCACACTCTATCCTGAGCTGTAAATTTCAATTTCATGTGGTAGACCAAAATTACCGCCTGAAATTTACTTAGGGACGGTCTTCCCATCATTACATTGTAAGAGGAGGCCGCATCCACTACCAAGAACCGGACAGTCCTGGTCTGTCTTAGTGGCTCTTCCCCTAACGAAACCAAAAGGTTCACCGCACCCAGGGGCTTCAATGCTCCTCCTGCAAATCCTACCAGCGAGGTCGTGACCTCTTCCAACTCTACACCCAAGTTCGTTTTCCTGAAGCAGTCATAAAACATGATGTCCGCTGAGATTCCCGTGTCCACAAAGATTCACTGGACACTGTAATTAGTTATGGTAGCCGTGATGACTAAGGCATCTATATGGGGAGCTAGAATCCCGTCTTTATCCTCTGAACCAAAACAAATATTCGGGCTCGGGGCCACTTGTCCAATTTCTTTTCCCTTTCTTGTCAGGTCTCTCGAGGCGCGCACATAGCTATTTTGGGTTCGTTTGGAATGTTCATCCCATTCGCCCCCGGTGATCATGAAGATCTCTCCCCTTACTTCCTGCGCCTGATCATTCCTTTACCCCATATTGCGGTTGTCTGAATTACGTTTGCCCTCTTGGGACCGCCCCTTTGTATAGGACTCGGGTCTGGACTCTTCCTTTCGCATTCGTACAAATTCTTTGAGGTGCCCGGCCTGCACCATTCTCTCTAGTTCGTCCTTAAAATGAGTACACTGGTCTGTGTCATGGCCATACTCATTGTGGTATCGACAGAATCAGTTAGACCTTTCCTTTCTTGGCTTCTGAGAGTAAGTTTTAGGCCACTTGAGATCGGGATGCCTCTCAATTGCCTGGAAGATTTCCCCCTGAGGGGTCGCCAAGGGCGTGTACTTGTCAAAGCGAGGTCGTCCTCCATCCAGGTCTGGCCTGGATCTCTTTATCGTCACCCTCTCCTCTCTGTCATATCAGTCTCTTTTCTTCTCTCATTCTTTCTTAAATTTAAGGCCTCTTCGAAGTATATGTACTTCTCTGCCCGTTATAAGAGCTCTCCAAATTTCAGTGCTGGCTTGACTACTAGTGACTGGAAGAATTCTCCTCTCCTGAGCCCTTATGCTAACGCGTTAACCCGGAGCTCTTCCGACACTGACGGCACTTCCAGCTTTGCATTCGTAAATTAATTAATATATACACGCAAGCTCTCATTTTCTTTTTGTTTCAGACTGAACAATTCCAGTGGCATTTTCTGGTATCTCCTGCAGCTGGTAAACTGATGCAGGAATGCCGAGCTGAACTCGTCAAAGTTGCTAATAAAACGTAGCGGCAACTGACTAAACCAAAGCTGGGCCGATTTGGTGAAGGTCATTGGGAAGACCCGACACATGACCGCATCTGAGAATTTGTGCACAGCTGCTGCGATTTCCAAATGGCTCAGGTGATCCCATGGGTCTGTTGTCCCACTATATTCAAAGCCCAGGGATCTATAGGAGGCCGGCACATCATCGCGCATGACCTCCTCAGTGAACGGTGTGCCCCTTCGTGTCGGGACTATGTCAGCGCTCACCGTTTCCTTCTTAAATTCTCTTACCTCTTTCTGCAGGTTTTGCATCTACTCCGAATATAGCGGGACAACAGACCCATGGGATCACCTGAGCCATTTGGAAATCGCAGCGGCTGTGCACAAATTCTCAGATGCGGTCATGTGCTGGGTCTTCCCAATTACCCTTACCAAATCGCCCCAGCTCTGGTTTAGACAGTTGCCGCTGCGTTCTATTAGCAATTTTGACGAGTTCAGCTCGACATTCCTGCAGCAGTTTACCAGCTGCAGGAAATACCAAAAATCTCACCATTTTCTTCTTAAATTCTCTCACCTCTTTCTACAGGTTTTGCATCTGCTTGGCGAGGCCCGGTTTAGTTTGGCTTGACGTTTCACTATCAGAAGTGGAAAAATTCTCTTCTCCGTCCTGAAGAGGGGTCCGAACCGTGCGCTGGCCATGCGACGGTTCTGCTTCCGATAGCGGAACTGTCCGGGCTGGGGGTGTTTTAGATGGAGGCGTTGAGAACTCTGGAAACTTCTTCTCTACAGCCACTTCCACGACCTTTCCAATGAGCTCAGACAGCTGCCTGAGGAGAGTTTCGTTCAATGATCCAACATCGGCAGACGTGGATCCACCAGAGGGGGGTTGCATGGTACTTGGTCCGGTTTCTACTGACGTCCCCGCCCCTACTGGCCTTGCCGGTGATGGCCCTGTCGACTTCAGCATGCCCCATGGTGCGGCAGAACTAGGAGTACAACCTAGTTCCCCCACCAAATTTTGTCGTAGCCCGTCTGAAGCCATCCGTTATCTCACGTCTTAGCTCTGATCTTCCCACAGACGGCGCCAATTATTTCACCCAGAAAACTTGACTACGCCTGAAACCAAAATTTTCTTTGTGTAAGCCTGACCTGCACCCAAAAACACGTCAGAAAAGGACCACCGGAGGTTTTTCGGTGGAAACCTCTCCGATGCTTAAGTCAGATAAGCGTTATGGAGTGTTTCAGTGCGTAGGAAAAAGAATGCACAAGAATGACATACCTCCCTCAACTTTGAGTTTGGGGTATTTATAGTTTTCCTCAGTGGGGACCCCATCCGGGATCTCAGAAACACTGGCCGCAAATCAAGGGCCGTTGCGCAACTAATTCTGACAAGTGGTCGCACCTGTTCCCTTTTAAAAGGTTAGGATACCAGACCTGTCTTGATCCTGCTCTCTCCAGTTTATCTCATGGGTCAGGGTATCAGACCTGCCTTGATCCTGTTCTCTTAAGATTATTTCGTAGAGAATCCATACCAGGTCAAGACAATTCCTGAGCTGTGATGATCCCTTTTTCGATATCTCTGACCTTTTTTCGAGAAGACCTAAGTCAGACATTCCCAAGGGCTGGGCTGTTGAAGCCTCCTGTCTTTTCCTTAGTAATCTTAACTCAGATCTACTCCTATCCAGGTCTGGTTATTCAGGCCACATCAGATGCCACGAATTGATCAACTGGTGGATTCAACTTCTGGATGCAAGCTATTGAGCATGATGGATACTTCATAGGGATACCATCAAATACCATTAGCAAAGGATGACCAACCTAAGGTGATTTTTGTCACCTCGATAGGAACTTATTGCTTTGTGTCTATTCCATTTCGCTTGAAGAATGCAGGTGAGACATACCAGAGATTAGTTGACAAGATGTTTAAGGACCTCTTAGGGTCCACCATGGAAGTTTATGTGGATGACATGTTGGTGAAGAGCAGGAAAGCGGAGTCTCATGTGGAGGACCTAAGAAAAGCTTTTGCCATTCTTAGGCAATATGGGATGAAACTTAATCCAAAGAAGTGCGCATTTGGTGTGCGATCTGGGAAGTTTTTAGGGTACATGGTGGTATCAAAGTAAATCCATAGCAGGTGCGAGCTGTTATGGAGATGCCACATCCTCAGACAGTACGCGAGGTGCAGGTATTAATGGGTCGGATTGCAGGTCTTAACTATTTTATTTCTAGGTCGGCAGAGAAAGGTGTACCTTTTTTCAGAACGCTTAGAAAGGGATCTAAGTTTGAGTGGACCAAGGAGGCTATGGAAGCTTTTGATAAGCTTAAGGAGTACCTGGCAGAGATACCACTATTAACTAAACCAATGCCAGGAGAGGACCTGATTTTGTACATATCTGTTGGAGAGGCCGCAGTAAGTTCGGTACTCATTACGGAGGAAGAAAGCGTACAAAAGCCTATTTATTATATTAGAAGGATGATGAGGGGTGCCGAGCTAAATTATTCTGACCTGGAAAAAGGGGGTTTTGCGTTGGTCTATATGGCAAGGAAGTTGCGACCCTATTTTCTAAGCCACAGAGTGAAGGTACACACCAACTTGGCTCTCAAGCAGGTTTTGAGTACTCTAAATGTGTCAGGAAGGCTGGTGAAGTGGGAGGTAGAAATAAGTGAGTATGATGTGGTATATGAGCCTCGAACATCTATCAAGGCGCAAGTGCTCGCGGACTTCTTACAAGAAATGTCAAGCTCAGGAGAACATGAGGAAGAACAGAAGACATGGCTTTTGCATACGGATGGGTCAACTATGGCCTCAAGAGCTGGGCTGGGGATCGTATTGACCATCCCGGAGGGGGAGAATTCGGATTTTGCGATCAAATTAGGGTTCAAGGTGTCTAATAATGAGGCAGAGTATGAAGCATTATCGCAAGGCATTAAGATGGCAAGCGGCCTGGGAGTGAGAAAAATTAAAGCTTATACAGATTCCCAGTTGGTAGCTTGTCAGTGACAGATCTTTTGAAGCAAGGGAAGAACGTATGTTAGAATATTTGAAAAAGCTACAACAGGAGGTTGTGCAATTCGAAGAGTTTAAGCTGGAACATTTACCACAGGTAAATCAGCTTGCTCGCATGGCAGGAGCACTGGGCACTTGTGATACAAGAAAGATTACCTTGATGGAATTGGGCCATAATAGCGTGGATAAAGGAATAGAGATGATTGAAATTGAAAAAAGTATGATTGGCGATCGCCAATTCGAGGGGTTCTTGATAAGGCGATGGCAAGAGAGGCGCGATTATTTACTATAGATGCTAGAACGACAACTCGCTTCTGTTTAATGAATGAAGACCTGTATAAGAGGTCGCGTTTTGGCCCTTATTTGAAATGTTTAGATAAAGAAGAGGGGTTGGAGGTATTGAAGGAAATACATGAGGGTTATTGCGGTGATCATGCGAAGGGCAGAGCGCTGGTTAGGATAACATTTCGAGCCAGTTTCTTTTGGCAAGGAATGAAGGGTATGGCAAGCGACCTAATCAGGACTTGTAAGAAATGTCAAATGCATGCACTGATCATTCATGTTTCGGCAAAAGATATGATGGTGATGAGCTTGCCTTGTCCTTTTTCACAATGGGGGATTGATATCGTGGGACCTTTTCTAAAGACACCTGGGAACAAACAGTATTTGGTGGTTGCGGTAGATTATTTCATGAAATGGGTGGAAGCAGAGGCGTTGATGGGCATAGACGAGGTGGATATTGGATTTTGTCTTTAACAAATTTTTTTTCAGGTATGGTGTCCCGCGGGTGTTAGTCTCGGACAATGAAACCCAATTCAATGGGCAGAAAATTCAAGATTGGTGCAAGGATATGGGGATGAAGCAGTGATTCGCTTCTTTGGCGCATCCCCAGGCTAATGGACCGGTCGAGGTTACTAATTTCATTATTGTACAGGGACTTAAGCTGCGGATGGAAAAAGCAAGAGGACTTCGACATGAAGAGCTCGCGTCGGTATTATGGGCTTATCGAATAACCCCTCGAACTTCTACATGTGATTCACCTTTAAGCCTGGTCTATGGTATGGAGGCTGTCATTCCAGTTGAAATAGTGAGAGGGTCGGAAAAATTATCGACCTTTAATGTGGAATAAAACGAGCGGTTAGCAAGAGGCACTATTGAAACGATTGAAGAAATATGGGAAAAGGCTGCAGCGCGAGTGGAACGATATAAGCAGCAAATTTAGGCAGCTTTTAATAAACGTGTCAAATGTCGGTACCTCCAGGTCGGAGACCTAGTATAGAAGAGGACTGATGCAATATACAATACTAGGAAGATGGATTCAAATTGGATCGGGCTGTTTAAAGTTATTAAGGTACTACGAGGGGGGCATATATGTGCTCGAAAATACGAAAGGGAAATCTTTACCTAGAAGTGGAATATCTATCACTTGAAAAAGTGTTATGCCTAGCTCTCTTGATAGAGGGCTCCTACTTTCATATTATTATTATTATTATTATTATTATTATTATTATTATTATTATTATTATTATTATTATTATTATTATTATTATTATTATTATTATTATTATTATTATTATTATTATTATTATTATTATTATTATTATTATTATTTATTTTTGTTATGGGTCGACGCTTCTACAGGTCGGTGATGGATTTTCTCGAACCCTTATGGGCGGGCACCTATTTATAATGAATAATGAAAATCTTGGGTCACTTTGTGGCATTCTTATGGTTTTATGGTTCTAAATACGGGAATAAATGGTATGGTGGGAGAGCATGTTTGACTTACATGTTCTTTCACGACCTTGAATATGTTTGAGTTACATATTTGAGGTCGCTTCGGGGAAAGATATGTTTGACTTACATATTCTTCTCAATCACTGTGTTTTGTGCAAGTTTATGTGTGTTCTTGATTTATGTGTAGGAACATATTTGACTTATATGTTCTTACTTATTCTTTAAATATGTTTGATTTACATATTCTGAGAAGTTCTTGAACATGTTTGGTTTACATGTTCGAGGATATTCTGGGGAATACATGTTTGACTTACATGTTTTATTCCAAATTTTGTTTGCGTGATTTATGTCTGGCTTTGGTTTTTAGTGTTTTACTTGATCTTGTGTGAATTGATTAGGTCTTAAATGACTTTTTGTGCTTGATTTATATGCATTCTTGGATATGTTTGATTTACATATCCTAGAAAGGAGATATGTTTGATTTATATATCTTCTTTTAAAATATAAACATGTTTGACTTACATGTTGAGTAAACTGGATGAGGTTATGAAATGCTTTACGCGACCTATAAATGTTTGAAGTTATGGTTTTGAGTATGGGGGCTTTGGTAACAGGTTGTTTCTGCCCTGTTTGAAATAGCTTGGGGATTGGAAGAATTATAGTCTTTTGACGCTTACTATATTTTGAATTAATTGTATTTTCGGATGATTTGTTATGGCAGGTGAAGCATAATAAACATAGTGAAAACGAGTGTTCATACAAAGTTACTTAAAGGAAAGTGAAGAAAATATAGGTTTGGGATTACAGGGGTTAAACAGCATTGCAATCAGGTACTAGATTGTCAAGAGGAGCCTCCAACTCGGCAACAACCCTAGCTCGGATAATCGCCTTGCTCTTGCAGGATATCCACCATTTGGCTGTGGGGGGCTGTTTTAGGTTACCTTTCCAAAAGGTGAAAGGAGGAAGATCGTTGATGATGCTCTCCACATCTGGATTGAAAGGGATATTGGTTGCTGCAGCGACCTTAGCTGTGATCCGCTCTGTGGCATGATGAACCCACTCTTTACCTCCTCTTGCCATCTTACCCAGGCAAAGGGTTGTGTTCTTGTAAGCCGCCATCAGCTTATCCCTGTATGCATCCAGGAATCGTTTCGCTATTTCACTCCTTAGAAATGTGCGGCGACCCTGAGCTTCCCCTTCGGCTACCCCTTGTTCGCGAGCCGTGCGAGTGGCTTCCTCTATATGCTCGCATTTCTTCTGCAACTGGCCCTCCATCTCCATCAAACGACCTCCTAGTCGAGTGGTATCATCCTTCAGCGTCTCTACTTGACTTTTGGAGACGTTCAGTTCCTCTTCCTGAGCTGTCAGTTGGCGATGAGCCTCGTCTAACTCTCCTTGGGTGAGAGATAGCTGTTGTGTTTGCCTTTATGCCTGGGCGATTAGCTCGTCGCAAGTTTTCTGCAGCTCGCCATTGGCAAAGGTTGTCTAAAAATAGTTCGGCAATGCATCCACCAGAAGTCCAAGCTGTGTTACAAAGAGGGAAATATGATATGTTAAGTGTGTGGCATAATAATATATTTGAAATATATGTTCTGGAAAATATAAGCTCTCCTGAGAAATCATAAGGGATTTCAATTAGTCAGCAGTGGTGCATTGTGCCAGACTCTTCTCCAAAGCTGGAGAGCTTGATGCGGGGGTATAGGTCTTACGGAGACGTCACTGTTTCTTGGCTGGAGATCCAGATTGTGAAGATGGACGTTCTCGAGCTGATCTTTTACCCTTTCCTTTGATCACAACATTTTGAAGGGGCATCCGATCTTCGAGGTCACTGGGTGTTGCTTTCCCATCCTTCGCGGCCATGGCGCTAGGGCTGAAAATGAGTCGAGTGGCTCACGAGCGCTCGTGAGCAGCTCAAGTTAAAGCTCGACTCGAGCTCGGTCAAACTCGAGATCGAGTCAAGCTCTAGCAGCTCGAGCTCACAAATGATTCGAGCTCGAGCACGTCACTAATAAGCTCGTAATCTTGACGAGCTGCTCGATTATGTGTGAATTTACTAAAATACCCCTATTTAATATTATTAATTACATAAATACCATAATTTTATTAGATTTAAAACCAAAAAAATCGAGCTGAGCTCGAGCTTTTATCGAGCCGAGCATTGTCGAGTCGATCTCGAGCATACTCATTTCTTTGTCGAGTCGAGCTCGAGCACAGATAAAAGATAGTCAATACTGGCTCGAAATCATGAATGCTCAACTCGACTCTACTCGGTTCGTTTGCAACCCTACATGGCGCGACCCAATTCCTCTTCCACATCAACAGTGGGAGCTCATGGTGCTGAGGTCATTATTGGGCTCGGGTCAACTTGAACAATAGTACCTTCTGAGGTCGATGAGAGACAGGTACTGATGAGGGCATCTGCAAAAGAAACAACAATAACTTAAGGAATCTATCATGGATATAAAGGAAAAGGGGAATTTACAACCAAGGGACCTACCGAATTCATATCTAGTTAAAGGGTGTTCATTAGGTCGCGAGTCAAGACCTACATATGAGAAGAGCCTCTCCTACCTGGTAAGTTGCACCACGTCGAAAGGGCTCTTACCCCATTCAGCGAGTTGATCGGAGTATGTTTTGAAGTGACGTGTTTTTGAGGTAGGGGGATTTTCTTATTTTGGGGTGTGGTATTGCAGGTCGGTATTGAAGGGCCAGGTTTCAGTATTGTAAATAAGGAAGAATATTTTTCACCAATCGGGCACTTTTGATGATGGGTTCACCAAGAAGCGTGGTTTACCGAGGCGGGCAGAAAGGTAGAAGGAGTTCTTTTGGTATTTTACTTGAAAACAAAAATGGAAAAATCCTGGATCGGGCTAGACATGATAATATGTACATAAAATTACATATCCAGCCATGAATCTTATTGAGTTCGGAGTCAGTTGGAGGAGCGGGACTTTAAACTTATTTGCAGTACAAATAAAAAACCAGTGGGCAGGAAACCTAAAGCCTGCTTTGAGGAGCTCATCGAAGAACATGATATGGTCAGGTGGAGGATGGTTTGGGTCGGTCTGAAGGATATTCGAAGTGACCAAGTGTGGTAATATCGGGAAGGTTAAGTGCTTGCTTAAATTCATCAAGCTTTTCCCGACTTGGAAGAAACCAGTATTTGTACCCAACTATCCTGGTGGTTTGAGTTAAAGGAAGCAGGTTGACAATAGCGGAGGGGGGTATCACGGTTACTGGGTTTTTGAGGAAGTGTTCAGGTTTAGAGGTTGAAGGCATATCAAGTTCTATTAAGGGTATGCCCCCTGGGATGTTTTCGATTTTTGGATGGGGTGAAGAGGGGTCCTCAATTATATATTCGACTAAGTCTCTAGCCTCTGTATAGGCCCTAGTTTGAGCCTCGAGTTTATTCCAACTAATATCACCCTCTGGTTCATCATATAAACCAGGTCGGGGTGAAGGAGGGTTTTTTGTCTTCTCCTGAAGGTTAAGGGAGTTTCGATGGGTTCAATGTTAGAGGAAGTGTGTGGGTTTGAGGGGCTAAGGTTTTTAGGATCGGGATTTGAAGGCACTGTGTTCATCATAAATCAATTAATGGGAAGGGGGAAACACAAAAATACACGCAGCATATGCAATGATTTTCAGAACAAATTAAAATAATCAGGATAAAGGATTAGGGGGACTTACTCATTATTACAGTTGATGATTGTGAAGATGAATACTGATGCGCTCTAGATTTTCGCAGAATTTCGCGAGAGGGTGTTTTTGCAGAAGAGAGATGGTGTTTTTGCTTGTGTTTGTGATGAAATGAAAATAAATGAATCTGAAAGGGTATGTTATGTGTTGGGCGAAGTGAAAAGCTGAAAGGACAGAAAGGGTTTCAAAAGGCGGGAAGTTGGTCTGGTTTTATTCTGGGCCTTTCGTTTTTGGGCCCGCCAGATTAAATATATTATGAGGATATGGGGAATTGACACGTGCCTGAATGCATTTAATGATCTTAATAAGGATGTGATGGCCAGGGGTGGCATGTTTTCGACTTCTTAAATACGCATGATTACATTTTGTTGGTTATTATGCAGAGGTTATGATATCAGGTTGACAATGTATGGTTCTTATGGGATAGAGTTGGTTGATATCCAAGTCGGTAAATGTACGTCTTGAAGGGGATTTGTGAGCGACCTCTTCTTCTGGAAGATGCAAACCTTCTGGGGGTGGGCGAGCTGGTTTGAGAGTAGCGACCTCACGTAGGAGAGCGGCGATCTCTTATGAGGGTTGGCGAGCTAGGTTATTATGGATTATGGTATGAGGTTGTGGCGAGCTAATGAAGTAATGCATGGTTTTCAGCCAACGTATCCTTTACTTTTTATATATTCTACTTGATTTCATACTTCAATCAACTAGAATATGGGGGACTATCTGATACGACATCATATGGTAATTTGGGTAAGCGACCTCATTTCTCAGAAGGAGCATTCTTTTTGAGAGTTGGACGAGCTATTCTAAGGAGCCGCGATCTGAAGTATGAGAGTAGTTAGCTCTTATACAGGGTTGTGGGCTCTTATTGCATGGGTCTTATTATACCAGCTCGGTGCCAAGTGACAGCTTAGCATCGAGTGTTAGGCTTTATGGTTTTTGGGCCTTAACAAGCTAATATGGGTAGTTTTGTGTTTTGTGGGGTCCCGACGGATTATATTATAGAAAGAATTACAGGCCCAGGCCTATTCTGGTAATTTAGCGAGAGATCTATTATTTATGGAAACTTAGCATATGTGAAATCCTAATTCTAAGTCGATTGTGATATTTATGGTATTATAGTAGGAGAGGGGAACCCTAGCTTGAGGAACACTTCTCTTATCTATATAAAGAGGACCAAGGCCTCATTCTTTGATTCTAAGTTGATTTGATCTTGCGCACTATTGAACTCTCGAATCTCTCGCTAACTTAAGCATCAGAGGGCCTACGCCGGGGTCGTCCACCACTTTGGCTAAGGTTTTATCTTGCAGGATCGATCAGGTCACTAGGAGGCTCTTGAAGATCAATTAGGTCGCTGATTTCATATTTGAGGTCAGTACCTCATATTCTTGAAGCGCCAATCTTTTTGGTTGCATCATCTAAACATTTAATCCGAAAACGTAATTAGTCTATCAGAATTATAGTTGGATCGTGTTTCCACCGAGTTCCAATCCACGCAAAATAATATATCCGAACTCATGTTAAAATTCTTCGATATGTTTTTTATCTTACTCATATGCGAGTTCAGCTATGCCCTTGCCCTCGAAGGCCAAGTCGGAATCAAATGTTTTAGACACTTGGGCTTGTATATTATTACGTTAAGAGTATGTGCATTCATACATAAACTTAAATGCTTCTACCGTCCGTCATGACAATTTGCTTCTTGCATTTGTTGAGAAGTACTTTCGGTAGCGGTTTTATGAAGATATCCGTAGCTAGTTCCTGACTTGCTACACGCATCAATTCTATAATTCCTTCCTTCACATGATCTCGGATAAAATAAAAACGAACATCATTGTGTTTGCTTCTTTCATGGTTCATTGGGTTCTTTACCTACTCAATTGCTGATTTGTTGTCAACTTTAGTCATGGTTGCTCCTAGTTGCTTTAGCTCCATCTCGCTCAATAAATTTCTGAGCCATATCGCATGACATATGCACCAAGATGCTGCTACATATTCAGCTTCACGTGTTGAGAGCGTCACAGTTGGTTGCTTCTTTGAAAGCCAAGTAGATGCAGTATCTCCCATAAAGAACATATATATACCGAGGTACTTTTCCGATCGTCTATGTCTCCGCACCAATCACTGTCGGAATAGCCGACTAGTTGTAATCATCTGCTTTTGAGTAGAACAACCCGAGTGACACCATTCATTGGATGTGGCAAAGGATACGCTTCAATGCCTTCTAATGTGAATAAATTGGCTCCTCCATGAATTGACTTACAATGCCAACACTAAAAGAAAGATCTAACCTTGTGCATGTTAGATAGGGAAGACTCCCAACTAGACTTTGGTATTTCGTCGCATCTACTCGTTATCCACTATCAAACTTAGAAAGTTTTGCCCCTGGTTCCATTAGTTTAAATACCGGGTTGCAGTCCGCCATTCTATTTCTTTTCAGAATTTCTTTCGCATATATTTCTTGTGACACAAAAATTATAGTCTTTTCTTGTCTAACATCCAAACCAAGGAAGTACTTCATTAAACCCATGTCCGTCATCTCGAACTCCCAAGTCATTTCTCTTTTAAATTCCTCTATCATTTCACCATTGTTCCCCATAAAGATGAGGTCATCAACATAAAGAGCGACAAGGAGCAAATTACCATTATTCTTTTTCACGTATAGATCATGCTCGTATGGGCATTGAGTAAACCCTTTCTTCTTGAAGTAAGTGTCGATGCGAGTATTCCAAGCTCGAGGTGCTTGTTTCAACCCATAAAGTGCCTTACGTAATTTCAGCACCTTGTTTTCTTCCCCAATTTCCATGTACCCGGGTGGTTGCTCTATGTACACCTCTTCTTGTAGCACGCCATTCAAAAAGGCTGATTTGACATCCATTTGAAAATTTTTCCATTTGAATTTAGCTGCATGAGCAATGAGAAGTCGAATCGTCTCCATTCTTGTAACCGGGGCAAAGACTTCATCATAGTCTATTCCCACTTTTTGTCGATAGCCTTTTATAACTAACCTTGCTTGTACCGCTCTATCTCGCCTTGAGCGTTATATTCTTTTTGTATACCCATTTTACTCCAATGGGTTGACTTCCATTTGGCAATTTAACCAGCTCCCAAGTTCGTTTTCGCTCGATTACTTTTATTTCTTCATTCATGGCTGCTTGCCACTTCTCATCTCGTACCACTTCCTCAAAATTAATTATTTCAGCATTCACAATAAGACAAATTAAATACACCTCACTTGTTGAATCGTACAAATCTTACATGATTCACATCCTTGGTTGTCTTAGCTCATATTCATCATCGGTAGTTTCAGAGTTAGTAAATATGAGTCCGTATCGACAAGTGGTATTTTGCTCAATATATGAGTCAGCGGATGAGAGACTAGCGAATTTGGTGCAACGATTGATGATTCTTCAACTTCGATGATAACCCCTGTTGAATTGTTCCAGTCTCACTCACTTGCTTCATTTACTCGCACATCACGACTCACCACCACCTTCTTGATTAACGGGTCGAGTAGTGTGTATCCTTTTATCTTCTCATCATACCCAATAAAAATATACTTTTTACTTTTATCTTCGAGCTTAGTTCTTCGTTGATCCGGTACGTGTGCATAAGCCACACTACCGAACACTTTGAGATGAGAGACTGTCGGCTTTTGTCCTCTCCATGCCTCTTGTGGTGTTTGATCATCTAACTTCATATGTGGACATTGATTTTGTACATAGATGGCACATTGCACGGCCTCTTCATAAAACTTCTTTGGCATCTTCTTGCTCTTGAGCATTGATCGAACCATATCGAGAATAGCCCGGTTCTTCCTCTCGGCCACACTATTTTTTGTGGAGAGTATGGTGCAGTTAGAAATATCCTTATGCCTTGCTTCTCGCAATACTTCATGAAAGCCATCGAAGTATACTCGCCACCTCTATCGGATCGTACGAATTTGATGTGTATACCAGTTGCCTTCTCCACCATCCCTTTGAATCTTTTGAACACCTCGAATGCTTCGGATTTTTCTTTCAAAAAATAAACCTAAGTTTTTCGTGAGAAATCATCGATAAAGAAAATGAAGTACCTTTTACCGCTGAAAGATTCAGGAGTGATTGGCCCACATATGTCGGTATGAATCAACTCTAGAGTGTGTTTAGCTTGATATTCTGCCTTCTTTTGATACGAGTTTCTCGCTTTCTTGCCAAATACACATTCTTCACAAAATTTGCCCTCATAATCCATATCCAGCAGACCGTGCACCAGGTTCTTTTTTGCTAACTTTTTTAGACCACCATGATAAAGGTGACAAAAGCGGAGATGCCAAAGCGACGCCTTGTCTTCTACATTGACTCACAAACGTTTTTCTCCCACTCTTCTCAAATTCAGTTTGTACACGCGATTTTTGGCCATTTCGACTCGTGCTATCAAGCGCCCTCCATTATCTTTTAATTGTAGTACCTGATTTTTCATGAATACCGAGTATTCCTTCTCCATGAGTTGCCCTATACCCAGAATATTGCTCTTAAGATCAAGTACATAATAAACATCCTCTATTGAACCTTCCGTACGATCTTTTTGCAAATAGTGAACCATACCTTGGCCTTTTACTTGGATCTTTGACGCATCTCTGAATGACACGTGTTCATCTTCAACCTATCGCATCTCCTTGAATAGGTGATTATGCCTGCACATGTGGTTTCTAGCGCCAGTATCGAGATAACATACCGTGTCACTATCAGAAATGGTATTTTGTAGGCCATCATGAGAACACCATCTTCTCTTGTCTCCCCTTCTGCGACTAAATTAGCATTTTCTTCTACCTTTTTTACGGAATAGCACTCATTTGCATAGTCCCCAAACTCACCGCAATTATAGTACTCGATATTTGATTTGCATTCTTTTGCATAGTGTCCATGCTTGCCGCAGTTGTAGCACTCGTCTTTTGAGTGATTTGACCGGCCACCTCTTTCAATTACAATAACTCTTGGTCTTTTAACTTCTAAATTTAAAACCCATTAAAAGCTATTTAAAGTTTATTCAATAGATGTTTCATTTTATTTTTATTTATTACTTTTCTGGTTAACTCGGTTTTCCAATTTATGCTCCAATTATATGAGGCGGCAACTCTGGCTCTTCAATGCCAAAACATTTAATCCGAAAACGTAATTAGTCTGTCTGAATTATAGTTGGGTCATCTTTCCACTGAGTTCCAGTCCACGCAAAATAATATATCTGAACTCATGTTAAAAACCTTTGATATGTTTTTTTTTTATCTTACTCATATGCGAGTTTGGGCTCACTATATAAATTAAAGCTAGCTCTGTGTTGGCGAACATACAGGTATTGTATGGATTTAGGAAGCGACCTCCTCTTCTAGAAGGTGCAATCCTTTTGTGAGGCAGACGAGCTATTTTTGGGAGCGGCGACCTCTCGTATAAGAGTGACAAGATCTTATACGAGGTGGTGAGCTCTTATGAACTATATGGTATTATGTTAGCTCGTAGTGAGTGGTAGCTTGGTATTGAGAGATCGGCTTTATGGTTAACATGGTTTTGGGCCCTGTTGGGCTGATATGGATTATGGTCTGGGGTCCTGGCGGACTAGTATTATGGACATGATTATTACGGTAATTTAATGAGAGTCCTAATATCTATGGAAACTTAGAATACAGGACGAATACTAATTTTAAGTCAGTCGCTATTTATGGTATTATAGTTTTAATAGGAGATGGGAACCCTAGATTGGGAACAAGTCTCTTGTCTTTTATCTATATAAAGAGGACACAAGCCTCACCTTTTACTCTGAGTTGATTTTATCCTACGTTTTAAGCTCTCGCATAACTCTCTCAAACAACATCTGACTTAAGCATCGGAGGGCCTACGGCGGGGCAATCCACCGCCTAGCTTGGGTTCTACTTTACAGGTTTGATTAGGTCACCAGGAGATTTCCAGAGGTCTATCAGGTCGCTGAATACGTATTTGAGGTCAGTACTTACTTTTCTTGGTGAACCAATCTTTTTGGTCGCATCAAGTGGCACCGTCTGTGGGAAAGAAGAACTATCACACCACAAACTTTGAATTTTGACGCGGAGGCAAGCAAGGCGAAGAAAGGTAGACAAAGGGAAACAGACTAAGGAAGAACAAACACCACCACAAGGGAAAACAACAAATCAAACGACGACAAACACACCACCACCCTCACCAGGGAAGCAAAAGATGAAAAAACCAGAAGGAGAAGGTATGAAAAAGACTTCAGAAATAATCAGACAAAGGGCTATCCACATAGGAAAAAAAGAGTGGAAGGAGTTACCAAAGGGGAGAACTTTTCATTTCGACAAGGGATTCATCGAGCTATTGATAGGGTTGGAACCTCCAAGCAAGCTAGAGAAGTTGGATGAGATTTTGGCAGGTGAAGGTAAAAGTGAGGAGGATGAGGACAGAGAGAAAGACGAGGAGTATAATCCAGAAAAAATAACTCCATAGCAGCAGAAAAGCAGAGAAAGGGAACCAAGGAGGCCAAGTCCCGAGCTAATCCGGAGCACAAAGAGGAGGCGATACCCGATTGGATACCCATCATCGTTTAAGGAAGACGACGATGACGATATGCAATTCTTAGGTAGCAGGTCGTGAAGGAGGCCTTATAAACAATAGGTCGCGAGATATTGAAGAAGACGAAGATGAGGCAGCACTAGCCTCCCGCGCATTAAGAGATATGCAAGAGGCAGTGCGAGCTTTACAAAGGCAGGTTGATGGAGCGGGAAGTGAAGAGTCAAAAGGGTATTCGTTCTCTGTAAGGCTATTGAGAGAGGCGTTACCTATAGAATATAAATGTTTAAGTTTCTATTACGAGGGAATGACGGACCCACTCGTCATTTGCAAAGTTTTTAAAATGAAGCAGTACTGAGGCAATATACGGATGCGGTGGCATGCAGAGCCTTCCTGTCTTCTTTGAGAGAGATAACACAGGATTGGTTTTACCAACTAGCACCCGGGAGGAATACCAGCTTCCAAGTCATGAAATCAGCTTTCCTGAAGCATTTTGCTAGCGCCAAGATATACAAAAAATAGCGCAATCTCTCTTCACAATGGTGCAGTGACCGGGAGAAAGTTTGAAGAATTATATTGCCCAGTTTACTAGAGCTACCTTGGAGGTGCCCGCGGTCACAGGCGAGATGAAGGCAGGAACGTTACACCAAGGGTTGAGAAGGGAGGACCTACGTAAATCGCTGGATAAGCGATCCGCACATACGTAGGAAGAGGTTTTGGATATGTGTGCAAAGTACATACCTGTAGAGGAGACTGAGGAAGAGCATAGGTTACACTTTCGGCAGGAGATCATGGAACCGGAATGATTTGCTACCAGAAGGTCAGAACCTAGGAGGGACTCAAGGCGAGCTGCTCGTGCACTCTTAACCACTAGAATAGAGGGTAGAGGGGCAACAAGATGTGGAGGAAGAATATGGAGATAAGAAGACTTTTACACCCTTAGCATTTCCACAAGCGAGGGTGTTTAAAATTATGGAGAGCTAAGTACCTGATGATATCAGGTGGTCGGAGGGTTACACACCAATTCCTACTAACCTGAGATCTGAGTTCTTTTGCAAGTTTCACATTAACTATGACCATTCAACTGAGCGATGCAGGCATTTAAGGGAGGAGATTGAGAAATTAATTAAAGTAGGTAATTTGAAGGAGGTGGTTTACAAAGATAATGAACCACGAGAGAAAAGACAACAATTTCCCCTACCACCTCCAGGAGGACCTCCGCTTGCGCAGGCGGAAGGACAATCATGACAGGCGGGGCAAAAGCGACCTGAATAAGAAAGAGCCACAGGGAATAATAGGGGGAGAATAAACATGATATCCGGAGGGCCGATAGATGGAGACACAAATAATGCATGAAAAAGACATGCGAAGGTAGCCCGCCCAAGACCATGTGAGGTCGCTGGCATTAACATGCGACCCCCAACATCAGGGCCAAAAATTTCTTTCAGCCTAGATGAATGACGTAGTTTTCAAGTGGAGCATAATGACACAGTTGTGATTGAGGCTGAGGTGGCAGGATATGAGGTCATAGGAGTGTTTGTGGATAATAGGAGTTCAGTTAACATCATCTACTGGGAATGTTTAGATCAGATAAATTTGAGGATAAAGGTACGACCTGTAAAAACACCTATTTACACTTTTAATGGCACATAGGTTATCACTGATGGGGAGGTAGTACTCCTGGTAGTATGGGGAAAGGGCGAGTTATGGGTGAAGAAGGAGCTGAAGTTTTTGATCATCAAAGAGAACTCAACATACAATGTTATATTGGGGCGAGTTGCCCTTAACGAAGTTCCAGACAGTTACTTCCACCTACACATGATCATAAAGTATCTGTCAGGAGATAAGGTGGGCGAAATAATATCAGAGCAACAGGTCGCAAGATCGTGTTATCAAATGACTCTGAGAAAGGGCATGAGCGAAGGAAAGCGAGAAAGAGATAATGAGGGGAAAGAAGGGATACTTAGTGCTAAAATGATGAAGGAGGTGGAGAATTATATCCACCCTCATGAAGAACTCATGGAAACTTCATTAAAAGAAGGCAAGCTGGAGTACACTACCAGACTAGGGACTCAAATGACAGAAATTGTGAAGGTGGAGCTGATTGCTTTGCTAAATGAATTTCGTGACATCCTTGATTTTGGAGATAGGGAGTTACCAGGAGTATCTCTGGAGGTTACGCAACACCATTTAAATGCTGACCTAGAGGAGCGGCCTGTGCGACAGAAAAGGAGACACTTTGGAGCGGAGTTGGACAAGGTGATTGAGGAAGAGGTGAAAAAGTTATTAAAGGCTGGACACATCCGGATAATCCAATTCCCAGAATATTTATCTAACGTTGTGATGATGCCAGAACCTGGACAGAAGTGGAGGATGTGTGTGGATTTCCATGAATTAAACAAAGCCTGTCCAAATGACTATTATCCTTTACCACGTATCGACCAGCTGGTCGAATCAAGTTCCAGTTGCGAGCTGCTGAGCATGATGGACGCGTCACAAGGATACCATCAGATCCCATTGGCGAAGGAGGATCAACCCAAGGTGAGCTTTGTCACCTCTATAGGTACATATTATTTTATTTCTATGCCATTCGGGTTGAAGAATTCAGGGGCGACTTATCAAAGGCTGGTGGACAAGATGGTCAAAGATCTATTAGGATCAACCATGGAGGTCTGTGTAGATGACATGCTGGTAAAAAGCAAGAAGGAATATTCTCATATGGAGGACTTGAGGAAGGCTTTTACCCTTTTAAGGCAATATGGCATGTAACTTAACCCAAAGAAGTGTACGTTTGTTGTCCGCTCATGCAATTTTTTGGGGTACATGGTGACAAAGAAGGGCGTCAAGTTAAATCTGGAGAAGGTGTGATCTATGATGGAGATGCCCCATCCTCGAATGGTGAGGGACGTGCAGGTATTAACTGGTCGAATCGCAGGGTTCAGCCATTTTATTTCCAGGTCGACCGAGAAGGGTTTTCCCTTTTTTAGATTACCGAGGAAAGTATCCAAGTCTTAATGGACCAAGGAGGCAGAAGCTTTTGATAAGCATAAGGAGTATTTGGCCGAAATTCCATTGTTAACTAAACCGATGCCAGATGAAGATTTGATTCTATACATATCTGTTGGTGAGGTCGCGGTAAGCATGGTACTCATCAGAGAAGATGCAAGTATTCAAAAACCTATCTATTATGTCAGTAGGATGTTAAGAGGGGCTGAGTACTATTTAGAGTTGGAAAAAGGTGGATTTGCATTGATTTATAAGGAGATAACACTACGACCTTATTTCTTGGGTCATAAGGTTGAGGTACGCACTAATTATGCTCTCAAGCAGGTTTTGAGTAACCCAAGTGTATCTGGATGGTAGGCGAAGTGGGCAGTTGAGATCAGTGAGCACGATGTGGTTTACGAACCACGAACAACGATTCAAGCTCAGGTGCTAGCTTATTTTCTGCAAGAGATGGTGCGTTTGGTAGAGAACAAAGCTGAGTAATAGGCGTGGTTGTTGCATACGGACGAATTGACTATGACAATGAGAGATGGTCTTGGAATTATTCTGAATAGCCCAGAAGGGGAGAATCTCGATTTTGCAATTAACCTGGGATTTAAGGGCTCTAACAATTAAGCAGAGTATGAGGCATTACTGCAGGGCACTCAAATAGCAAGCGACCTAGGAGCACGGTGAATTAAGTTATACACTGACTCATACTTGGTATCTCGCCAGTATGACGGGTCTTTTGAAGCAAATTAAGAGCGTATGCCGGAATACTTAAAGAAACTTAAGGAGGGGGTAACTGAATTCAAGGAGTTTACATTGGAACATCTACCGCAAGCTGATAATAATAGAGCTGATCAGCTCGCCAAAATGGTTGGAGCACTGGACACTTGTAACACAAGGAGCATCACGTTGATTGAGCTAGCACATAGTGGTGTTCATAAAGGGAAGAAGGTTATGGAAATAGATGAGAGAGAGGATTGTCGAACACTGTTTTGAGAGACTCTCGATAAGGTGGTCGCTGGGGACACGCAGTTATCCATTAAAGAAGCCAGGACGGCAGCCCGATTCTGTTTGACGAATGGGGGTTTGTACAAGAGGTCTCACTTTGACTCATACTTGAAGTGCTTATCGCGAGAAGAAGGGCTGGATGTGCTGCGAGAGATACACGAGGGGCATTGTGGTGATCACGTGAAAAGTAGGGCGTTAGTTGGGATAGCTTTGAGAGTGTTTTTTCTGTCCAGGGATGAAGGGTATGGAAGGCGAGCTTGTTATGACTTGCAGTAAATGTCAGATGCACGTGCATCTTATTCATGTGCCCACAGAAAATATGATGGTGATGAGCTCGCCCTGCTCGCTCGCGTAATGGGGTATTGATATTGTAGGGCCATTTCCAAGGACACCCTGTAAGAAGCTCCACTTAGTGGTCGCAGTTGACTACTTTACGAAATGGGTGGAGGCCGAGGTTGTGACGAATATTGGCGAGAAGAAAATTATTAATTTTATTTTTAACAGTATTTTGCAGGTACAACATTCCACGAGTGCTGGTGTCAGATAATGGTGCACAATTCAATGGGCACATGATGCAGGATTGGTGCAAAACGATGGGGATGAAACAACGATTTGCTTCTGTAGCACATCCCTAAGATAATGGACAAGTCGAGGTTACTAATCGTATTATTGTGTAGGGAGTTAAGTTGCGACTGGAAAAGGTAGGGGACTTTGGCTCGAGGAGCTCTCTTCTGCTTTATGGGGTTATCGAACTACTCCACGAACAACTACAAGCGAATCATCTTTTAGCTTGGTCTATGGTATTGAAGTTATCATCCCAGCAGATATAGTCGGGGGATCTCATCGATTAGAGACATTCAATGAGTAAAGAAATGATTGATTGGATAGAGGGGCTATGGAAACAATTGACAAAATACGTGATATACTGCAGCACACGTGGAAAGATACAAACAAAGAATTCAGGCAGCCTTTAACAAATGGGTAAAATGGAGATACTTCCAGATCGACGATCTTATCTGGAAGCGAGCTAATGCAATCTATACTAAGAAAAAGCCGCATCCTAATTGGATAGGACCATTCAAGGTCATAAAGGTACTAAGAGGAGGCACGTATGTACTCGAGGACAAAAAGGGAAAGCTTTACCAAGGAGCTGGAATATCTGCCACCAGAAGAAATATTATGCCTAACTATCATGCAATGGGTGGTGATTTTATCTTTATTATTACTATGGGTTGATGCTTATTTAGGTCGGCAACAGACTAGTATTTTTACGTACTGTTTACAAACTACAAGCTGATGCTTATTTAGATCAGCGATGAATAAAGGGTTATTATTATGGCATTATATGAGTGTCTGTTTTATGGTTATGGGTCAACGCTTTCTTTGTCGATGATGGTTTTTATGGATATGGTTATGGGTCGATGCTTTCATTAGGTTGGTAATAGATGGATGGAAGGATGGTTTTATGAAAGGGATATGTTTTATTTACATATCCTTTGCTGTAAAGAGCATGTTTGATTTACATGTTCTTTACAACTTTTTGACTATGAATATGTTTGATTTACATATTCCTGGCTGTTTTGTTTAAAGTCTATGTGAGGAGCATGTTTGTCTTACATGTTCTTTATGAATTTTGATTATGCGCTTGCGAATATGTTTGATTTACATATTTATACGCTTATGTGTTAATGTGATATAGTAGTTTTCCTTATCGCATCATGTAAATTTGGGGGACTTAGTATTTGGGTTGGTTTTAAGCGATCTGGTTGTACTGCCTTAACCTGGGGGACTAAGTAGTATTCTTGGTCTCTTGAGGTCTATTAGGGATGAGAGGTTCCTTGATCACTTATACTATACCATGGTCTTTACTTGGCATAATCTTTCTGAAATTGGCGTATGTGTGGTGATGTGAAATTTTATGGGTAGACTTAGGTCGTCTATAATGGTGACTTAAACTTAGGGAATGGTTTATGATTTTATAGTTGCGCAGAGTTACTCAAAGTCTACTAGGTTGGCGGGTATTATTATATTCTAGTTTTATGCTAAGACGAAAAAGCATAATTAGCAGGTTCATACATAGTAAGTTAAACCTCTGAGAGGTTAAAATCTTATTACAGGAGAAAGTTTTAACAATTACACAGGGTTACGTGGAGAGACTAGGTCATCAAGAGGAGCGTCGAGCTCATTGATGAGTCCGAATTTTAGGATTGCATCGCTCGTGCAAGTAGTCTACCAAGGGGCATTTGGATCCTAATTCTTATCACCGTGCTAAAATATGAAGGCAGGGAGATCATCTTTTAATTTCTCCACATCCGGCTCGAAGTTACTCTCTGCCACCGCGAGCTAAGCCTTAACTCATTCAATAGGGATGTTGAACCAATATTTGGCTCCTCTCCCTACCTTCTGCCAGAAAGTCATCGCGTGTCGACAGGTCCCGATCAGAAATGCTTGAAGACCTTCGACACTCCTTCGGTCCTATACGCTTCCATGAATTTCCGACCCACCTCACTTCTCAGAAATGCTCGACGACCTTCGACACTCCTTCGGTCACTCCCTATTGGCGTGCTAAATGCTCTACTTCTTGTATTTGTTTCTCTTTATCCATCAGGAGTCCATCCAACTCTAGTTGCTGCTTTCCCAACCGAGTGACCTCCTCTCTTATTCTTTCCAGCTGACTTTTTGCGATGTCCAATTCCTTCTCTCGGGTCGCTAGTTGGAGACGATCTTCATCCAACTCTCCTTGTGTCAGGGATAATTGTTGTTTTTGTTTTTCAGCTTGGGCCAACAGCTCGTCACATGCTTTTTTCCATTCACCCTCAGAGGTCGGTGCCAACAAGTGGTTGGATAGATAGGTCATCAGAGGTTCCAACTGTATCACGAGGAGTAACAAGGAAGCAGTGTAAGTCAGATATATTGTACTGAAATATACTGAGATATATTGTTTTGGGATGATAAGTTACTTGGGTCATCACTTGTTTTTGGAGGAGATATTTGATCTGGTTGGCGCTATCCCATTGGGAAAGGCCTTTGTCCAGGGTCGTCAAGCTCGAGCCAGTTGCCTTCTGAAGGTGGCCATTTGGGAGCAGGATATGTGTGTTTTGTTGGAGTTTGCTCGCGGACCGTTCTCTTCTTGTTTCTTTTGCCAATCTCTGTTCACAATGACATGTGGTCATCTGACTCCGTGAGCTCCTCTGGAGCATTTCTGGAAGCTAAAGTGAGCCCCACTTCTGTTTGAACATCTACAATGGGAGCTGGGGCTGCAGAAGTCACGACTGTGCTTGAGTTTGGTTAGACTATAGCCCCACCTTCCGAGCTAGAAGACCTGCAATCGAATATGAGGCTCTCTACTATAAAGGGAAAATGGGTTATTACTTATTTTTATACAAGGCCAAAATTAAAGGGATTCGTGATGTATCAGAACCTACGAAATTTGGGTCTGGTTAGCTGCAAAGGTCGCTGGCTAAGACCCACAAAGTAGTATATCCTCTCCGACTATGTGAGTCTCATCACATCGTAAGAACACGTACTATATTCATCGAGCAAGTCAGAGCATTTTTGGTAAAGGCAGGTTGTTTTTTGTTTGAGTGTACCGTCGTTTGGGTAGGGGTCATCTCTTTCCATTTTGTAAGAGATGGCCAAGGGACGATAGAGTGGTGGAAAAAGAATTTAGATCTCCATTCGTGGACCTTCGACGATGGATTGAATAATAAGCGTGTCTTTTGATGCGAGGAAAGGTAGAAAGAGCCTTTCTGCTTTTTTATTTGGAAACAAAAATGGAATAAATTTACATCGGGTTCTACATTGTGATATGTACACAAAACTATATAACCGGATATGAATCTAATGGAGTTAGGGGTCATTAGAAAAAAGGGTCTGTACTTTTCAGATATAGCGATCAAAAAGGGGTGCATGGGAAACCTAATGCCTGCTCTTAAATGTTCATCAAAAAGAGTGATGTGGTTTGCAGGAGGATGATCGGGGTCATTTTTTCCGGCTTCAGGAAGTATGAACTTGATGGTTTCCGGGGGATTGAGGCTTTTGATAAAATCCGCAAGTTTACTCCTATCAGGGAGTACCCATGGGGTTTTAGGAGTTATCCTGGTAGCTCGCTGAAGAGGAGGCACGTCAACGTGAGCTGACTGGGGTAAAACAGTTACAAGATTATTAAGGGAAAATTCTGGAGATGTAGAGGTTGAGGTTGTTTCCGGTTGTGTTAAAGGAATGGCTTCAGGAATGTTTTCAGTTAAGGCTCTTGTTTGAGGCTCAAGTTCCGACCAGGAAGGACTTCCCGCCGGTTCATCGATTAGACTAGTTATGGGTGTAGTTGTGTTTCCTTTTCTTTTATGTCGAGTCAAGGGGATTTCTACAGATTCGGTTTTGGATGGCATGTCTAGATATGGAGAGTTGGAGTTTTGGGAATCAAAAGCAGATGGATCTAAATTCTCCATAAATCATGATACAATTATACAATGGGGAGGGAAGAAAAGAATTATATTCATAAAATAGCAATTTACAGTAAAAATCAATACTGAGATGATAAATTAGGGGAACTTACTTATGGTCATGGTGTCGAGGTGAAATAGGCTTGTTGTCTTGAAATTTCTAAGTTTGGAGATGATTATATTTTTTGCTATAGATTTCTTGGGGTGTTTTGTGCAGAGAAAATGGTGGATATTCGCTTTTGATTTTTTGAAAATGTCAAGAGACGAAGCTGAAAGATTGCTTGTATTGGAAATGCGGCAAAAATTTAGGAGACATAAAGGTTTTGGTTGGGCGGAGTGAAAGTTGGTAGGGTTTAATGTGGCCCTTTCATTTCTTTGGCCCACAAGATTAACTATATTATGAGAAAATGGGCTGGAGATGCGTGTCCGACACTATAGCAGAGTGCATTTAATGTTTTTAAGTTTGAGGTGATGGCTGTTGGTGTCACATTTTACCAAGAGGCACGTCGAGCTGACTCCTGGGTTTACTCATGATTACATTCCACTTGGTTTCTTACCTCGACCAAGTAGAATGTGTAGGACTAGCGGATACGACATCAAATGTTTGTGTCGACGAATATGCAGGTATTGTATGGATTTAGGAAGCAACCTCCTCTTCTAGAAGGTACAATCCTTCTGTGAGACGGGCGAGCTATTTTTGGGAGCGTAGACCTCTCGTATAAGAGTGGCGAGCTCTTATGTGAGACGGTGAGCTCTTATGAAATAAATGGTATTATGGTAGTTCGATAGTGAGTGGTAGCTTAGTATTGAGAGATCGACTTTATGGTTAACATGGTTTTGGGCCCTGTTGGGCTGATATGGATTATGGTGTGGGGTCCCGGTGGACTAAGATTATGGACATGATTATTGGCCCATGGTTATTATGGTAATTTAATGAGAGTCCTAATATCTATGGAAATTTAGAATACAAGACGAGTCCTAATTTTAAGTCAGTCGCTTTTTATGGTATTATAGTTTCAATAGGAGATGAGAACCTTAGATTAGGAACACGTCTCTTATCTTTTATATATATAAAGAGGACACAAGCCTCACTCTTACGTTCTAATCTCTCGCATAACTCTCCCAAACAACATCTGACTTAAGCATCGGAGGGGCTACGCCGGGGCAGTCCACCGCCTGGCTTGGGTTCTGTTTTATAGGTTTGATCAGGTCGCAAGGAGCTTTCTAGAGGTCTATCAGGTCGCTGAATACGTATTTGAGGTCAGTAATTACTTTTTTTGGTGAACCAATCTTTTTGGTCGCATCAGATTTCCTGCGTGTTAACTGTGAGACACCAAGTCTGTACACATCCGCATGGACTTTGTTCCTTGTTCACAACTCAAGAGCACTTTGATTTCTATATAGTTTATATATGTACGCATGTATTTTTCAAAAGAAAGAAACTATCTCTCTTCTTCTATTTTGCGTCTGTGTTTGTTGTAGTTTTCTACCTAAAAGATATTATAAGCATACGGATTTTCTAATTTTATATCAGATGAGAAGCGAGGTTATATCCCAAATAAGGTAGTAACTCCTTTTAATTTCTTTCGTTTTGGAGTTTAGTCCCCTTTTAATTTTCTTTTGTTTTCAACTCCTCAGCTTACTATATAAAATAAAGATAGCTCCCTTGTGACCTAAATACTCTTGGGTTTTTATGCAAAAAATTAGTACTTAGGTACAAAATAAAGATTACTTAGAAAATTAACAGATAGTACTTAGGCCCAACATGGTTCTGTAAAATTAAAATCTCTCTATAATTCCGTACATCTCTTTGACCAAAATAGACCTAGTGAGATGGGTTGCAACGCCACCAGTCGAAGATTTTTCGCCCCCAGTTCATTTTATAGATGGTATCACCGTCCAACTTCTATTCTCAGTAGTTGAACAACAAGTTATCCGACTCCTTCAGCAACTATTCAACATAGCCTTGGTTTATTTCCTACTCCTGGTATACGAGATACTTAATTTATAGACATAATTTAATATGATATAAAGAAGGGAAAAAGATTGTAACCATCCTGTACTATACGCGTTTTTTGGGTTTGCATCCTAACGTTTTTTTTGTAATTTAATGCATCCTGTACTTCAAAATAATTTGAAAGTGCATCCTCCGACCAATCAACTCGTCCAAACTCGTCGAAACTCACCTAGTCTCACGAGTGAGGTTGAATATTTTCAAACCCATATACTTTGTGTGAGTTTCGGTGAATTTATTATTTATTTAAAACTAGTTCCGGCATATTTTATTAAATACGCAAAAATTACCGAATTTATTACTAAATAAATAATAAATTTTATTTATTTAATAAAACTAGTTCCGGTAAACATTAGGATAAAATATGGTTTGCATATTTATTTAATAAATCCGAGTTTTTATTTAATAAAACTAGTTTTTTTCTAAATTTTGTATAGTACAGGATGCACTTTCAAAATTTTGTATAGAACAGGATGCATTAAATTACAAAACAAACGTTAGGATGCAAACCCAAAAAACGCGTATAGTACAGGATGGTTACAATCTTTTCCCCTATAAAGAAACATGTTGAAACAGAAGTATTTGCTTTATTATGAACTTAAAAGAAAATTTATTAAATCAATAATCTTCTTTTGGAAGGAGATAACTTTTTAGCCTCTCATAGAGAAGGCTTGTACTTCAAAATACATAAAGTCACTATTAAAGAAAATTATTACAACACTTATACACTCTCATTCTTTTTTTTTTTTGTCACTCAACCTTGCACTATTATTCTGAGAAAATAAAAGGAGAATGTTCGATGTCCTCTACTTCCTCAAACTCTTGGTATTAATAAAACTGACTCTGGATTTTAAATCTAGACTCCAAAGCTTATTGATAAAAGATGCGTCATTACTTACATATTTTTCTCTATTATTGCGAGTCAGTGGTCCTTTATTTTAGTGTCCTCTGACTCATTTCTTTAGGTCCCTTATGACTCAACCATCTTGGTCCCCGCACTTTTTTGAAATCAACTTGTTCTTGTCATTACCAGCTGTATTCTCCTATCTGTCTGGTTTGGGTCGAAAGCCTTTCTAAACTTGGGTTCCTTCTGTTCCAGGCATGCCTGATAGACCCGGTAAATCCACCATCCGACATGCGCCAGGTTGCAAAATCTTTGGTAAGTTTCTTTGCTTACCAGAATCTTGTTTTCCCATAGGACTCTTCTCTTTGTTTCGAAAAAGGTTTCTGCAAAGCCTGTAGTAGGTCCTGTCAAGGAATTCAGGAGGAATGATCCATTCGCTGAATTCTGAAAGAACTTAAATGGGTACTTTACTTTTCCATTTTAGTTAGACAATCCCATAGTCTCCATGCTCATCGTGTAGAAGCATCGTCTTCTGAAATTGCTCCTACTATCATTGGTGCGTCCTCCAGTGAGGCACCCTTAATATTTCTCATGGCGTTCCCATCTATTCTTCTAATCTTGATGAAATGAAAAGCTTCATTGAAGCCTTTCTTTGCTGGTTTAGGTGCTGCTATGATAAAACATAACTCCAAAATGTCTTATTCGGCCAAATGTGAATTATTGGCTCAAGTCTCATGGACCGCTTTTCCAATTCATTTAGGTAGTTTGGAGATCTCTGCAAAGTCTGGTGCAATAGTATAAATTGAAGCTAAGGCTCCAAAATTATACCATTTTGTACTTTGTTTGGATGACTTCCCACTTATATCCAAACTCTTGGATATTTTCTAGAGATATCAACTATTATTTTGTAGGGGTTGATACCAATTCTTGTAGCTAACTTCTCTCACTACTTTTCATAAATATGCATACGAGACATTTTAATCTCATTAGTTTGAATCTTAGAAGTGTCCTTCTGTGGCCTAAGACTCAACTCTCCCTCTTTAACCCCAAAGGTGGTGAGTTGACTTGAAGCCTCCAATTGTAACACCGGGGTTTCAATATTCGTTAGAGCTTGTACATCTTCGTGGAATGCATCATCTGCAACACTTGTGATTATGGTACTTGAATCCATAACCTCTAGGTTAGAGACCCATTCTTGAATTACTCAATTTTGCACCATAGGAGATGCGGCCTGGAGAAGAGACCTTCGCTAAGCTGAGAACAGTTGACACTGCGTCAATTGGCATGCTCGTATGTGATCAGAAACAAATTCTCGATCAGCCTATTAAATTCATCCTGCGACGTCCGCATTGAGACATAGTGTCCTAAAATCTCATTCAAGAATCTCCAGGCTTTCCCTGATATGCCTTAGCCTTTTGAGGGTATCGTCGGCGACGTGTCGCTCCATTTCGAGTTAAGAAATATGTAAGAACATTTTCGTGAGATTTTATAACGATAATATAATAATCATAATACTGACATTCAACTTGCCAACAAAGTAATCTAGCCTTTTTGGGTTTAGATTAGTTTTGTTCTTTAAAAAGGCTTTAAGACTCAAATTATCAATTTTCAAGGTGGACTTCTTGGATAGCAGAAATTAAGGTAATTTCTTAAACGCCTTTCTAACTTCGAAGAACTCCTTTTTGTTGATATGCCATCGATCGTCACTATTTAAAAATAGTTTGTTGCAATATCTGTATGACACTTCTACTTTTGGCGTTACTTTCGTAAGAACAATCGCCCACCAATAAATCACCGGCATCTGTGTATAGAACCAGTTCATCCTCATCATTCAGAATTGACAGTTTGGGAATTTTTTTGCAAACCTCCTTAAACTATTTAATTCCTCCATAGTGTTCCTTTTCTATTTGAAAATGGCATCCTTTTTTAGTAGGGAACTAAACACCTTCCTGTAATGTGCCAAGTTATTTATAAATATCCCAACAAAATTAATAACTTCTAGAAAACTTTGAAGTTGCCTTTTGTCCTTGATCATGTTTGGAAATCCTTGTATCTTTTCTATAATATGATTTTATAGAATGATTCCAGACTCATAGATTTCTATCCCAAGGAACTCGATTCTTCTTGTAGCAATTACTGCCTTCTTTTCTAAAAGCACTAATCCTTCCTTGTGGCAAACATCTGAGAAGATTTTCAAATATTTTAGATGATCCTTCATGTTCTTTGATGCTATGAGTATATCATCAGTTTATACAAATATGAAACTGAAATGATCTTTAAAGAGGTTATCCATCTTCCTCTGATATATATGGGGTGCATTTTCTAGACCCATGGGCATAACATTCTAGATATAGTGTCCTTGTTGTGTGGAGAAGGCCGTAAACTTCTTGTTTCCTTCTTCCATCTTAATCTGGTAAAACCCAAACTTGCAATCGAACTTGGAGAACACTTTTGCATTGTTAATGCAATTTACGTAATGTTCCCTACTTGGAATATAATACCCATCGAGTTCCAAGATGTTATTAACTCCTTATAGTTAATAACTAATCTTGGTTTTCCTCTTTTATTTCTCCATGGTTGCGGACCAGGAACCCCAGACTGCTATATGGAGAGATGACTGCTTCGATTAACTTAAGTTCAATGTGTTCCTTAAGTATTTGTTGTATATCCTTTCGATCTTCTTGATTCATCAGGATAGGCTTGTACCTAACAAGATCATTTTCTTTTCCGACTTTCACCTTCAAAGATGCTTTGAGCTCATTCTTATCCCACCATACTAGAGGATCTTCGTTGAAATTCTTTTGAATTTTTCTTTTGATATCCTCCAGTGAAACTTGTTCTTCCATGGTGGTGTCTTGCTGTGAGCTTATGTCTAGGCTAGCTTTGAGGACTTCAATTGTTTGTTGTTTTATCCTCTCTTCCTTTTAGCCTCCTAGACTCTCGATTCGTAGTTGAAGAGCTATTTCTCTATACCTTCTTCGGTCCTTCATTTTTGGGTGTCGAAGTTTTCCTTCATCACCATGCTTGTTTGGAATGCCTCTCTTAGTCGTTGGATTATAATCTTATGAACACATGGGGTTGTGAAAATAAGTCTTTTAGTTTTATTTTCTTGTGTAAATATTTTAAATGTTTGTAGAAAATTGTTTCCTAATAGAATATCCTCTCCCATATCATTGAAATAGATTGCTGAAGTCTTGACCTTGTACCATGGAGTACCATTTGCTCCTCCTATCACCATTTCCGCTTGATTGATCCCTCTTAAGGATAAGAAATACTTTTAGAGAAACCTCTTCCCGCCACTGGGGTAATTCTTCTTTCATTTCTTTAGGGAAGAATTCTGGTTTAGCCATACAGATTCCTGCGCCTGAATCAATGTAGGCTGTAAAATGTTTTACACGATATTTTTCATAAATCATTCCAATATAAATGTGGAGAATGGGATAGTGCTCATCTGATTCTATATCTTTTCTCACTAACTATAAACTCCATTCCATCTCACGAACTTTCTCAAGGTTTATGTTCCTCGAGAAATTCTAACCCTGGAGTTAGTCGCTCTGGGATTCTTCCCATGTTACTCTCAATCACTGTTTAATTTCTCTAATCTTGAGGATTCTTTGGTATTTTCCTATGGAAGATTGTTGTATGCATCACAAGGAAATACATTATCCTTCTGTGTAATGTCGAATATTACTTCTACACCTCTAAATCCTTCTGTGCACTTTAACTCTCTATTAGTTTAGAACACTTCAAGAGCTCGATTGCTTTGGTTAATTATTGGACCTTCCCATTGAGGTCCACTGATCATTCTATCTTGTTGGAAAGACATTCTTCTTGGTTTGATCATGAGACTCTTAATTTTATTGAGGACCGGGCGATCTTGATTTCTCAAGTCAATTTCTCCAATTGTTGGAGATTGCATGATCTCCGGTAAGATAGCTTTCGCCACGTTTTCGATGATCCTTGGAATTTCTATGAACTCTTTTCTAAAGAATACTTCTAAATGATGATTATTCAAGAGTGCATAAGAAATCATGTATGTAATAGAATAGGGTTTGTTTCCCTCGGTCATCAGGTCTGGCTTCTTGAAGTCTTGATGAAGGGTAAGAACTCTATTGATATCTCGATCTGCCAAATTATACGCAATCCTTGGGTAGACATTGAATGCCAATCCTCCCGCGTATAAATTTCATGTGATTGCTCCTAGACAAGAATCTTTGAGATTTGAGACTCTTTTATCAAGAGAGTGAGATTTTATGGCGAATCAACTCCTTTAAAAGCCGATTTTATTATTACTCTGATGGCTCCGATATAGATGCACGAAAGTGTATTTTCCATCTCTCTTCTGAGTTCGCTCTTAATCTTCTTGATTTCTCTGTAGTGGATTAGTTACATCTCGATTTGGTTTCCTATGTATTTTGTGGGTATTGCGAATTCCCCCGGGGAAATTCTATGGATAATTTGGTGTTTTTGATTCCTCAACCCCAAATTGTCCATTGTCTTTTTCATCGATCATATTGTAAATCCTTTATACATTTGGATCTTTGGGTCTTCTTTCATTATTCTCATAAGTGTTTCATGAGAAATTATTATATGGGAGAGGAACCCTGACATATCCTCCACTACTTGTTGAAGAGATTCTTCTTCACTCTAATTCTAAATATGATTCACTTCCATCTTCAGAGTATATTTCTTCTTCATAGATGCTTTCATCCGAGGGGATATCCTTGAATTGATAATCCTGTACCAAATTTTGATAATAAACAGCTTCTTCAAACTCTTGGGTTGTCTCGAACTGTCAGACTCCTCTTTTCTGATTTTCAGGGCAATTTGTAGAAATATGTCCTTTAAATCCACACGTCCAATAGTTGCAATCTTTAAACCTTTCATTATATTTGGTATGAGCTCGTCAAAAATATCTTTTTGTTGGAGTCCTGCTGGTGCTTCCTTGGATTGAAAATGAGCCCCGGCTTCGGCTTGGCCCCTTCCTTTGTCCTGATTTATAGTTTTTGGTCTTATGTTTTGACTAGAACCTTCTTGGTTTCCATAGAGACCTTCTATTTTTTCCACAAGCATAAGGGTGGCTTTCTTTCTTTCTTCCACTTATGTCTTTGTGGATGACCTCCGACTACTGCTAGGATGTCATTTTCAACACAATATAGAGAAATTGATTAATTAATTCCTCTTAATATCTTGTAATTCTTATGACGTGCCACCTGGTGGAACCACTCCGCTAACCTAGATTTTAAGAATGACATCCTTATAGCAACCGTATCCATATCAGTTGCTGGTTTGTATTCTTGGATCAACATCTCTTTCCAAGGGCTTGGTATTTTTGCAAAGAAAAGTTGAACCACATCTCCATCTTTCACCTTGGCTTTCCACCAGTATTTAGTGAATAGCTGGTTTTAATAGTCTATATGACAAGTATCTCATAACTTGAGGTGATAAAGGGCTTGACGATATTTTTTTTCTGTTTTCCTCTTCTATACCCTCGAGATATCATGTGCCGATAAAATAGATTTTGAATAATTTAGCCATATTATCAACTATTATTATTAATGATTCTCTAGATATAACTCCCATTTTTATACCTCATTCTGTTAAATTCCACGTGATCTTCACCGATCCTTCAAGGCTCATTTCAAGGAGTAAAATAAACCCTACCTTCTCTAGACTTAGAGTTCCAGCTGCAAAGAATTATTATTAAACTATAAACATTGAGTTTTAAAAAATATAAAAATGCAAAACCACATGTCATGTGTGAACTTTGTGATATAAAAAACTAAAATCTATAAGGCACTGATAATTCTATTAAAAACATAGTACATCTCACTTGTAGTATATGTAATATTATTTTATTATTACTTTTTGTTTCTTTTCTTTTTCTTCATAAGACACTAATTTGTTCGTATAGATATATAATGTGTGTATCAATGCATTATATTGAGATTAGATAAATAGATTTAGAATGTATTTAATATTTATTTTTCTAGGTATAATAATAATAATAATAATAATAATAATTATTATTATTATTATTATTATTATTATTATTATTATTATTATTATTATTATTATTATTATTATTATTATTATTATTATTATTATTATCATCATCATCATACTAGCATTCCTATGCTCTCTAATGAAAACATAACCTTTGGACTCTTTACTATATCTTATAAAGATACATTCCTTTTCACGAGGTCCAAGCTTACTATATTGACTAGAAATGTCAAATACATAAGCTGTAGAAACCCATATCTTAAGGTTGCTTAGATCTAGCTTTCTACCAGTCCATAGTTCATAAGGAGTTATTTTGACTAATTTTGAGTGCACTCTATTCAAAACATAGGTACCGGTTAATAATGCATCCCCAAAAACATCATGGATCTAATCATTTCTAACAAAGTTCTATTCCTTCGTTCACCAACACCACTTTGCTGTGGTATGTAAGGAGTAGTTAATTGTCTGATTATTATTTTATCACTACATAGTTCCTTGAACTAATCATATAAATATTCACGACCTTGATCAGTTCTAAGAAACTTCATGGTTATATCTTTTTTATTATCTACTTCTTTTAAGTAATGTCTAAAAAAATCCAATGCTTCATATTTATGAGATATCAAATAGAATGACCATATTGTGAGTAATCATCAATAAAAGTAATAAAATAGGAAGCCCCATGTCGTGATCTCACATTCATAGAATCATAAATATCAGAATGAATTAATTGCTATAGAAATAAGCTATAATAGCCTTTTCGAATGGTTATCTAGTCATGATACTATAAAGACAACTTTCACTTGTGGATAATATAATTTTTTAGAAAGTGAACCCAAAGTCCCTCTTTCACAAGTCTATTTATCCTTTCTTGCCCATTTTGACCCAATCTAGCATACCAAATGAAGTCATCTACCTAAGCATTACTAGAAGAACTAACATTATCATAAGAACACAATGTAGTACTATCACAATCTATAACATTGAAACCATCGAAAAGATTTATACTACTACTACTACAAACACTGTTATAAGTAATACAAATGTAATCTTTGGGAAACACTAATTCATAACCCAGACTTAAAAGAACATATAAAAAAATGAATATTTTGTCTAATCTCAAGAGCATAAAAGACATATCATGTAGGATCAGTGTTTTCCTATTGGCTAACTCGAGCTTGAGAGTTCCCAAGTTCTTGACTTTAACTTCAAGCATTATTTCCCAATAAATCCATCTTGTTCCACGAAGAACTTGACAGAAATGAAGAGCTCCATGCTCTCTAGTTCTTTTTTGGATTGGTTTTCGAACCCTCATTTCCATTATTCTTACATTTCTTTCCCTTGTTCCAGTTCCTTTTGCGTTTAAAGCCCGAAACTTCTTTAGAACTAGACTCAGAAATGAAAACATTAGAAGTAGACTTAGCAGCTCCAAGTAGCTCAATCTCCAACTCAACATGCTGAGCAGAATCTCCAGAAGTTCTGATGCTCTCATTATGGGTTAAGTTTACCTTCAAATGCCAACACTTATTAGGAAGAGATCAAATAAGAGCCTGTATTGTTGCTTGTTAGAGAGTACATGGCCAGCTGGCTTAAGCTCCCTAATCATATTAGACATTACTCGAAATGTTTTATCTAACAAAAAGATCAGCTTGAATTTTGTATGTATCAAACTTGATAGTCATTTAGTTGAGTGAGTGAAGCTCCACCAAGTTTCTTCCTTAAAGGTATCCAGATATCATGAGAATTAGAGTGTTGTTCACGCTCAAGGATCAAGTCATCAACGACCGAGCTTACAAAAGATTCCACGAGTTGTGGAATCTTTCTTTTTCCAAGTTAAGTAAGTATCTTGATCCCTCCTCCCTTGAGGTTCAGTGCCAGGCTTTTTTACGACATGGTTGATTGCGTCCAATGCATTCTGTTTTTCAAGAACATACCATATCTTGTGACGCCAAGGTTTCATAGTTGTCTCTATTTAGTTTGTCATCATTCTTCAAAACAATAATGATCGATCTTTGATGCCATAGTCGATATATTAATAGAGATGATAAAAAAAACTAATGCTTGTTTATAAACATCATGTTTTATGTAAATCTAAAATGACATAAAAAATAACTTGACTCAAAATCAGGCGTCGAAAAGTAACTTAGAGTATTAGTAGGTACCAGTTAATAATGCATCCCCTAAAAAAGTAATTTTAGAGATATTACGTGTTCCACACACACTCCATGCACTGACCACAATGCCGGTGGCCTGCCTGACAGCTAAGGGTCAATGGCAGCGGACGGAGGTTAACGGAGGTAGGTAGGCGGTTCACGGCTGCGGGTTGACCGTCCAAGTTAAAACCGGCGCGGTTCAA
>BMAC01000043.1:1982145-1993907 GCA_014905375.1 Phtheirospermum japonicum
CAAATTCGATCCTTTCGAGTCTGATGGTGTGCTTAGATTTTTGATTTGATCATTAAAAAGGGTAAAAATGCATGTCCAGATCGTACGAAGAGTTGGGGTCAATAAGTAATTAAAATGATGGTTATCTCTTAAAAAATAAGCCCTTTGTTTTTTTGAAAGTTTGCAAAATGATCCCAAAATTCATAAATTCATAAAAGTTCTAATACTTATCGGAATCAAGTAAATATAATGCCCCAAGGATTTCATTCATATAAACTTCATTTCACAAATCAATATACAAAGTATATACGAGACAATCAAATATTCTAAAAAAAATATAAAGATTGATTCAGAAATCCCAATCCGTTCATCCGCAAAATTCCAGACTTTCTAGATAACAACTACACCATATAGGGATCATATTGTATAAACTTTACGTAAAAATATGAGCTTTTGAAAAAATAAAAAATTTCTCATTTTTTTCCGAAAATCGAATAACAATGTATTTCATCCATTTCCATCATATAAGATATATAACATATAATACGCAAGGAATAATAACCAACGTGGCTCTAATACCAATGTTATGATACATATGATTGATACGTCCTAAAACCGAGATCTAACAACATATCTTTGCAATAGAAATAAAGTAACGAATCGGGTCATTGATCTCCTGCGTGTTAACCGTGATGCATCGAATATGTACGCAATCACATGGACTTTGTCTTTTGTTCACAATTCAATATCCCTTTGATTTGTGTATAGTGTATATATGTGTGTGTGTGTATTTTATATAAGAAAGAAAACTTTCTTCTTCTATTTTGTGTATGTATGTTATAGTTTTTTGTCTAACTCATATTGTATGCATATGAGTGTTTTATGAGGTTATACCCCAAATAAACTATTTCTCCCTTATCCATACTCATGGGCAATTTATTACATGCACCCAGGTGCACCTTGGTAAGTGCACCCTGTAAAAACCTGTTATCATTCAGTAATATGTGATGATATATGACAAATATGCGTAATGATATATGGTAGTTATGCGTGATGATATGTGACAAGCATTTAGAGTTTATGATTTATTTTTTTATTTTAGGGTTTAATTTTACATTTTAGAGTTTAGTTTTCTATTTTTAGGGTTTAATTTTCAATTTTAAGGTTTAGTTTTTCATTTTTTTAATTTAATTTTCCATTTTAGGTCCCGACAAAAATCAATCATTCTACCAGTTATATGTGATGATATGTGTTAGTTATATGTGATGATATTTGTAAGTTACATGTGATTATATGTGATAAAAATTTAGGGTTTAGAGTTTAATATTCAATTTCAGGGCTTAGTTTTTCATTTTAGGTTTTAGTTTTCCATTTTTAGGGTTTAGTTTTTCATTTTAGGTTTATTTTAGGATTTTAGATTTTAATTTAGAATTTCAATTATTTATGATAATATGTATCAGTTATATGTGATGATATGTACCAATTATATGCGTTGATATATGTCAGTTATAACGATGATAAATTAAATTACTGATTGCACCTTACAAGGAGCACCCAGATGCATGATATAATGACTCATACTCATCTGTATTATAATATTAATAATATATTAATATTAATTAGCACTTGTCGGTAACACGATATATCATACAACAAGGGCGGATTTATTAATATACTTGAGGGGGCCATGGCCCCCCAAAAAAATTTAAAAACTCTAATACTATTTATGATATTTTGTTATTTGTAGTTATATATACATCACAAAACTTACAAAATTATATCTTGGTCTGGTGGTTGGTTTACGTAATCTCTTTCCAAATGGTTCATGGTTCAACTCTTACTCTTACCCATTTTCCTTTCTTTTTTGTTTATCTTTTTTCTCTTGTTTTTTCTATATTTTTTATCTTTCTTATTATATTTCTCTTTATCATTTGTTTCTTATTAGTTTCCTTCTTTTTCTTTTTCTTTTTCTTTTTCTTTCTCTTTATCTCTTGTTTTTCTATATTTTTTATCTTTCCTTTTATTTTTCTCTTTCCCATTTGTTTCTTTTTAGTGTTCTTCTTTTTTCGTTCTTTGTATTCACTAATTCATATATTTTTTTACCCTTCATTTTACTTCCCTTTTATTTTCCTCTTTCTCATTAATTAAATTTCAAGCAAAAATATAGAATTAAAAATATTACCACTCTATCTTTCTTTTTATTTTTCTCTTTCTTGTTATTTACCTTAAAAAACAACAATATAAAACTAAAAAAGTATCACTCATTTCTCTCTTTTTTTCTCATCTTTTCTTTTTTTCTTTCCCTATTTTCACAAATTAATGTTACCAACTTAGAAGTAAAAACATATCTTTACTATTTGCTTTCACCCTCTCTAGCTCCTATTTTCTTTACCTTGTTAATTTTTATTTCATGTTCTCTCTAATTTATTGCCCATTTTCCTTTCTTTTCTCTTTCTCTTTGATCTCTTATTTTTCTGTATTTTTTTTCTCTCTTTTTATATTTATTTTTATCATTTGTTTCTTATTAGTTTCCTTCTTTTTTCTTTCTCTTTATCTCTTATTTTTCAATATTTTTTTTCTTTCTTTTTATTTTCCTCTTTCTCATTTTTTTCTTTTTAGTGTTCTTCTTTTTTCTTTCTTTGTATCAACTAATTCATATATTTTTTATCCTTCATTTTCCTTCCCTTTTATTTTTCTCCCTCTCATTAATTAAATTAAAAGCAAAAATATAGAATAAAAAATATCACCTCTCTCTTTCTTTTTATTTTTCTTATTTACCTTAAAAAACAACAATATAAAACTAAAAAAGTATCACTCATTTCTCTCTTGTTAGAAGTAAAAACATATATTTCTTATTTTCTTTAACCCTCTCTAGCTCCTATTTTCTTTGCCTTCTTATTTTTTATTTCATGTTCTCTCTAATTTATCGTAACACCAAAAAAGTAAAAAAAAAAATATTTTTCAACTTAATATAACACGAGTCGATTCTCGCCATTTCACCAAATTATTTTTGTCATTTAATAAGCGGCCTCCCCAAACTAAAAATCCTGTATCCGCCCCTACATACAAGTAGTATTTGAGTCAAGGTCATGGATTTGAATCTTATCAAAAACGATTAGCAATCACAAACAGTGATATTATCAAGTCACAAGGTGAAACAACAATCATCATGTAAGGCCACGTTCACCTTGGATTCGAATCTTAGCAAAATTGATTAGCAATCACAAACAGTGATATTATCAAGTCACAAGGTGAAACAACAATCATCATGTAAGGTCGCGTTCACCTTGGTTGATGGGACGGGATAATTTCATCTCATAAACGCGGACGTCACTGTGCATGATGCAATAATAAGCCGTTCAGTTGGGGTGACGGTGTGTTTTGGGTTAACAGGATTACCAATCACATCTGACATTCACTTTGGACGATGTGAGGGGATTATCGTGAAATTGATGTTTTTGCCCCCACAACAAACATCGTTTATATCAGCAGCCCAATATCTGAGATATGCCACTCTCGACCCCTCGATTTATCAATTTGTTGGAGGGTCAGTTCTTGTAGTCAGATTTCACAGCAAATCGAAAAATTGGAGATCGACAGCCGGTGGTAGCACGCTGGAGATTATCCCAAGGAGATCACCCTATTTTCATCGGCGGTACGGGATGCGAGCTACCGAATAGCAGAGGTATGAATATTTAATCAGATTGATTTTATGGTTTCTCTGTCGAAATTATTTGTCGAAATGATGGGAATTGATCCCAAAACTCACTATTCATTCTTTTCGGATGAGTATTTTTCCATATACGTACATATATACATTTATACGAACTCGCTGTACCTGGGTTTTCATCCTTATTTGATTCAACATAAGATTGTACTGATTTATGGCAATGACTGTCGTTTATTTTTCGGTGTTGTTGCAAATTAGCTAAATGAGCGACTCAACTAGTTCAGGGTTGCAACGACAAACTTCCTTTGCTTACCAGTGTCTTCTCTGCCACCAAGCTCTGCCACTTTTATGCTATTGTCGATTAGAGATGAGGGTCCAAACCGCGAGAACCAAACAGAATACCGGTCGTCGTTTTATCGCTTGTCCTGTTAGAGGGGTACTGATTCCAAAACTTCTGCTCCCGTATTGAAATAGAACCTAACAATATAACATTTTTCAATGAGTAAATAGATATAAGACGTCATATACTTCGATTTAATATTGAATACTATTTTCGCAGGAAGGAGAATATAATATGTTTATTTGGCTCGATCATCCCGTCGAGGATCAATCCTTACATCCGGAGATGGAACATTTGCACGATGAGATCCGTTCCATCCACCGCAAATATGAAAAGTATAAGGAGGGTTATAAGAAGATTGTTCGATCTACTCTGATCACATGGGTATTGTCCTCGATATTTATGCTTCTATGGTTGTTAAAGTAGAGTATTGTATTCCATGCTGATGATAGGATGATGATAGTATGTGTGGCTAAACATTTGTAATTCACGGAATTAAATCTCGAAGTTATGGATTCTTACCCCGACGTTCTATTAATAAAATGGTTGTAGATCTTTTGTGTTGTTCTCATGTAACATTGGTCTTTACTACTTGCCTTTGATTGACTATGAATTCCTGTTTGGTACTGCCGCGTGATAATTAAGGAACATGGTCGCATATAAGAACCAAATTTGTCCATGTCGGATCATAGTGGCAAGAACAATTAACCTCAATCCCTTGTGGGATGTGAATATACTGAATATCTTAATAGTAGAAGGAATATATTCTCTTCCAACTCTGTCCAAGCATGGTCACAGTCACTATCAATGTCAGTGGTCATATTCTCTCATGTATTTTGTTCATTCATTTCATACGTAAAGTCACGTGGGCTTGACTGTTTACCTAAAGATCTATTTAAGTAGTCATAACTAAATTGTATAACTTACCAAATATTATAGTAAACTAGTCATACAATATTTATGCATGGACCCCCGAAAAAGAATGCAGCGTAAGGTCTTCTACACCGACAGATGGACACAAGAAGTGGATGAATGTTTTGTTGCTATTCTTGTTGAGCAGCAATAATCAAGAATATTCAGGGTCGGCACAACAAACCGTGAGGCCATCACGACTGCGATGAATGGTGTGAATATGGAATTTAACACCGACTTTGACTATGAGTATTGTTCGAATAGGGTTACCAGGCTGTATGGCATTTCAAGGTGTTTCAGTGGATTCTTAGTGTCAAGGGTGTAAGCCACAATGTCTTCACGAACCAGGTAATCTGTCATAAGTCCACTTGGGAGTACATCCTCAATGTAAGTGACATCAAAATGATTATATAATTTTTCAGTGTCAACCGCCAACATTCATTCACAATTGTTTTTTATTTCAGATGGAGAAGTTTGCCTACGTGTACTTACTTAGTGGGGGCCCCGAGTTTTATGGTTTACAATACGTATTTGCACTAGATGTGCGAAGGAAGATGGAGGACTTTGCACACGGACTGGATGTTTTCAACGTGTTTGTCAAACATGTGAATGTTCTCCCGAGCTTATGTTATTTTGTATTAGCTTTAATATAGGAAGGGTGAAACCCTTGTCAATGTATGTGTGTTTCTTTGGTCATGACAATTGTCTGTCTTCTTTACATCATTTGGTGGGGTCATATATGGACCATGCGGAGTTGCATTTTTCAAGTGGTACTCCATCACCTTTTGGATGGAAGTAACATTCCCAAAAGGAAATGATTCCAACACTCGTCAGCCTACACAAAAGGGAATATATTCCCTGCATGCATTGGCATGCCCAAGAGTGAAAGTCCCGAAAATCAATAAAGTGATGCATATTTTTCCAAAAAGGGTTCCCAATCGACTCAAATCATACGGCCACCTATAGATTACCTGCTTGGGATAACATGACTTACTCATTTTGCACTCCATTTTCAGCAAAATCCACCAAATAAAAATAAAATAAATAAATAAGAATTAAAAAAATAAAAATAAACCTTCGTTGAGTTAGTTGGGAAAAAAAATGTCAAAGGGTGAGTCTATTAAACAAGAAATGTTCTTATACGACAAGGTATGGACCGAAAACGTTGACAGGTGTTTCATTTCACTTCTAAAGGATGCCCGTTCAGTCGGTCTGGTGAAAAACGGCGACCCAGACACGACGGCTATTGAATTTTGCAAGGACTTACTAAATGTGGAGATGCAGACAAAATTCACAGCCGGCAACTGTATGGATAAGTTGGCTTTCCTCAAATTGCAGTTTTGGGTATTCCATGGGCTCCTTCGCAACCCCAGTTTGCGGTATGTGGAGGAGACGGTAGAGATGAGGGGGTCCCGGCATGTTTGGCAGGAGGTAGTTGAGGTATTTTTCCCGCATGCATGCTAACACGTTTTTATATTTTAATACCGATAAATAGAACAACTTGTTTACACGAACATCGTGCTCATCTTGATTCATTTGAACTTTCTAGTGGAAAAATATTTCACATTTATTATTTGGATTGATGTTCCATCATAAGCCACTCGCGATGGCGTACCAGAACTTTAGAGATCCCAATTGGAGAGATCTGAAAATGATATTCCGTGGCCTTGACGGTCAATCGGCTAGACCTGGGACGTAGTAATCAACTGTGTGGCGAGCAATCAACCCATGAATATAGTAAATGGGTTGGTTCAGGGTCCCTCGGCAAAGCAGTCTAATGCTCTTGTCGGAGGGCCTAGTTCATCCAGCTCATATTGGAGGAACTTGGAATACCTTATTGACAATCCAGATCGTGTGTCGGAAAACTCGGTTAACCAACCGCCTTTGTCTCCCAGTGCATCTATTATGTCACTTGTTTCCGGTACCGCCAACCCAGGAACTTTGTCCCGAAGAATTCATCTGCCCAGATCTTCTCCATGCAAGGGATCGAATATATTGGATTGAGGAAAGTGATTTGGTGTAGTATCATTCCCGAGGTTGTTGCTTTTATTACTCATATTAAGTAGTAGTATATGTGTTATTTGTGTAGGTTCAACCCATGCGCTTGCAGTTTGTATCTTCTTTACGTCGATGTAATTTTCTAATAACCTTTGGTTTCATATACGTAGTCAAAGTATATGTATTGTTAACATATACACATTGAAAAGTAATGATTTTGGTTATGAGTTGTATTGTATCTTTTGGCGTTTGGAAATAGTGTCCTCATTCGGATTTCATAACATTTGGAACTTGCATACAATATTAGGGGCGTAAGTGGGAAAAGCCCCCTACAAAACTCCACATACAATAAACTAGAGTTTAACTTCATGATAGGGTTCCGAATGCATAATTAAGTAGTTCCGACATGGTTTTCAACCTACAAAATCATAAAAGTTAAGCGTAAAGGTATCGTCAGCTTATAACTTGATGTGCATGTGTTCGGATACCTTAAAAGGTAAATTAGACGTGGGTTACAATTGATTGATCATGGTCACTATCGGCCCCATTCGGTGACAAAGGAGGTAGATGTCATAATCCCCCGGCCAAGAACGGAGCATGCATGACTGGCAGCGCATGGACATCCATTGCAAGGAACTCATCCGAAGCCTCATGTTCCTTGCATCAGAGGTCGGCCCATCGACATACACCGGGTTATCCGCGGCACTACAAGGTTCATCGCTGAAGTCAATTGCGGCCGCATTCCGATCAACTAAAACTCTATAACAGTACCTGTACTTGGGGAAACCAAACAATCCGAAGTACCGCTCTCGGTCCCGTTCCTGCATTATTACGGAGCACGAATACTGATGATTATTGTACAAGTAATAAAATACACACACACATCATATATATATATATATATATATATATATATATATAAGATTCTGCATGCTTGTGATGTAATAATACATGAAACTTAAAAAACGTAATAATACTTGTAACAGTTTCAAGAAATTGACTTATTTTCCGGTTAAATATACTAAATTCTTGGTTCCCTTTTTAATTATCGCATCTAAGAAATACCTGTGTTGATTTCAAATCGCATTTGGATATTCAAGTATATTGAGAATCGCCACCATACTCTAATATGGATAAGAACACAGAATACTCGTAGTTCTAATATGTTTATAACGTTACCTCCTCGCCAACGTGTTCCCAGTACGCTGAAAGTACCATCACCTGGCCGCTGCGTATGTTCATTCGAACGCCTGGCTTGTCTTTAAACTCGACAAACACATTGTATTTCCTGCACAACAAATTGATGCAATCGCGCACCTCCACCATGTTGTAAGGCTTGTTGAGGTCTTCGAACATCTGCTCTGCAAGTTCCTGGAAAATGGAATTGAATACACCAGAATCATTAACATGGGGTGTGCGGCCGCATATGGTGAAGAAAAAATCGTGGCAGTGTTCTCATCCACCTCGCACATGTTCAGAAAGCGCCAGTAGTTTCGCAGTCGTGTTTCATGCTGTTTACGTGTGAGCACCATGGCTGCATTCGGAAAAACAAAACAAAAACACATACACAAACCAACTTAAGCCAATGATCAATTAAAGGAAAGGGTTTAGATTTAGTCCATAATGAAACAATCGGACAATTAAAAAAATACACATACACAAAGTAAGCTTATCCATATGACAATTTCACTACACCGACGAGTTTTCAACGAACCTATAGTTTGTGCATCTTAAATTGGAAAACCGACACAAAACTAAATTAGCAACACCAACTATGCATTACGACCTGGGTTAGGCCCAGTTCGATCTGAGTTTTCCATCTAACATCATCTTGACCATTACAGACTTGTACTCATCTGATATACCGAAGAAGAGGTCAAGGTCCTCGTTGTTCTTGAAAAATATCTTTCACACAGATAACCTGTCTTCGGTCGTAAGAAAAGGCATCTTCAGCAGCTCATCGAAGACTTCTTTGCGCTGGTGCTTCGCATCCTGCTGAAAGCCGATCCATTCAGCTAGAACTCCCAACTGTGAGTCAGTTTTTTTGCAGAAAGATTCCATCAGATCCAAGAATCGCTCCTCCAATGCATCGACACCTTTTCTTTTCTTAGTTACTTTATTCCTCGACGTGGAGATGATGTCACAACGGTTGTCTAAACTGGTCTCACCAACAAGTCCTTCGCTCTACCGCTCGCCTTCCAGGTTAGTTTCTGCACCGTCGTTTGCCTTCTCAGGCACAACATCAGCATTAAAAGCGTCTGCAAAGCCCTTAGCATGCTCGCCTGTAGCCTAGTCCTTTCCAAAAATCTCTACCCACTCTTTGTAATGTGGCCAGGACTTGTTCCTAAGTAGTTTTGCATTTGGATCAAGCTGTAAATTAGAAATGAGTAATGTTCATTGTCAGTTCAATAACCTAGTAATTATTAGCAACCTCCTCCTATAACAAATGTATAACAATCAAAACGGTGGGTTTCCGATGAAGTACCTTAACGTATTCGACCCAAACTGACTCGTCTATTAAGGTTATCATGTTCGAGCTTTTAATCCAACCGAAGCCCGAACGGCTCTACATCTGCGAGAGTGAGTGGTACTGGTTCTTCCAGATGTGCATCTTCGAGGTGATATGCGGCTCCGCTCTTATATTTTTACCGAGTAGAGCTTGAATCATGTGCTGCTCCAGCACGTGAGCGTACCCAGATCTGAATCCATTTTCAGCTTTCCACCCCTTCGCTATCAAGTCTTTGAGGCCGTCAATCAACACCGTTTCCTCGTGAATTGTCCACACCCGTCAGTTAGGACCATGACCCCCATCTTTGACGATACTTGCCTCTGACTCCATTCTACGTTATTGAAATAATAAAGCACAATAAATTGCTCGGTTAGTGTCATTAACTGATTTCCAAGAAATTCCAAAAACATTGGGCACTTATTATTAATATTTCTACTTTGAAGGAATATTGACCACACAATAGTTTTAGTTTAGCTCCCCAAACACAATTAAAATTGCCGATAAATGTTCAAAACGTTTGGAACTTGTTACAAGACATGTGTTTTCCGAAACCATGAATATTACAGAGCCTAACATCGACAACAACCCTAAGTGCGGGATATCCGGTCGTTGTACATGGACATGTCAAAGTTGTCACGCCAGGTGGTCCACTCCGGTGATGGCTCAACTTGGTGAATGAACTCATCGGGTAATACATCTGCTCCGTCATGCTGGTCATTGCTTTCAATTAATTGGGCCTCCATTGGGTCAAAGGCCATTGCAGAACGAATGAAATTGTGAATCAGATAGCAAGCCATAATCATCTTATTCTGAATTTGTATTGAGTAGAATGTAGGACTACGTAGGACTGCCAAATGATCTCTCAATGGCGTTATGAGCCTTCGCATGATGCGGATTAAATAGTTCTTTGTAATTTGTTGGACCCCCACCGTCCCTAGACCACTCGCTCAAATAATACCTTACCCCACTGTAAGGCGTTAGAAAACCGGGACCGTTGGTGTATCCATAATCACATAGGTAATATTTCCCTGTGGAATGGTATTTAGTTTGTGAGAGTTGTAGACAATGAGAAAAGAGACGATCAGAAATGGGTTAGTGCAAGTGTAAAATAGAATGGGAGTGTGTGGATCGAAATCTTTTGGTTGAGGTTACCAGATGGAACACGTAATCTATTCCGCCTAGTGACAGCATCGCGCAGCACACGACTATCAGCTGCCGATCGCTTCCAACCAGTCAGGATGAAGCTGTATTTCAGGCTGCAGTCACAGACCACGAGCACGTTCACGGAAACAAACCCTTTCTGGTTTTGATACCTAGGTTTTTGAATCGATGGGACCCGAACCCGTATGTATGTGCCATTTAACGCGCCTAATCATTCCTAAGAAAAACACAATGCTCAAATCTCCATGGGCAATTATGGAGCAATAAATGGTTTACGATAAACGGATGGTTTAAAAGACCTTCCGTAAAAAAGTTTATGGACAATTAAATTTATTTACCTTAAACCATTTCCAGTTATTGTTCGTGCACGTGTCATCTACTGAGGTAGGTTGGACCGCTAAGACGGGATAGAGTCTTGGGACAACATCGAGTACACACCTGAAGTGTTTACTAACTGTGCTACTGGACCTTTTAAAGTCAAATTTCACAACCCTGTTCTTTTGGTGATGTGCCAAGACACTCAGGAAGAGTGCCACTTGCTCACTATTCAACATGTTTCGGGACTGTGCAAGACCTCCAACGTGCTCTAGTCAATAGCACAACCTGGCAAACACATCTCTATCCATGCGTAATTGTTTATCACATGCCCTATCACTAATACTAATTAATTCCCGAATGTGATTTATCCGATCGGGCTGTCGATCAGTTTTAGTGCTCTTATGTTTGTGCCGATCGCGGAAAATAAATGTTTTGTAAAAATCTAGAATGGTGAAGAATAGTTGTTATGGTTTGTAGTGTGAATGAAATGGGGGAGGAGCCGATTATCGGTGCTCATCAAGTCAACGCGCTGGGAACGGGTCAGATTGAGGGGTTTGGACCGGGCAGTGAGAGAGTTGGGCTGGAATTAACAATGGGCTCACCAGTTAATTAAAATTGTCCATACATTACGTCTAGATATTTATTTAACCTTTTTGTCATTTAGCATGCTTATTAGTAGGATTGTAACAAATTGTGGTCCCAACATTTCCCTATTAAAACAGGATACCACTGATTGTAATGGCCAGAATGCAAAATCATATTTCTCTTCCTAACCATTTTGTCTATATTTCTCTCTCCTCCATCCATATATCCTTTTCTTCTTCCTCAAGTTGTTTTGCTAATTAAATTACATCAATTCTCATACCAAATTAACA
>BMAC01000043.1:1994413-2030899 GCA_014905375.1 Phtheirospermum japonicum
TGTTAATTTGGTATGAGAATTGATGTAATTTAATTAGCAAAACAACTTGAGGAAGAAGAAAAGGATATATGGATGGAGGAGAGAGAAATATAGACAAAATGGTGGTATGATAATTTGATGTAATTTAATTAGCAAAACAGCTTGAGGAAGAAGAAAAGGATAGAGGGATAGAGGAGAGAGAAATATAGACGAAATGGTTAACAAATTGTGGTCCCAACATTTCCCTATTAAAACAGGATACCACTGATTGTAATGGCCAGAATGCAAAATCATATTTCTCTTCCTAACCATTTCGTCTATATTTCTCTCTCCTCTATCCCTCTATCCTTTTCTTCTTCCTCAAGCTGTTTTGCTAATTAAATTACATCAATTATCATACCTCACATGCTGATTTGACCTAGCAACAGTTGGTTGAAGTGGTTTCTGCTAGGTTTGAGGAATTGAAGGAGGCAAAAATAATAGCAGAATTTAACAAACTCAAACAGACTGGCTCTTATGTAGAGTATGTAGACAGGTTTGAAGAACTGAGAGCATGCATGATGATCCTAAACAGGTACACAGAAGAATATTTCATAGCTAGCTTTGTCAGTGGGTTGAGTGAAGAGCTACAGTCCTTTATGAATATGTTTGAACCAACCACCTTACATCAAACCATAGGGCTGGGCAGGAAACAGGTTTTAACTCTGGAGGCTATTGCAAAGAAAATGAAACAGTACCCTAAGCCCTTCACATCTTTTCACCAAAATAAGAAAACAGAACCTACTTACCCACACACTCTAAAACCAGTGGATGGCACCCAACCAAAAACACCTGTTAAGATGTTAACATCTGCTGAAATGGCAACAAGGAGGGAGAAGGGCCTATGCTATAATTGTGATGAGAAGTTTACCCATGGCCATAGGTGCAAACAGAGGATAAATTATATGATCATGATAGAGGAGGAAGATTTTGACTGCCTACAAGTCACTAATGCTAAGTTATCTGACTTGGGTGCACCCACTGATGCTATGGAGAAGATACAAATGTCACTAATAGCCCTAACTGGAGAGGATGACATAACCACCATGAGAGTCTGGGGACAAGGTGGAGGCAGCAAGCTACAAATACTTATTGATTCTGGCAGTACGCTCAGCTTCATCCAAGAATCAACTGCCACCAACTTGGGTTGCTATGTGGACGAGGCTAATCCTATTTTGGTCAGAGTAGTAAATGGGCAAAGGCTAGTTAGTATCAAAGTGTCCAAATGATTCAGTTGGACAATGCAGGGGCACACATTTACATATTCCTTGAGACTATTGAAAATGAGGCTATGACCTTATCCTAGGGGGATTGGCTAAAATCTTGTACCCCTATAGAATTGGACTATGAACAGATGACATTTACAGTTACGCTACAGGGGAGAATGGTGCAGATACAAGCCTTGACATCTACTTTAGACTACAAGTTCATTTCAGCACCCTCTTTGTACAAAATGATACACTATGATTACCAGTCACAAATTGAGGAACTTTTTGTGTTATCAGTGCAGAAAGGAGACCAGGAGGAAAATACACATATGGCAGAATTGTTAGACATCTATTAAGATGTGTTTGAGGAGCCTAAAGGACTACCCCCTGTGAGGGGTACAAAACACCAAATAATACTCAAACCAGGGAGCATTCCTAAACACCAATTTCCCTACAGGGCATCCCATAATAAGAAGGATGAGATTGAGAAGATAGTTGCAGAACTGCTACAGAGTGGGGTTATCCAGCCTAGTAAAAGTCCTTTTGCCTCTCCAGTATTGCTGGTTAAAAAGAAGGATTCAACCTGGAGGCTTTGTGTGGATTACAGATATCTGAATGATTTAACTGTTAAGCATGAATACCCTATACAAGTAATTGATTAACTTTTAGACGAACTACATGGGGCTAAGTACTTTTCCAAAATTGATTTGAGGTCAGGCTATTTTTAGATCCTCATGAAACCTGAACACAGGTACCTAACTTCCTTCAATACTCACCATGGTCAATTTGATTCCCTAGTCATGCCTTTTGGGCTCTATAATGCACCTGCCACCTTTTAGAGTTTGATGAATCAGGTGTTCAGTGGTTGTTTAAGGAAGCATGCCCTAGTTTTCTTTGATGATTATCCTGATCTATATTAAAGGGTGGGAGGAACACCTCCAACATGTGAGGGATGTGTTGGAGATACTTAGGAGAAATAAGCTATTTGACAAGAGGAGCAAATGCCAATTTGGGCATACGCAAATTGAGTACCTTGGGCACATAATCAACCAAGAAGGGGTGACCTCTGATCCACATAAAATTGAATGTATGATCAATTGGCCAGTGCCTAAGACAGTCAAACAACTGAGGGGTTTCCTAGGATTGACTGGGTACTATAGGAAATTTGTCAAGGGATATGGGCTATTGAAAAAGCCACTCACTAATCTCCTTAAAAAGGAGAAGTTTGCATGGAATAATGAGGCTGGTGTAGCCTTTCATAACCTGAAGAAAGCTATGACAACTACCCCTATATTGGCCCTACCAGATTTTCGTCAACCTTTTGTCTTGGAGACTGATGCTAGTGGCTATGGGATTGGAGCTGTTTTGATGCAACAAGGTAGGCATATAGCATTCATGAGCAAACTATTATGTCCCAGGAATCAGGGGTTATCTATTTATGAAAAGGAGTTTTTAGCAGTGTTGATGGCTATACAGAGGTGGAGGTATTACCTACAGGGACACAAGTTCACTATTAGAACAGACCAACAGGCTCTCAAACACCTGTTAGGTCAGAAGGTGATGAATCCTACACAACAAAAATGAATTACTAAGTTGCTGGGGTTGGATTATGAAATCCACTATAGGAAAGGGAAGGAGAACAGGGCAGCATATGCACTGTCCAGAATCAGGGAGCCAGAAGATAGCTATGCCCTTACCACTATTAAACCTATGTGGATGCAAAGTGTTATCAATAGCTATGAAAATAACACCTTTGCCAGCAAGATCATTACAGCTAAAAGCATTGATGCCACATCTTACCCAGACTTTGAGATAAACAAAGGGCTGATCAGACACAAAGGGAGGCTATTAGTGGGAAATGACAATGAACTCAGAAAGATGATTTTGGATGCCATGCATAGCTCAGCTTATGGTGGTCACTCAAGGATAGGGGGAACCTATATGAGAACAAAAGGGGTTTTCTATTGGCCAAACCTGAAAACTGATGTTATCTAGGTAGTGCAGGGGTGTGAGGTATGCAGCATGAAAAAAACCAACCATGAACCCTATCCAGGGTTGCTACAACCCTTACCTATACCAGAACAAGCCTGGACACATATTAACATGGATTTTGTTGAAGGCCTACCCAAGGTTAATGGGAAAAGTGTGATCTTGGTGGTAATTGACAAGTTCACAAAATATGGACACTTCCTAGCCCTAGCTCATCCCTATACTGCCCAGTCAGTAGCTCAATTATTTATGGATCAGGTGTATAAGCTACATGGACTTCCTCTCAGCATAGTAACTGACAGGGACAAAGTTTTCACTAGCCAATTTTGGGGAGAGGTTTTCAAACTCATGGGGGTGAAGCTAAACATGTCAACAACTTACCACCCCCAAACTGATGGGCAGACAGAACGTTTAAACAATGCCTAGAAAGCTATCTGAGGTGTATGGTGCATAACAACCCTAGAACTTGGCTGAAAATTGGTACAATACCAACTACCACACTGGCCTGAAGTGTACCCCTTTCCAAGCCCTGTATGGGTACCCACCCCCCTTCATATCTAACCAATATTTTGTAAGAAATGTTGACACAGAGGCCAAGGAATTTGTGAAAGATAGGCAGGATATGCTCAAACAACTAAAAGACAACCTTTTTCAGGCACAAAATCGAATGAAAACATATGTCGACCAATCTAGGGTTGAGAGGACTTTTGAGGTAGGTGAAGAAGTTTACCTGAAGCTCCAACCGTACCGTCAAAATTCTCTGCAATTGAGGAAGAACTTGAAGCTGTCCTCATGTTACTTTGGACCTTACCGCATCTTGGAGAGGATTGGGGAGATCGCCTACCGATTGGATCTTCCCGCAGACTCTCGGATCCACATGGTTTTTCACGTCTCTCTTCTTAAAAAGAAACTGCGGCAGGAGGCGGTACCTTCAAAAGAATTACCAGCAATTACAATGGAAGGAATTTTTAAACTAGAACCTCAGTGAATTTTGGAAATCGATGGGTAAAAAGGGGAAAAAATAGAAATTGAGCAAGTGTTGGTTGTGTGGAGTGAATTTCATCAGATCAGACCTACCTGGGAAGATGTGGATTTCTTCAAGCGATAGTTTCCGGACATGGATCCTTGGGGACAAGGAACTCAATCTGGGAGGGGTAATGTTGTGGTCTGTAGTGTGAATGAAATGGGGGAGGAGCCGATTAGCAGTGCTCATCAAGTCAACGCGCTGGGAATGGGTCAGATTGAGGCATTTGGGCCGGGCAGTGAGAGAGTTGGGCTGGAATTAATAATGGGCTCACCATTTAATTAAAATTGTCCACAAAGCCCATACATTATGTCTAGATATTTATTTAACCTTTTTGTCATTTAGCATGCTTATTAGGAGGATTGTAACAAATTGTGGTCCCAACATTTCCCTATTAAAAAGGGATACCACTGATTGTAATGGCCAGAATGCAAAGTCATATTTCTCTTCCTAACCATTTCGTCTATATTTCTCTCTCCTCCATCCCTCTATCCTTTTCTTCTTCCTCAAGCTGTTTTGCTAATTAAATTACATCAATTCTCATACCAAATTATATACCCATATTACAAACATTCGTAAATATAATCAAAATACAACAATAGTTTTACTAGATTCAACACTTTCTCTATTATAAGAGTAATTTCGACGTCGGCCTCCACACAATCCATTGGTGCGCTTCAAGTACTAACTCTGCTAGATAAATGACGCACTAAGCAAACAATTACTAGGACTAATTAAACATGAAGTCATATCCAGGCGCTAATCCTAATAAATTATCAGGGCTTCTTTGTTTCATATTGTTCGCATGTTCACTTACAGAAGTTGCAAGTTAGGCTAAAAAAACTTCACCACAATAGTCATTATTTAAATAACAGTTTATTATCTTATTCCAACATGTTCCAATTTGATAGTTTTAAATGTTTTCGTTATTATTACCACTGTTTTAACAACAACAGTCATCATGTCATATAACACTCGATTAACACGCCGCTACATTTCGAGTAGCTGCCTATCAACAGTCAAAACATGTGCCTCCCAACATTCTTGTCACCACTAATCGTGACTAATACTAATTATTCTACCACAAACTTACAAAATTCACTGCATTCCCTCTAAATACCTAGCATGCATTTTCATGCCCAAATGAAACACAGAATACGTTTCACTCTCACAAGCACAATCAACAAAACACATTCACTGCAAGGAGTCTAAATTTTCATATACTTGATTTGCGGAGATTACCTGGATCAACACTCCACAACTCGAATCGCACTCCACTAGCAACGAACCACACGACGCACTGCGAGAGAAATGTAATCAATATTGTGACCATAACACCAAAATCAGGCAGAGGATGCTTATAATTTCAAATTGAATAACCTATTGAGTAGAATAATTACGAACGAAAACAAGAGGTTCGTGGTGAGGCATGGGAAATGGGGTATTATTAGAAAAATCACCTTCGTCTGTGGACCGAGCGGCGTTAGCAGTTCGAGTGCCTTCGTCGATTGACGAGACCCACCGGCGCTAGGGTTTTGAGTGCCTTGGTCGATTGACTGCAAAACGAAGAACATTCTTCATGAAATAAATTGAATCCAAATCCGCAACAAAATTTAATCAGCCAAGGACTCAGAACAACGAAACTAGAGAATGAACCAGTCTCGCACCATGGACGAATGTCGATGGGTTTGACGTGGTCTTAACCCACACGTTGATTGAGGAAGGTAGAAAACTTGGCTGCGTATTTACCTTGCTGCGGAGAATTACCGGCACTAGGGTTTCACTGCGACCCCGTGCAAAAGGAAGGGGGTATATGTAATTGGTGTTGATGTAATTATATGTTGTAACAAGGGCAAAGTTGGAAGATTTTTTCAAATGTCGGGGGTACTGTGGTAATTTCAAGTCATGGATATGATGATGATAAAATGATTCGGCCTTCGCACTTGGGACGGTTCAGTCAGTTCAACAGCGGATATACCGCGAGCCTGGATTTAAAACCCGGACTGAAGTCCACCAAAATAAATATGAGATACTGCGGAATATTTCCATAAATCCCGTCCTATCGACTAAAATGAACGTGGCCTAATCGTAAATCGGGGATAAAATCACAATTGAATGTCATGAACACTTGCACATGTACATTATAAGGTCGAGTGCGTGCATCTCTTAATCTAATTATTTTGTAAGCGAAAGTGATAGTGCTATTAGTGAGTACTTATTTTTAAAACTCGATTATTATATAAATACGGTCATGATAATTCCTTTCATTCGAAGAGAAGGGGAATCAAAGCATTGGTTGTTTTCTCTTTTGGGGACAATGAGAAATTGCATGTGTTTGAAATAATTGTAGATTGTTAAAAGGGAGAAAAAAGAAAAGTCAGTCCGCTTGGATTTTATTCACATATATGATTCTAAGAATGACAATGCATTTTATCATTCTTGATAATGATAACATCAACTTGTCCGATAATAGTTTTGACCAATAATTAAATGATTTCTTACCTTATCCATGTTGTACAGTAATTATATCTTTCAAATGAGCCGTTTGTAAATAATTGATTTGGTATTCATATTATGTAATTATATCTTTGAAATGAGCCGTTTGTAAATAAATGATTCGGTATGAATACCAAGTACTCATTTATTTTAATATTTAAAAATTTATTAATTCAATAATTTTTTATAATAAATAATTAAATATTATTAATTATAATATTATAATATATTATTTATTTTTAAAATATAATTTAACATTAAATATAATATAATAATACACTAAATAATTTTAAATTTTATAACAAAAACTAGTCTATAAGTAATTGCAATCTTACAAAATAAAATTAAAAATCCCCTTTAATAAAAATAATTGCAAATGTATTAATAAGGTGAATATTGCATCAATACAATAAAAGCTGAACAATAAATCAAACTAGAATTTCTTTTACCACACCAATCTGTTTTTTAACCCACGTAACATATATTTGTATTAAACTATCAAAATTACCTAGTGAAATCTCACCCACCTTCTCTCCACCTAACTTAGGTGCACCTCTTCTCCAAACCCATTTAACAGCAATAATTGGCAATAATTGTAAAATGTATTAATAGATGAATATTGCATTAATATAATATACTTAGTTTAACATTCACATATTATGTGAAATTTAAAAAAGAATATTATTCATTAAAAATATTAAAAAAATAATATTAAAAATAGCACATAAAAATTATAATATTATTTGTTCTATTTATAGGAAAAATTATTTTTTACAATAAATAATTTTTACACACAAATCAAAATATTATTTGTTCTAATTACAGTAAGATTGGTTTTAATAATAAAGAGTTTTCAAGTTTTTTTTATCGTGAGTCACGAAATTAGTTGTAAAGTATATCAATATACCCTAAACTTGACGGAGAAACCCGCTGAAAATTGAGTTTGAAAAAATATAAAAATACAACACCGCATGTCATATTAATATTTTAACTTAAAAATTAAAATTTATAAGGCACTGATAATTCTATTAAAAACATCTTACATCTAACTTGTAGTATATGTAATATTGTTTTATTATTACTTTTTGTTTCTTTTCTTTTTTTGCACAAGACACTAATTTGTTCATATAAATATATAATGTGTGTATCAATGCATTATATTGAGATTAGATAAAGAGATTTAGAATGTATTTAATATTTATTTTTCTAGGCATAATTATTTATTATTATTATTATTTATTTTATATTTTTTGTCCCCCTTTTTCTTCTTTTTTTTTTTGGCATAACAATAGTTTATCACATATATTTTTAATGTTATTTTCAATTCATTATATTAGGATTAGATAAAAAAAATTTAAGTTTATATTTTTTATATTTAATCTCCTTTTGTAATAACTTTATATAAATCGTATTTTTCTTATATAAATATTTAAAATTCTAATAAAATTACTTTAAATTATTATAATTAAAGATTAACTCAACTTATATAGATTTTTCCTAATTTGATAACTTATTCATATTTTTATATTAGAAGAATAAAAGTAAGATATTAAATTAGACAAACTATGTTAAAGAAAACATTAAATTAGTAATATGTAATAAAAAAAATATTGAATTAGAAAAAATGTAATATTAGGAAAATATTAAATTAAGTAAAATATAATAAAAGAAAAATACTAAATTAAGTAAATATTAGGTTTGGATAACACCGAAGCACCATAATTTTTTACAAAGCTAACGAAGCGTGAGAAGCAGACACGTAGGATAAGAGGATTTTACATTAATATATAAAAGAGATTAGTGTACAATATATATAATTTACACAGTTTGATTTATAATTACCGAGTCTTATTCAACAATGTTTTGTATCCTTTACGTGTGTGTGTGTGTATATACATATATATATATATATATATAAATTGAATCCAATAAGTCCAATTATTAAAATGAATGCGTAGGGCCAAATCTCAACCACTCATTAGATTTAGATCTGATGGATATAAATTAAATGGGGTATGGTTGACTAATAAATATATAACATGTATTATTGCATACTTGTACTAATAAATGTGCATCATCGGACATGTAAATGTGCATTAATAAACTATTAAATGTGCAGTAAAACTGTTGGAAATTAGTTTGGGAAAACATGACATATATTGCAAATATCGTTGTTATTCCAATAATGCATCAATGTACTTCTAAATGTGCATTGAATTTTTAATTTTTATTATTTGGTTTTTGGAAATAATTTCAATTAGAATTTTTAAATGTACAAATTTGTTGGGAAAGATGGTATGGGTATTGTTCTTTAGATCGTAAGGAATAATATGATATAAATTATTTTGGAATTATTTATGTTTTTTGAGACTTTTAGAGAGATTTCAATAGAGGAGAATTATTCATTGAGGAGAGGGAGAAATATAAATGACTTAATTTATATTAGTCATTAATATTAATGATCATTCAAATATTAATTGATGCATATTTAAAAATTTATTGATGCACATTTAGAAAGACATAGATGTATTTGTCACCCAAACTAATTTATATCCATTGAATTTAATATATTGGATGACTGTGATTTGGCCCTACAGACTCATTATTAAGAAATGGACCCATTGGATTCGCTCCCTATATATATATATATATATATATATATATATAAGTTTAATATCCGTGTATACACGAGATTTACCAAAAGATCAATATAAAAATATTTGTTATATTCACAAAATTTTATGTAAAATTAAATTTTCAAATGATGTATTCTCAATCCTTGCCTTATACATGTCTAATTTATTTATTAATTATTATAATTATTAAATAATATTATATATTAATGTTTAGATTCAATTCATTAATAGTTTTATTTACATACTTATAAGAATTCAAAAGTAGTCACATTCTAAACTCGTGTTTAATCTTTATTTATTAATTATTATTACATTCTTTTTATATTTTAATATTTAAATTAAATTCTTTAATAATATTAGTTACATACTTTGAAAAACCAAACAAATGTCATACTATTAACACGTGTCGCATTTTACTTATATCTAATTAATATTAATTAATTAATTAATTAATTATCATATCATCATTATCAATAACGACAACATTATTATATATATATATATATACATATATATATCACCCCTATATATTAATGAAAAATCCTCCTAACCTATGTGTCTGCTTCGTTTGCTAAATAAAAAATTCTGGTGCTTCGTTTGCTTATGTATCATCCGAGCCTAATATTTACCTAATTTAATACTTTTCTTTTTATTATATGTTAACCTAATTTAATATTTTTCTTTTTATTTTATCTTACCTAATTCAATAATTCTATTTTTATTATATCTTACCTAATTTAATTATTTTATTATGTTTTTCCTTATTCAATACTTTTCTTTGATTCTCCTAATATAAAAATATAAATAAGTCATATATAATTATTAGATAAGATCTAAATTATTTATTTTAATTAAAAAACAAACTAAATATAAAATAATTTTAACTACAATAAAAATTTTATTAAAAATAATTAAATAAGTTTTATTGATAATAGAATTTAAAATCATTTTACTTTTGGAGTTTCAAATATTCTATATATGTAAGATGTGAGTTATTCACAATAATCTAAGTATGTTACTAAATATTAGTAATGTATTTAATTTAAACATAAAAATATTAAATTATATCTAATAATTATTAAACATTGATTAGACATCAGTACAATACGACACGGGTTGAGAGTATGACATATTTTGAATATCTCAAAGTATGTAACTAATAGTTATTGACAAATTTATTCTAAACATCAATATATAAAATAGTTTAATAATAATAATTAATAAAATATATATTAGACACGGGTTTACAATGTGACACCTTTTGTATTTTTGTAAGTATGTAAGATTATTAATGAATTTAGTTTAAAAATCAAATACAAAATTATTTAATATTTATAATAATTAATAAAAAAATTACGGGTTGAGAATACAGTATTTTAATTTTTAATTTTAAATTTAAAATTCAGTAATTATCAAAAATATTTTTTATATTTTTATCTTTTGATAAGTCCCGTGTAATACACGGGTGTTAAACAAATTTATATTATGCAAAACCCTCATAATCTATGTGTCTGCTTCGTATACTTCGCTTAGATAATAATAATAATAAAAACTGGTATTTCGGTTTCTTATGTGTCATCCGAGCCTAATATATACCTAATTTAATATTTTTATTTTATTGTATCTTGCCTAATTTAATATTTTTTTATTATATTTAGCCTCCCTTAATAGTTTTCTTTTATTATATTTTATCTAATTCAATAAGTTTCTTTTATATATACTCCTAATATAAAAATATAAATAAGTCATATATAATTAGTAAAAAAAATTAAATTAATTATTTTAATTAAAAGGTAGATTACATATGAATTAATTTTAATTACAAAAAAAACTTATTTATGAAAATAATTAAATAAATTATATTTACAATAAAAGTTGAAATAATTTGTTTTTAAAATTTTAAATATTTTGTATAGATAAATTACGATATATTTGTGATAATTGGAATATGTAACTAAATATTAGTAAATGAATTCAATCTAAATATAAATAAATAAAATTATATAATAATAATAAATTAATATTTATTAGACAATGACACAATGCGAGAAGGTTTCAGAGTATGACACCTTTTGAATTTTTTAGAGTATGTAACTATTATTATTAATAAAATTAATCTGAATATGAAAATATAAAATGAGTTAATAATGATTAATTAATATAGATTAGAGATGAGTTAAAAATGTTATCTTTTGAATTTTTACAAGTATGTAAATATAATTATTAACAAATTTAATCTGAATATTAAGATATAATATTAATTAATAATTGTAATAATTAATAAATTGAACATGGCACGGGTAGAGAACACACACTTTCAATTTTTTATTTTAAATTTAAAACTTTGTAATTTTTACAAATATTTTTTTTTTATAAATCCCGTGTATTACACGGATGTTAAACTAGTGTGTGTGTATATATATATATATATATATATATATATATATATCGAATTATATAATTCAGCATACGTTTACCTTAAATGAAAAGGTAAGGTAAAATCTTTACGATTTCTTGGGATCATATTACACACTTTCATTATTAAGTATTAATATTAATCCAATAACTCTTGAATATCATCATGTAAATATAGTTGATTTCGGTCTCTCTTACAAATACAAAAACCTCAAATTAGTTGTATAATTTATTTGGGATGATAGTTGGAAAAGTTATTTTCTCGTGCTCTTGACGCGTGCAAAGAAAATAAGCATTAGACCTGTTTTTTAAAAGGCGAGTAAAGTGATCGTATTTTCAACACGCACACACAAAAAAAAGGAGAAAAAGAAAAAGAAAGGAAGACAATAATTTGATACGACTTTCAATTTGACAAGAAGTGGATTGCGTGGTAGAAAATTTTGACTCTAATTCAAGCCTACGGATCTATATATATGCACGTTAAGTACACATTTTCGGGGACATGTTCGGTAAATGATGATGAATTAATTTAAAATGTAGGCCGGATTATATGCTTAGGCAATTTATTAGGTGGACTGGGTAAGGTGCACCCTGTTTAAGTGATGATAATTTATTAGGTGGACCGGGTAAAGTGCACCCTGTTTAAGTGATGATATATAATAGTTATATGTGATAATATATGACAGTTATATATGATGTTATATGGTAGTTATACGTGATAATATGTATCAAAAATTATGAGTTTAAGGTTTAATTTTCCATTTTAGGGTTTCGTTTTACATTTTAAGGTTTAGTTTTTCATTTTCAGTGTTTAATATTTCAATTTAAGGTTTAATTTTTTATTTTTTTATTTAAATTTTTATTTTAGGGTCCCGGCAAAAATCTATCATTCTGCCAGTTATATGTGATGATATGTGTTAGTTATTTGTGATGATATGTGTCAGTTATATGTGATGATATATGATAGAAATTTAGAACTTAGAGTTTAATATTCAATTTTTAGGGTTTAGTTTTTCATTTTAGGGATTAATTTTTTATTTTTAGAGTTTAATTTTTTGTTTTAGGTTTATTTTTTTAATTTTAGAATTTTAANTTATATGTGATGATATATGTCAGTTGTATGCGATGATAAGTTAAATTACAGGGTGCACCTTACAAGGTGCACCTAGGTCCATGGTATACTCTCTCATATGCTGAGGGAATATTATGTTTGAATTAAAAAGTAAATAGAAGTCCATATATTACTTGATACTACGTCTTTTGATTTTTTTTAGTAGTATGTTTTATTTTTTTTCAGTAGTTTGAATTAAAAAGTAATTAGAAATTTAATATGTTTGATATATATGAGGTTTCAAGAAAATTTATTTCTTTAGAAATTATTTTGATTTTATTACATAATTGCTTAGAAAAGTTTTTTTATTTATCTTATTTGGCGGAGTTTTTGATTTTATCTTCTTTTCTTATTTAGAGTGATTTACTTGCAATATATTATATAAATATTCTAAAGTTGATAGCGATGTATTCGATCTACGACAAATCTACCTAGACGCAAACGTTATTGCTCGTCCTGCAACATCTGCACTAACATCCTGTTGATCGAATTATTTTTCTTCAATGCTTTTGAGTTTTTATTAAGATCCAATCTTGGAGATTGTGATTCTTAACTTTTGGAACAGTAGTGCTGATTTAGAACAATCTTACTCAGTATGAGTTTTTTTCTAGTCTTTACTTGTTTATGTTTTCTTGTGTAATCGTTGATGCACTTTTCTAATAAAGATATATTCATCTTGAAGTACGATTACAAAGATTTATTCCTTGTAGTTAAAAACTTTAAAAGCTTGTGTTTTGTTATTTTAATTCCGCTTCTATTTAGTTACACTCTGCACAAAACACACTTGTTTGTTTGATTGTTCTAATAGTTTCCTATTTTTATTTACGAACAACTTAGCGAATTAGATCATGCAATTCTTTCAATTGGCATCATGAAGCACTTGATAACATTAAGTATTGATCCTGAGTGCAAGCTTATAGATTCACCTATTTGTTCTAAATGTCGAACACCTTTTATTGAATCTAATCTTATGAGTTTTAATTCCACTATTATTGCTACAGGAGATGTGAAGGCTGAGGACCCCGGTGATAAGGACACCGAGGTGATGGGGGCATATAAAAAGTTGTCTCAAAGTTGGGTCGAGTTGGTTTAAAAGGCCAAGTTTCTTACCAAGAAGAACGGACGATTGAATTATGAGAATGATGAGCTAAAAGCGTATATCGCTCATTTGGAGGTGTTTCTCACAACAAAAGATATGAAAAACTTTGTAATGTAAAATCTAAAATTGTCACTTCTCTTCAATCTTTGAAGAAGATAAGCACCAGTAAGGTTAGTACTCGATTTTAAACTCCTATTTTTATTAAATCAAAATAAGTTTGTGGAACACCAAGTCAAAACTTGCCTAAATCCTCTAGAAATTGAATCGGCACAAGCGTAAATATACCTATCAATATTGCTTTATGTCTGGACATATTATTGTCGTAAACTTAAAGATGAAATTGCTAATAAAAGGTCTGCTGGTCCAATGTTGGCCAGTCTCAATAACACCGTCACCAATACCTCTCGTAAATTCAAATCTGTTTGGGTTCGCAAATCTGATGTGAAGTGTAATTTTGTTTATACTTCTTTTAAGCATATGATTGTAGAATCTTGGCATTTTGACAGCGGTTGCTCGCGTCGTATGATGGGTACTCGTGAGTATTTGATGGACTTTGAGACATATGATGGAGGAAAAATAATTTACAGAGGTGGAGACCATGGGAAATCATTGGTAAAGGGATGTTGAATATTGAAGGCCTTCCGAAGCTTCACAATGTGCTTCTTGTTGATGGACTTATGGCTAATTTGATTATCATAAGTCAAATTTGTGATAGTAATATGAATGTGGAATTTGATAAACAAACTTATAAATTTTTTGATGATTCAAGTGTTTGTTTTCTTACAAGTACAAGGATGGCGGACAATTGCTACCTTGTGTGTAAGGATGGTGTTGTACTTGTTAAACGTATGTGTATTTTTACGAAGGCCGTGGACAATAACTTATTTCAAATTCTACGCGACCTTTTCACAAAATTTCTCAAAACTCTATGTGTTTGAAAACTCAAGGTAGCTCAAGCTCTTTATAGAGGAATTTAATCCTAAAACTCTCGATTCTTTAAAATATCGTGCGTGTTCTAAATTTGGTCACTTTGCTTCAAAATGTGCTAAAAAAATTAGGTAGAAATAGCTTTAATGTTAGTTTAAGCGACTTTGAGTCTAAGGTAGTAGAGACTAACCCTAATGTTGAGAAAAACTTATTTTTCACAACCCTGGAGGGAGAAGTTGTCCCTCTGTGTGTTGCTGTTCTAGATGTTGGTGGATATATTGGAACACCACCACCAACATTCAGTCCAAGTTTTTTTGACTGCACCAATATTGGTTTAAATTCTAATATTTTGTCTGATGCCGGTATCCAGCACAGTGAGAGAGATATTCGTGTTCTGTCTGATCTTGATAACTCCATTTTTTTCATTAAGCCGTTAGATAAGGATAAAACAAAACTTGACTAGGTTCTTTTTATGGGTAATAAGTTTGATGAAATTGGTTTTACTTTTATAAAATTTGTTTTTCTTAAAGAAAAGTGTGTTGAGTCTTCATCTATACCAACCAACGTGAAGCGCTCTTTTAAGAAAAAATTAAGTTCAAGAAAATGTCAATTTATTTCTTATTGGTATTCTATTTTTAGACATAATAAAATTTGTTTTGATGAACTAGAACCTAATCGTGCTCAAAACATTTCTGAAAAAATAGTGTTGGTGGAGATGTTGGTGTTTTCCAGTAACATTCCCAACAACACTCGAACCACTTTGGTTAAGAATTTAGATTCCAGCTGTAATGTTGTCTACACCTCACTTGAGTTAATATTCCATGGTTTATGGTTGTTTACAGTGGTTTGCCCCAATATTGGACTATTTGACTAATTATGAGTCTATGAACATAAGTCAAGTTTGTGCTTCTTTTGGTTTTCATGATACAATAATTGGTGAAGGTACATTTAATGTTTATGGTTTACTCAAGTTTTATTATATTTTTTTATACTAATGGGCTTGTGGTTAATCAAACTAGTAGAAACTAATGTTTTGATGATGGTTTAGATGTGAAGTTTGGTAAAAATTCTTGTAAGTGTTTAATGATTCTAACACTTGTTCTCTTACAGGTTTAAGAGTAGCTGATCATTGTTACCTATTTTATAGTATCCAATCTTTTTGTGTTGCCAGTATTGATGTTCTTGGTTTATGGCACCAAAAGATTGGGGATGTGAATATGAAAATAATTAAGGAATTGGTTAAATTTGAAGCTGCTTGTGATTTACCTAAACTAAACATTAAAGATAGTAGTGTCAGCTTTTCTTGTTTAAATGGTTAACTAACTTGTGGTAATCATCTCATGGAGAAGGGGTTTTTAGTCTAGTTATCTTGCCTTAGATGTTGTCAATCATATTGAGTGTGATAGACTATGTGGTATGAAGTACCATCTTGTTCTCATTTACGACCTTTTACAAAGCTCTTGGATTGTGTTTACTGATAAAAATTGGATGCTCTTGAGTCTCTTGACTCTATGCTTGATGAGGTTTTTAAAGTTTACAATATTAGAGTCACTGAAATTCGATTGAATCATCATGTGCTTTTTGAAAATGTTTAGTTCTTTTTTGATAGAGTGGAATTCTCTCATGATTTTTCTACACCTAGGTCTAGTTTGGTCAATATAAAATATCAAAATTTCCAGAAATTTTCTATTGTTTTGTTAAGTTTGAACTATATGACAAAATTTGTTTATACTAAAGTACCAAACACTACTTTATATTGCGTGTTTTTTTAGAACTGGTGGTAAAAAAACTTCTTTTGAGTTACTTAAGAGTATTAAGGTTAGTCTCAAGAAATTGGGAAAACAATTTTGACCATCATGTACTATACGCGTTTTTTCGGATTTGTATCCTAATATTTTCTTTTTATAATTTAGTGCATCCTATACTATGCAGGAATCTTTAAGTGCATCTTCGGATCAAAAAAAGGCCGGAAATCCACGCGTGTGACTCACATGCTCCATCAACAGAGGTATTTTATACCATTCGGCCATGGAAGGTCAATTTTCCGCTAAAAAACTGTGTGCATCTCATGTGCCCCTCAATCAAATCCCCAAACTAAACTTAACCGATCTGGGGTTTACATTATTGCCAAAAAAGAAAAGAAGGAAAAAAAAGTAAAAGATTCTCTTCTAATCCTGACATCTTCAGTTTAGATTTGAGTGTGGCTCATGGGTTGGAAGGTTCGAGACAAAGTGCATCTTTTTTTAATTTGTATTTTAATCCCTTTGTTTGTTTAATCCATGACTTAGTATTTATTCTGATATTTTTGTGAAAGTATGCGTGTGGAGGGCTACTGTTATATATATGTGGGGTAAACTAGGGTTGTTTTATGTCGTCTTACTGGGGGCATATTTGGTGGGGACTTTCAATAAATGTGCAAGTTGGATTTTTCTTATTTATTATTATTGATTGCATAAATTAGGATTTTTTGTTCAAATGTGCTAACTTGTTGCCGAAAAAATTTACCCACCCCAATCAGGCGATAATCCATAGTTATTTACCATTAGATTACATCACAGTTGTCAATTTGTGAACTTAGATAATACATATTACTTGGGTGACAATATGGGGATAAGTCACATATACTATTTTGACCCTGATGAAATGTCATTGCTTGAACTATTTTGTATGTCTAAGGACATTGGAATAACTGGGGTTAAGTTTATCCACCGTAACAAGGATGAGATTAATGATTGTAAGTCTCTAATTATGTTGAAAACTGATAGTGATGCTTTAAGATTAGTTAATTGGGCTGATAATGATAGAATGGTTGGGTTGTTTATAGAACATGACAAAGTCAAAGGGAAAGGGCCTGTGATTGAAACTGAACCTACACTGAAGTTGCCTAACATTGATGAACCATTACCTTTTTTAGGAGAACAAACTGTGGATGAAGAATTATCTGTTAGTGATAGTGATTATGAGCAATCTTTTGGCACAAACTTTCATTATTCAGATGTACTTGTTGAGAGTGATTATGAGTTATATGATAAGGATGACATTTTGTTTGATGGTCATGTAGATGAGTAAGTAGAATAGGGAGTCATGGATATGGATGTGTCACAAAGCCAGGCCTGTAGCAGTCAATTGTCAAGGGTGCAATCTGTTAAAAAAAACACGCCCAATATTCAATTCTAAACTAGATCTTTAAAATCCAAACTTTGAGTTAGGGATGTTGTTTCGTGATATTATTACATTTAGACAAGCTGTTAGGAGTCACTCAATTAAATAGGGTAGATTGGTCAAGTTCACAATTAATATGAGTTTTAAGGTTCAAGCTAAATGCAAACACAAATCATGTCCTTGGCTCATTTATGCTAAGGCTCAAAATGAAGACATTGTGGTTGTCAAGACTTATAATGGAAAGCACTAGTGCCCTAGGTCATAGAAAAACTACCATGCAACTTCTAAGTGGATAGCTGAACACTACAAGGACAATTTGTTGATTAACCCTAGGTGGCATGTTGACTCTATGATGGTAATCATGCAGAGGGAGGTTGGTTAGTTTTCAATAGATGGCAGATGTATCGGGTTAAAAAACTAGTTTCTAAAATTGGGGTGGGGTCTGATGTTGAACAGTATGGGATGTTATGGTCTTATGTTGAAGAGATTAGGAGTAACCCTGACACAACTGTTAAAATAAAAAGCAAACTAGTAGATGCAGAGCCTGTGTTTAACATATTTTGTTTGTGCTGGGGGAGCTTTGAAAAAGGGTTTATTAGAAGGCTGCAGGCCTGTTATTTGCTTGGATGGATGCCAACTTAAAACTTCTTGTGGAGGGATACTTCTAACTGCAGTGGGAGTGGATTAGCAAAATTGTATGTACCCATTTACCTATGCACTTGTAGAAAAGGAAACAAAGAAGTCATGGTTATGGTTTCCTGTAATTGTTGATTGAGGATTTGAAAATTGTCAATAGCTATAGTTGGACAATCATGCCAGGCAATCAAAAGGGCCTTGTAGATGCAATTGAGACTCTTATGCCTAACTGTGAGCAAAGGTTTTGTGTCAAACACCTTTATAGTAACTTTAAAGATTCATTCACTAGCCTTGAAAATTCTTTTATGGAAGGCTGCTAGGGCTACAAAAGTTTCTGATGATAATGCTGCATTTAAGGAAGTACATCTTAGGGACAAAGAAGCATATGAGTGGCTGCTGAAAAGGCCACCATCACAGTGGTCTAAGTCACAGTTCAGTTTTAATTCTAATGTGACATGCTGTTGAATAACCTATGTGAAAGCTTCAAGTCCTTGATCTTGTGAGTTAGGGACAGACCCATTGTAGCTATGCTTGAGACCTTCAGACTGGTTCTGATGAAAATATTATACATGAGAAGGGATCGGATGATCAAGTATGATGGTGACTTGTGTCTTAAGATTGTGAAGTTGTTGGAGGAGTCAAAGAAAAAAGGCATGCAGTTTATTGCACATTGGAATGGCAGAGATGAGTTTGAGATATAGGGGAGATACAATAGGTTTAAGGTACACATGGAGTTGAAACTTGCACATGCAAGAAGGGAACTAACAGGTATAACTTGTATGCATGCAATAAGTGGCATGTATTTTATGGGCTACAATCCTGAAGATTATGTTGATGACTCCTACAAGAAGGAAACTTTTTTGAAGGCATATTCAACCATGATGGGTACCCTGAATCCATGTGATATGTGGTCAGAAGTAGATGCTGCACCTTTGATTCCTCCATCACATGCTAAAATGCCTGGGAGGCCCAAGAAAAATGCTAGGAAGAAACAAACAGATGAAGTTGGAGTAAAAAAAAAGCAACAAAGTTGAAGTGAAATTGTCAAAGAAAGTTAGGGTAATAACTAGTTCGATTTGTCATAAGAAGAACCACAACCTGAGAGGGTGCCCACTAAGAAAGGAACATCAACCTCCTAGCCCAACACAAGAAATACCTCCACCAACTGTTGATAGTCCAAGAAAAAGGGTATAAAACTTATTTTAATTTTTTCATATGATTATACACAATTGTATTCACACTATCTATCTATTATGTGTTTGCAATCTAATTGTTATAAAATGCACGGAAGAAAGAGAAAGTCGGAACTCAAGAATTTATGCCAGATAATGATACTCAGATATCACAGTCACAATTATTATTTATTTATTATGTGTTCATTTGATAATTTCATGTTTCACACTATATGTTATGTGTTGATTAATAATTGCTAATTGGTATTTTGATCTCAAGTTAACTGCAAATAGAGGTACAAGTACTCACACTAGAGTGACAAGAAGTCATTCCAAGGGTGATACTCCTATTAAGGAGGCTGCTGGTAAAGGTAAAATGAAGCAAGTGGCTACTAAACCCAAAAAGACACTTGGATTGAAGAGAAAACTCCATATATTTTGTTCATAATTTATTTCATATTTGTTTGCAATTCATTTCACATTAATTATTATGTGTTTATTAATGGTTAATTATATGTAACCATCAGGTGACCAACAAAAAAGGAGATAAGAGTGGCTGTCAAATCTCTTCCAAACCACAGAAGTCCCCAACTGAAGCAACAAAAAAGAAGCCACCAACTGAAATAGCAAAAAAGAAGTCTGCAAAAAATATTGAAGTGAAGAGGCCCTTTTGGAAATTACCAGAGCCCAGACTGAGGGAGATACATTAGCCACTAAGGGCCAGAGATCTAAAGTTCAGATTGTGAGTTCTCAAGAACCAGAGATATTAGGATCTTATTTTGTACCGTTGTAGGATAATTTTCAGAAGATTTGGGTATTTTGTCTTGTAAAAAACTCAAGATGTTAGGTATTCTAGTTAGTGGTGTGTGGCATTTTGAATGACTTTTTTTATTTTGTCTTGTAAAAATCTCATCTTTGACTATCATGGAACATAAGGGGTATGTGGTGGTGTACTTTTGTTTAGATCACTTTGATTGGGAATTGACTAACTATATGGTAAATAGTGTATTTTTGATGTGCCTTAAACCACTTTTGTAGTTAACTAAACCTCTTTGTTAGTTCATTTTGTTTTGTGTTTAGATTTGGATTGGTTATACGTGAAGTCATCTAATTGACCACTTATGTTCAATTGCACACACATAAAACCACTTTGACACATAAAACTTCGGAATTGTTACAATCCAAGTTCACAATATTGTCAAATACATTATGTTTAAATTCACAAACATTAACCCAAGTTAAGAAATAAAGTATCACAATTGTTACAATCCAAATTCACAATATTGGCCAATTACATTCTGTTTAATGCACATATATAATCCCAAGCTAAGAAATAATACATCATAATTATTACAATCAACCCAAGCTAAGAAATAAAATATCACAATTAATACAATCCAAATTCACAAAGTTGTTCTTAATCATTTTGAAAACTTGAATTTGATCATGCACCCTGCACCTCCCAAATCTTAAGACGATACTACATAAGAGAGTAGATAGTAAAACAAAAAATTAGGAGGTCCATGCATAGCCAACGCTCCTGAATCCTCTTCATCTTCACATATTTTTCGATTTTCCCATTTTCTTCTACAATTTTTCCATTTTCTGCTTCATATTTTTCAGTTTCTGCTACAAGTGCTCTCACACTTCCTTCAAGGGTTTTCAGGTCTATTTCAAGTCTTTTCACGTTAGCCTCGAGCATTCCAACTTCGGCTTCATACTTGTTTGCTTGTTTCAGCAGTCCAGGAATTATTTGAAGAGCTATTGGTCATAGTTCATCCTCAATCCATCTGAAATAATCGCAACCTCCAGGATCCTAAACATATTTTCTCAAAATTTAAAAAATCAAATAAATGTAATTATAAAACCCAATCAACGTTCCAATAAAATTAGTATATCATTACTAATAAAATTATAAAACCATTCAATATAATTATAAAACTCAATCAATGTTCCAATAAGATTAGGGTAATTATTAGGGTTGCATTAGCCCCAAAATAAAATTAGGGTAATACTGGAATTAAGTAATTCTTGTAGATCACATGATAACATCTCATACAAATTCTCAATCACCCAATTCGTTAAGAGTCTTAATACAATGAATTGAAATGAAATTAAAAAAAACTAGGGTTTCAAAATCAAACAACTTACAGGATATCTTGGAAAACACATATATTTTCTCCCCGACAACCGCAAGTTTTTCTTTCCAACGTGAACTCTGTCGTTTGCCTCCAAGACATTTTTTTGGGTTTAATTTGGGGATTTGAGGGACACGTGAGATGCACACGTTATTCTAGCGAGAAATTATCTCTCCATGGTCGAATTGACAGAAATACCTTCGTTGATGGAGTATTCGAGTCACACGGGTGGACTTCCGACCATTTTTTGAGCTTCGATAGGCCGGAGGATGTACTTAAAAATCCCCCCATAATACAGGATGCACTAAATTACAAGAAAAAAAAATAATTTGGATGCAAACCCAAAAAACGCGTATAGTTCAGGATGGTCAAAAAGAGTTCCCCAAGAGATTTTATGTGTTCGGATGCATTTGTATTGTTTTAAGTGGTTTTTGGAATTGGTGTTTGTTCTTGAAATCTTCGTATGCTTATACCTTTCGTGTGTACAATGTTTGTCTAAGAAAGATCACGATAACCATTCATGTTGAGTTTAATGATCTTGTTGAATGCAAGGAAGATTATTCTAACATAGTCACGTTCTGTGAATCTCCCTCTTCTGTTGATGTACAGGTATCTAGCTTGAACCTGTTTGTATTTTAAAAGATTAATTTGTGCGCTCTTGGGAGTGTTTTGCCCGACGTGTTTCTAAATGTTCCAATATTTGGACCAACACCTATGACGGCTGATTTGGAATCTGATCACGCGGATATTTTTCATTCTCAGGTGGAGGATGTTGTTCAGAATAGTTCTGCTAAATGTGACATTCTGAAACTCCGTGTTGCTGCAGGTGTTCCAACACTGGCAGTAACATTCAATGTTGTTGAAGTTGAAACTGTATATGATGTTTATTTTGTTGTTGCTAACACTGTTCCTACTAAAGAGACAATGATTACAATTAGGAAGATGGTGGTATAGGTTGTACATCTTCAAAATGTACTACGATAAGATCTCTACACTTTTCATTCTCTTTTGAACTTAGATATGATAAATGTTTTGCATAAAGAGAGTTTGTGTATTGGGGCAGCAACATGATTTTATGGTATGTGTATGAATATGTAAATGTGTCTTCTCTATTAGGAGAACTTGAGTATATGATATTTGGTGGTTGTTCCCAATTATTGTGGTTTTTCAAAAATCTTAATAGGAACAGTTCACTTGGAGATACATTAACTATTTTTGTTGATAACTCTAGTGCGACTGAGATATCAAAGATACTTGTTCAACACTCTTGTACAAAATACACTATTTTTCAATATCACACTATACGAGATTTGGTTGAGAAAGGTAGTATTCGCATGTAGTATATTAACACTGAAAACTGGCAGGTAGACATTAACACCAAGACATTAGAGTATGAGGGGAGTTCTTTTAGAGAATCTCTCTATAAGTGGTCAGTATGAGTGTCTTCCTGCATGTTGCGGCATCTAACCTCACATTTTTCATAACACTGTATATTAAATTTATTTTTTATTTTTATATATTTTTTTAGGGCATTCCTTGCATAAGTGTCCAGTTACTTTACATTCTTTCTCAAAGTTTGTTGTCCAAATGGGTTGAAAGTTTCAAAAACAATTGTGGGTTATTTTTCACAGAAATGTACGTTTCTCCCGGTTCATTTTAAAATGAATATCCTGTATTGTGAATGAAGTCCTAGCCATCTTAAAAAGGATGAAGAATAAATTTGTAAATCAAATCAATGATTAATGTGATCTTATGAGATGTTTATTTTAACTTTGTTGCTTCAAAGTGGATGTATTACTACTCCCGGACACAAAATATATAATCTGCATATGCTACTTAAAATGACTATGTCATTAACTAAGTTAAGGATTTTCAATTCATTGATTTTGTGAACGAATGTCATCCAACATGTCATCACATCTTGGACTGCATTGTGTAGTAGTTGTGTTTTTACCAAACTTGTGTGTGAAGTTTTTTCTTTATCATATTCTTAGTCATAATTTAAGGACATGCAAAACTTGGTTATATCTATATATTTGTTGAGATTTGGCTCCCGTGTGCAAAGTGTGGATGTGAATTTCTTCTCTGTTTGGAAGATTTTGTGGGACTTAGATCTCGTGCAGTTTTATATGCGTTTGTATTGGATATGGTTGAATTGATACAATGTTAAACAAAGTATTTTCATATCTTACGGTGACTTGTGTCAAATGTGAATTTTGTTCCCTTTGTAATTTTAGGTTTCCATATCATAAGAGATTTTAACTTAGATATGATTCCTTGTTTGATAGTACTCTTATATGTTTATAAGTTTTATGAACTATTTGACTTATTATATCTATATATATGTGGCTTGTCATTATCACACGCATGATTCACTTTAGTTTTCAAATATTTGTGAATGTTTGATTAGATGGTGTGATTTTTGTGATTGACATCTTTTGTGCAAGAATATTTATAATCTTTTCAGGTGTTAATTTATTGTCTTGAAACCCAAGTAAGAGTTCCTTCACTTCCACCTCTGTCGTCGTCCTGCTTAGCTCCGCCACCGTGTCTGGACTTCTACTCACTCCACCATTGCCATCCACGAATGCTTCGATCATTGTTGGATCTGCTGCACAAGATGTGTCGAAGGGTGTTGCAGCATCCAGGGTAACGTCTTTTAAACCCAAGTGTTCGTTGCATATTTTGTCCTTATTTCAGTATCTCCAGCTACTCAATCACCACCGACTGCTACTACTCAAACCGTTTAGCATGCTCCGTGACTATCTCACTCTGTGGCTATTCACTCACCACTGCAACCACCTCATAGTGTATATTGACAAGAAAACCAAAGCTTTTATTTTCTTATTACCCTTTAACAAGTACAACGAGATTGATGTGGATCATCCTCCAAACACTCTACACTTATTCATGAATCTCTCAAGTCTATCTACACATTTTCTTCTCACAAGTTCAAATGCCTCCTTGGCTATAGGTTTAGTTCTTTTGAGTCCTTTGACTCTATTGATGGTATTCAAGAGGAGAGATTTCATTCTCTGGAAGAAGAGAAAGAAGTATGGAGAAGGTTCCAATATAGGAGGAGATGTCACGGTTGATGTTGGTGCGAATGTTAGTGATGATGTTACTAACACCCCAGCCAGATCTGATTTGCCAAATGTTGCTGCATGTTGCTGGTGACACTTCTAATGATCTGCACCAAATTTGTCTTTGTAGGTTAGGTTCGATTTTTCTCAATTCAAATACCTTATGTTTTATGGCACGGTACACTCTTTCTTCTACTATAACGATCTCTGGCTCGATTGATGGTGATAAACCTATTTGCCATGTGTTGTCACGTCCCTTTATAGAGAGCAACATAAATATTTTTTTGTTCCTCTAGCCTTCGGTCGAGTATTATTCTTAAATCTCAAGTAATGATAGATTTGCTGCCGAAGATGTTTCTGGACTACCCATGCGCACTTTTGATGTTGCTGATAGTTATACCACAGATAAAAAAAAAATCAGATTTATATATAAAGATGTTGCTCCAGTTGCTTCTGCAGGTGTTACCGGAGATATTGCTGAGGATATTCCAACACCTGGGCCAACATTCAGTTCTGATTTTGATATGGGTAACATCTTTCTGAACCTTTTTATTGAAGGTCTGCTTCTATTATGGTTGTCTTATTTTTGATGATGCTTCTATATTAAGAAAAATGTAGTCACTTAACGCCTTTTATTTATTTTAAATTGAATAAATTTCTTGAGCACTGTCATTTATTTCTTACCATGGTTGATATTGTGCATTTTGAGATTTTTGTGGTGTATGATTTCTATGCCAATATGAGTGGTCAAATTTTTTTATAATGTCGGTCCCCTATATTCAGTCGAGTCTATGTACGTGACAATGTTATTTTTAACCTTAAACCCTTGTGCGTTTAACTTTTCTTGAGACTCCTGATTGTGTAGATCAACCAGTGCCTTTTATTTTTAATTTGTTGATTTGGTTCCTAAGGGGTGGTTTACGAGATCAATGGTCCTCTCTATTCACTTCTTCATGGTTGTCTCCTTTTATAGATGTTTTCATGCGTGTGTTTTGAAAACTGGAATCCTTCGATGAATAGTTATCGTGTCATTGAGGCTTATGCTCGCGTGCTTTATATGCTTGGTACTAGGATGCCGTTTAACTTTGGCTTGCAGGTGTTTAATGAAGTGATGTTCATTACCACGACTACCTTGTCGACGTGGTCCTACTTTTTCTAGACATATCTTTCGAGTATTGATGTCTCAAGGATATGTCTCTCGTATTCCTCCTACTCTCCAGCCAAGTTTGGTTACTGCTTCCATTTTGAACACCAAGACCCACCTTGATGATCGTCTAGTGCTCTATTCTAATGATGAAGATGAGTCTTTATGGTTATGGTTGCACTGTCTCTGCTATGTTTGCTGTTGCTCCTAGTGTTGTTCAGAATGTTACTGTGGGTGTCCCAACATTCCCGTTAACACTTTTGGTTTTGCAGTTCTCATGTTTGGAGTGCTTTTTTTCATGTCTCAATAGTTTTATAGAGACAAGTGCAGTTTTTGAATTCTCCTGTTCCTCATTGTACTGCCTTTTGTTCTTCTTTATTGGCCTACTTCATAATTTCGATCTTTCTGGCCAAAAAGGGGGAGATATAATAAAGGGAGAGTAGTTGATGATGATGATGGAGCTTCTGGTGCATATGTTGTTCGTAGAGATGTGTTTAATTCAGGGGGAGTTGCTGCAGTGTGATTCGTACGTTTTTGTTACGAATCTGTACATAATTGAGTCTTATTTTAGTCTTTTTATTATCTTTTTTGGGTTAAGACTAGGATGAATTGCATCATTTTTCACTTTTTGTCCCCTTACTTAACTTTTCGACTTGTTGAACAGTTTGATAGCTTGTTAGATAATGCTTAGTTGATAGATTGTCAAGGTGTTGGCGATAGGAATTCATACTATTGCATTTTGATATTATTGATGTTGGATGAATAATTGCTTTTGGATTAAGAATGGAGTTGTGATTGGTTTGGTTATATTTCGTGAAGCATATTAGTATTTAGATTGTTATAATCTTGTTGAGCGTTTGATATGATTTCGCAAGTGGCATAGTGATAAAACCATTGTTGATCCTTGGTTGTTAAAGACGTTAGATTGTTAATTATTATTGTTAAGACATGAAAGCTAGATACAAGTAGTATTTCATATTTGGTTTACAATTATTGCTTTTCTCACAACTTGTCGAGAGGTTGACGCCCTCGAGACAAGAGAGTCTTTATTTTCAAAACAATTAAGGTTGCATCATTTTCAAAACCCCATTGATCGTGTGTTTTAGATAGAATTTGTGATATTAGAATAATAAGCATCATTGAATCCGATTTCCATTCCTCGAGAGATCGACCCGAGTTAGCTCATCAGTCTACAAGTGACCCCATTCTCTTGCGGGCGAACTCAAACTCCTTTTCAAAATGTAGACGCGTGTTAGTTGATCGGTAATTAATTTTGAAAGGAAGCGAAAAGTTCGGCTCACTGCGGATGTTGCCGCACAATGTTATTGGTTAGACGACAAAATATTTAGGGGGAGTTTGTTCTACTGCTGTTCATTTTAATACTGATTTGTTCATGAGGCTTCGTGGTGAAGACGATGCTGAATAGGATGAGAAAGAGTTGATTTTGAAGCTACCTCTACTGAACCAAAAGGGAGTGCTTCTTTACTTGGGTTGTTATCTCTTTTTCTAAAGATATTTTTATTTGGTGGTAGTTATTTGCTTTTGATATTTCTAATTGCTGCTGATTGATTTGTGATCTTTGATTTTCTGGTTTTATAATGCAGCAAGTTAGGGAGAGTTTTTGGATGATTATTCAAGTTTTGTATTTGTGATTTTCATCATGTATATTTTGGCCAAGAAAAACAAAAAAAGGGAGATTGAAGGGAATATTATGTTTGAATAAAAAAGTAAATAGAAGTCCCATATGTTGTTTGATACGTATGAGGTTTCTAAGTCTTTTATTCCCCTTAGTAGTTTGAATTAAAAAGTGATTAGAAGTTTAATATGTTTTTTGATACATATGATGTTTCCAAGACTTTTATTCCCTTTAGTAGTTTATTTTGTCTAGATATTATTTCGACTTTCTTACCAAATATATTAGATATTAATTGTTTAGGAAAGCTTTTATACTTATCTTATTTGGTATTTATCTTGTATATTATTAGAGTTAGTTTAGGTTGTAATTATCTTTCTCCTAATTAGAATTATGTTGCAAGTCTTGATTTATTAGGAGTCCTAGATTTTTTCTTCTCTCCTTATTTAAAGTAATATACTTGCAATTTATATAAAATATTATTTCCTTCTTTTATTGGACTCTTTACAAGAAAGGATGTTTATATAAATATGAGGACTAGCTTTACAACAAGACGCTGAATACGCGGGGATAATACACGAAAAGATCAGAGTTGAGAGTTGAAAACGATTTACTCGATCAACAACAAATCTACCCATACACAGACGTTACTGTTCGTGCTGGAACATCCGTACTAACATCTTGTTGATCGAATTATTTTTCTTCCATGCTTTTCCAATCCTTTAGATTGTGATTCTTAACTTTTGGAAGAGTAGTGTTAATTTATGAAATCTTACTCGATATGAGTTTTTCGTACTCTTGTTTATGTTTTAATATATAATCGTATATACATTTATAGTAAGGATATTTTCATCTTGAGGCACAACTATAAAGATTCATTCCTTGTAAATAAAAATTTTAAAAGCTTGTGTTTTTTCATTTTAGTTACACTTTGCACAAAATACACTTGATTGTTTGATTATTCGAATAATTTTTATTTTTATTTATGAATAACTTATAGATTAGAACTTGCAACTCTTTTAATGTAACCGATAATCATCCTATGTAATTTTCATTAGTCATATAGAATTTTAATGTAACCGATAATCATCCTATGTAATTTTCATTAGTTATATAGAAGGTATATATAGTCTAGCAGTCAATTTGAAATTTCATTATATTATAAGATTTTGAGTGTAAATCTAATAAATGTCGGTATGCATCTCATTTCTTTTTTATTTATTTTATTTTTATAATAAACTATATTAAATTTTATTTATTGCAATTTGTTGACGTTTGGTTGAATGCTACACGACGATGATTGATAGAAAGACCAAATAAACTGTTAGTTATTTAATAAATCAACGTGTTTGTCCAATTATGAGTTGACTGCTACGTGAATGAACAAATTCGGTCTAATTAATTAATCAGCATGGCGATCTTATTCAACAATTATGCCACAAAGCTCTTTAACGAACTAGACATCGATATCAATGGGCTATGTATTATAAGGGAAGAAAAGTGTGCAACTCTAGACGGTTCATATATATATATATATATAAACACAGGCATACATGGACCATGGAGCTATTATTTGCAAATTCTGACTAGGGTCGTGAAATGAGTCTTTAACCTTGTTTGAATCTTAGTCTATTTTCAAAAGTTATGTTTGAATTTGATTTGATTATTTATGGAATTGAGCTAAATCAAGCTTTAGTCGAGTCAAGCACGAATGAAACTCGAGCAACTTAGAATGATTCATTTACTAACTGACTTAAGATGAGTTTTATGTATTTATTTAACGAAAAAACGTGTTCAAATTTGGTTCAATGTATTCATAAACCGAGCTCAAATGAAATACTAAGAACCAATGTCAGAGTTGAATGTCAAACAATTTGATTCATTTTTTTAGCTCTACATTCTGTCCCGAAAAACTCCTCCTATCCTTGCTACTTACTAAGTAAGAATATTATAATTATATAACCATAATTTCATAAAGTTGTAATTCTCAACTCAAATTTTCCTCGTGCCAACTTTCTGGTCAAAATTCCTATGCAAACACAAGTCATTTCCAAATTCAACTCTTATTATTATTACCTTATGTTACTGTAGCATTTTCGTATTTTCATTTATTGTTTGCTATATGTGATTCAAGAAGTGGGTTCTTTCCTGTCCATTTACTTGGCATTATCTTTAGTGAGTTTGTGTGTGTTTTTATTAAGTTTGTTGTGCCAGCAGGGAGGTGGATTTCCAAAACTCGTGTATTTTTTTTTGGTTTAGTATCTTGGGTTTTGAGAGTAATTCATTGGAGTTTCATAATTTGTTTCAGGGTTTCAATTTCTTAAAGTGTTGGCTCCTTACAACATCATGTGGTGTTCTAAGTTTTAACCACAGCATATTCACTGAAAATTAAAAATAAAATAAAATTATAGGCTTCGCATTTTGGTGCAATGACAATATGGAAATTTTCAACAACACGTTGCAGTAATACACCAGGGTGAAACAACAAAACAAAACCAAAGAGAATATGGTAAAAAGGAAATTAAAGGGTTAAAAGATATATCAACACGGTTAAAAAATAAGGGGAACACCGTTTTGTTATTCTATTCTCCTTTTGTATTACCATAAAACAAATCAACCACCGCAAAGCTTCTCAAGAGCCAAGTTTTCGTCACCGCCAACGCTCTCCAGAGCGCTCCTTACTGAAGCTTCAGGAAACCCCATCTCCACAAGCTTTTGAACCTGTTGAAATTATTACCAGCTATTGTTACTGCTAATGTTCAACTAACGACTCATAGGGGGGTTTGAGAATATTTGCAAACTCCACGCAACAACAAAAAAAAAAAAAAGTGATTCGCAGCTTCTTCGGCAGCTAGAAGCTGAGAATCACATTTTTTTTAGAGTTATGCATTTGGGGCGATGGAATAATTACATATACTACCCTTGATGCTTAGCTTATTTCTTAAAACAACAGTTATCTTACCAAATACACCCCCAAGACGTATATTTTCCATTTTACAAATTGCACCTATTGAGGGGTTAATTTGTAATAAGACAGAACTTCAAGGGTAATTTTTGTAATTACTCTTCCTACTCAGATCGATGACCCTGGGTTTTTCCATATATATATATATATATATATATATTATCTTCAACAGAATTGATTTTTAGAACATTGCTAACCTTTTCTTCTACACCAATTAACGAAGTCATGGCAAATGATTCTGTCCAGTAACGAGCTGTGCGTACAAAAGTCTGGTTCTCTTTAATATACTGGAAACAACATGCACCAAAATAAGAATTTAATCAACACAAGTATCAAACCAGCGTGAACAAGAAATATTCTTACAAGACTCAGAGAGAAAAAATCCAAACATACTGAAGTTTGTATTTGTTTCACAAATTACCCCCCTCATTAGGTGCAATTTGTAAAATAGAAACATATGGAAAGGGGTTTTCAGATTTCCAGAGGGGCTACTTTAAAAAGAGAGAGAGAGAGAGAGAGACCTTGAGGTTTGCTTATGTTCTACACTTTACCCCCTTCATAAGCATGAACATTTCAAACACCCCCTTACATGTGCAAAAATATTACAGTTACCCCTCCTCAAATTAAAAACATAATCAAAACTCAAGTTTTATTTTTTTATTTTATTTTCAAAAACCTTTGTTTTTTAGTAAATAACTTAAAACTCGGATTTTTTTTTTATTTTTGTAATTATACATATTTAAAGATAAACAATTTTCAAGGAAAATTTTTTTACACTAAATCTTATGTGCAATAATCCCACATCTTAAAACCAAAAAACTGGAAGAGCAAGCATGACAAGAATGATACTTTAACAGAAGTTAACGGAAAAAAAGGCCAAAAACGAGGCAGGCAATAGCAGCACCTGTCGAGCTACAACAGCATCCTGAGGATCATCAGGTTCGGGAGCAGATAGTAACGCTTGAACAGAAAGGAGTGCCGTTTTCAAAGTCAGAGCAGGGCTCCATTGGTCTTTCAGGATATCCAGACAGATGGCCCCGCTTTGGCTACTTATATTGGGATGCCTTTTTTGATTGATAAAATAGATGCGCACACACAAAAAAAAAAAGTGAGTTTAAATAAATTTTCGAAGCACAATATCAGAAACTTCATGTACTGTCGAGCAATGTAAGAAAAGAACTAATGTTGTTACAGAACGGGTTTGTTGCTTTCTTGTTTCGACGCCTAGAGGTGAAAGACGAATTTATTAATTCGAATTTGCTAATAAGTTCAATTCATCCTTGGTGGAAAAAACAAAAAAAAAAAAGAAAAAGAAAAACTGAAAATCTAGAATTAGGTCCCTGCCTGACACAAGTTTTTGTCCCTAAATTAATACACTATAACGTGTCATCTACTTTCTCAGAATCCTACTATATCCATATATATATATATGGGGGTGGGTTCACATGGGAACCAATCCCTGTGTGGGAATCTAGAAACCTGCTATATTACATAGTATGTGATGTATTTACGAATCATGTACATGCTAATTAAGATCATAGTAAAAATCAAGGGAACATAAAAATAGCAATGTGAAAATATAAATAGCATTTTGCATTATTTATATTAGCATCACATATAATGTAATATAGCAGTTCCCAAGTTCCCACCTAGAGAATTGGTTCTCATATGATCAGAGAGAGAAAGAGAGAGAGATAGATATAAAAGGAACCCCAGAAATTGAATGCATTTTTACGTTCTAAAAGACAGGTATATACAAATTTTGCAGAAATTTCAGATGACCCCTCAAGTTTTAGAGAAATTGTTCCCCTAACAAGCAAAAACAAATCAAGAGCACTTACTAATACATGCAAACATATGCAGGAAAAAAGGATTAGAGTACAGAATGACTTGTTTCACCATACCATACTTTAGTGGCAAACTGCATTTTGGGAGGCTCGAAAGGGTAACCATCTGCAAAGAAAACAAAATACAAATAATTGGTATTAAAAAAGAAAAAGAAAAACACACACAAAACAAACAAAGCCTGTTACTACAAAATGTACATTTGAGTGAAGGGCCCCAAGTCACAAAAGGGGTAAAAAGGCATGCAGTGAGTTACAAGCTTCTTCTTGTAAAAACTACTAGCAAATACAAATTTTTAATTCCATTCTGCACGCCTTTAGGAACTAAAAATACTCTTTTACTCTCTTTTAAGGCTTACGCATAGCAAGAAATCTTAAAAGCCAATTCTTTTCTAATACAATCAAAGTGAAGCCCAGAAATTTTTAGTGTTTTGGCCGCTCCACATATGGAACCAGTTATGCAAATGCGAAAATGTGTTGATGCTGAAGAAACTAGCCACGACACACACACACACACACAAGAAGAAGAAGAAGAAGAAGAAGAAGGAGGAGAAGAAGAAGAAGGAGGAGAAGGAGAAGGAGAAGGAGAAGTAGAAGTAGAAGTAGAAGGAGGAGGAGGAGGAGGAGGAGGAGGAGGAGGAGGAGGAGGTTCTTCTTCTTCTTCTTCTTCTTCTTCTTCTTCTTCTTAGCATCCAGCCACAGGTTCCCCTACCTGTGGCTGGATGCTAAGAAGAGGAGGAGGAGGAGGAGGAGGAGGTGGCTGGATGCTAAGAAGAGGAGGAGGAGGAGGAGGAGGAATCTTATAACTACAAAATCTTGCGTCGGCCACTGCAAGTGAGCACCTATAGCTTCTTAACATTAAAAGCTCCATATTGGTTCAACTCGGTATGCTAAAAACAATAACAACTGTTGAAAGTTGCCTCAAAATATAAAATACAATACTTATGCGTGGCTCCTTTGAGCTGGTCCGAAATTGGCTGAATAAAATAACTTCAATTTGGATCAGAGATTCAAAATTGTGCTTGAACTTTGTCATTCATCCCCACTTGATTCATTCAATCACTTAATTGCAAGGGTAGTAGTGGCTTAATTTAAGTTTTTCTTAGCTCTTGTTGGTTTGTTAATTTGGTCCGTATAGTGAAATGCTTATGACATCAACTATTTACTCTTCCATCTTCAATGAGGTTAATGGTCTAACAGGTTTAGCATATCATCATTCCTAAAAACTCGAAATACAAATGGGGTTAGAAAAAAACAAAATGGTCTAAATTGAAATTAATATACTAAAATTCGCACGTATGGACCTAAGATATTTTCTTATGTGTGTTGAAGATACTATTTCTTGGAAAAACTATAAAATAAAAGAATGAGATCAGAAAATGAATTGAAGCAATAAAATCCAGCAAGAAATTGCACGGTAGAATGTTTCAAGAACGATGTGGACCGATTTCAAAGCTAAAAGGAATAAAAGATTATATAACTTATTCACAAAAAACAAATGAAAAACAAGACATAATACAAGCTCTACACCAATCAAAATAAAAACCAGAATAACACCCATATAGCACCAATCCACCTCAAATTAACCCCATTTCGCATTTTCATGAACCCAACTAAGTTTGTATTGCAGAAAAGACGACGGCGAAGAAGAAGAAATTCTTAACCTGCTCAATTACAAGCATATAACCATTGCAGATTTGCAGGAAATAAAACCCTCCATATATATAAAATAGTGGACCTAAAAACAAAACCCCTAATAATTTAATCATAAATAAAGCAAAAAAAAAGGCAGAGACATACATACACGACAACCAACAAAAGCAGAAATGCAGTCCGCAATACTGATGCCCCAAAAGCCCAAAAAACAAGAATTTAAACTCACATAAATCAATAAATAAACGAAAATAATTCAAGTAGTTATCAAATAAATCATTTCCACAAAACACAAAAATACAGGGGAAAAAAAGAAAGAAGGAAACATTAATTAAATAAAAAAAGATTACTAGGTAAACTGATGTCAATGTTGAAGGTGCCGCCTTCATAAGGAGTACCAAGAGGACCAGGGATTGTACCAAGCAAGTGGACAAGATTACTGTCACTCTTGGGAATGACTTTAATCCCTGATATTTCAAAATCCCTGTTGCACTCTTGCAGCTCTTTCTGTACCCTAGCAAAATCCACCATTTTGTTTCTACCCTTTTTATTTTTAATCCGTTTCAGATGGAAAAAAGTTGTGATTTGGGGTTTCGGGGAGAGAATAATTTTTCTTGGTTTACAAGTCTACAAATCTCTCTTTTTTCTCTCTCTTCCCGGTAGAGATGTTGCTGCCAAAATTGTTTTATTTATTTATTTATTGCACTTTTCATATCAAAGTTGCGAAAATAGGTGGAATTGCAAATCTTACCCGCTACTCCTTAGAAAAAAATATTAAAAATCAAATGGAAGCGCACTTTTAACACAACGCTTTCAATTTCCATTTAAGGAAAAACTAAAAAAAATGGGAAAAAAAAGGAAGCAAATATTTCAAAATAGGGGAAAAAGTGCAAAAATATCTCTGATGTTTGGATGTGTGTGAATATATGATCCTAAAGTGTTTTGGGGGACAAATAAATGCAAAATTCACGTTTTTATTAAGATTTATGATCCTCTACTAACTAAAGTTATTTTTCTAATTATCAAATAAAATCTTATTTTATTTATTCTTAAGTTAAAAATAAAAAATAACAGAAAAAATATTGCAAAACATGTCTTATTTAATTTAATTAAAATAAGAAATAACAGAAAAGAATGTTGCAAAGTTTGTCTTATTTAGTTTAAATTAACTTTTAACTAAAAAGGAAAAATAAAAGAAATAAAAGCGTTTCAAAATCTTTGACTTACTTTATTTGATTTTTATTTATTTTTTTAAATTAAAAATAAAAAATTGTAAAATCTGTCTTATTAATTTAATTTCTAATTAAAAATAAAAAATAACACAAATAAAAGTGTTGCAATATCTTTGTCTTATTTTATTTAATTTTTAATTGAAAATAAAATTTTAACAAAAATAAATATGTTGCAAATATCAAACTTTTTGCTTAATGCCTTCTCACTATTCAATCGCCCATCTTTCTCCTCCAAATATTTTGATCATCAAACATTAACCTTCCATCTCTATTTGTCAGAAGTTTTGATTAATTTGTTTTAGCAAAAAAATAAATATTTCTTATTAACCATCAACCGTGTAATTTTTTTTTAAAGAATTGATTGATTTATATACAAATCAGAGAATTGATTAAGTGAATCCAATTGATTAACTTTTTATGTGCAATTTTATTTGTTGTTTTAAAACTCTTTATTTTTTCAATAAAAAATAATCAATTAATTGTTATTTGTTGTTTAGTATTTCAATTGCAGGGTTCTTTTTTAATTTTTTTTTTTTTTTTTTTTTTTTTTTGTAGTGATTCATATATAAGTTATTAGAATAAGAACTAATTTACACTATAACACTAAACACAACAAAATCTGGCACGGTTGGAGTCATGTAAATACTATAAACCTTTAAATTTGTAGCATTTACAAACGAGAAAATTGACATGTTATCTAACTATTTGTCTCATGGATAATATAACAATATATGGCACTACATATTCAAATATAAGAACATTGAGAAAACTGTTTATAACCTAAAATGTCCTCCTATGATGATGAAATAAGCTTCCTCCACAGGACATAGCTACCTACTAGAACTCAGAGATATTTTTTTTCACTAGTAACTCCACTATCTACTACTATGAATGACAGAAA